>JARYHS010013631.1:78081031-78667751 GCA_031002005.1 Vandiemenella viatica
TGACCTCTTCTTCTCCAACGAGCGATCCGGCCACGTCCACGACCTGATGACGCCCAACGTCTTCATGCGTATCTTCGCCGACGGCAAGGTACTCTTCAGCGCCAGGTCAGTGAGCAACCTGCAGGTTTTTTTTATATAAGCATCAGTGTTGCCAACGCCTGGATTATTAAGGACAATGGGCCACGGATAATTTTTATATTAACCACAAATCTTCTAGGGTTTGCAGCCGGATTTTATTATAAAGCGACAAGCTTTCGGCCACTAGCTCAGTAGCCATCTTCAGGTCGATTATGTATCGGCGATCTTGCCTTGATGGATACCAGGCGTTTACTGGTGTCGCTTAGCAACCTCATGACGCTCGCAGTCCCGCTTCACTGTGATTGGTCGAGGCAGCGGTCGCCCATCCAAGTGCTCACCACGCTCAGCGTTGCATAATTGCCGGAATCTAGCTATTGTGGCACGCACCACAGTTAGGAAGTCGTCAAGTCCCCGCCCTGATTGGTCGATTGGGTCCCTCTCACCTGGCTGTCCACACTCCACCGGATCGCCGGCAACCAGGGAACGTGGCCCGCAAAGTATAGATAACCCTGGTTACCAAGCGTTGCTCAGCAAATAACCCATGTCACTGTTAACCAGGTTGTTATGTAACCGTATTTCTATGGCTTCTTTAACCACGGACTCCCAACAGAACGAACATTTTGTCAGCACCTTCACATTGTCAAAATCCATTCTGTGACCATTTTCAATTACATGTTGGGCAACAGCAGATTTATCCATCTGAAAAAGCCGAATGTAGCGTTGATGTTCCCTAGAAGATTTGTGGTCATTTATTCGCAGGGAAAGCCTGCATTCGCATAAAATTTTTATATTAATTGGTCGGTTGTGGTCGTACAACTATTGTGACAAAATATTTTCATCTAAAACGACGTTTTTGTAACACTATCGTTTAAGGCTCTTAGCACTTTTCTCCTTGAAAATAGATAATTATTTAACAACCTGGCTAATATTTCTCCTATAATATTAGAAGGATAAAGTGCAATATGTATCTTCACAATTATTAAAACATATCCTATCGTCTGCCGACCCGCCTCTAATGACCTCGACGTCGACGAGACGTAAAGTCCAAATTAAAAAAAAAAAAATCACATGCAGAACAATAAAATTGATGTTAAAAGTAGTCTACTTGTTGACTCACCGGGTCCAGGTTGGTCACGTGACCCCGCTGTCTGTGTCGTATTTCACGTTTTACCTTGTACAACAAAAATCACTCGATAGGCTTAGACTTGCACATAGTTCGCGACTGGGAGCGAACAGAACAGTTTAGTTCGCAGCTCCTTAGCCAACTAGATTGTTCTTTTAGTTGGTTAGCTCCATCTCGAATTCTAGAACGACAGATTGTTCGCTCACTTTGCTATTGCTACTACAGGCGCTCTTTTCTTCGTTATGGTAGTTGTAGCTATCGTTGGTTGTCTTTTATTTTTTGATGACATCATAATAAATAACCTAAAACAAAACATATTTACCGTGTAATCAAACTGATATACATTACACTACTTCATCGTATTGTGGAAGTCACATAATAAACTGAAGAGCCAAAGAAACTGGTATAGGCATGCGTATGCAAAAACAGAGATATGTAAACACTCAGACTTCGGCGCTGCGATCGTCAACGCCTATGTAAGACAACAGGTGTCTGGTGCAGGCGTTAGATCGGTTACTGCTGCTACAATGGCAGGTTATCACGATTTAAGTGAGTTTCAACGTGGTGTTACAGTCGGCGCACGATAGATGGGACACAGCATTTCCGAGGTAGCAATGAGGTGGGATTTTCCCGTACCACCATTTCACGAGTGCAGCTTGAATATCGGGAATCCGGTAAAAAATCAAATATCTGACATCGTTGGGCCGGAAAAAGATCCTGCAACAACGGGACCAACGACGACTGAAGAGAATCGTTAAACGTGACAGAAGTGCAACCTTTCCGCAAACTGCTGCGGATTTCAATGATGGGCCATCAACAAGTGTCAGCGTGCGAGCCATTAAACGAAACATCATCGA
The DNA here is from genome assembly GCA_031002005.1 of Vandiemenella viatica. Taxonomy (NCBI): domain Eukaryota; kingdom Metazoa; phylum Arthropoda; class Insecta; order Orthoptera; family Morabidae; genus Vandiemenella; species Vandiemenella viatica. The sequence goes on from JARYHS010013631.1 coordinate 78,083,090, forward strand.
TATGGGCTTTCGAAGCCAAAGGCCCACTCGTGTACCCTTGTTGATTGCACGACACAAATCTTTACGCCTCGCCTGGGCCCGTCAACACCAACATTGGACTGTTGATGATTGAAACATGTTGCCTGGTCTGACTAATCTCGTTGCCAATTGTATCGAGCGAAGGGACGTGTACTGATGTGGAGACAACCTCATAAATTCATGGTCTCTGCATGTCAACAGGGGACTGTTAAAGCTGGTGGAGGATCTGTAATGGTTTGGGGCATGTGGAGTTGGAGTGACATGGGACTCCTGATACGTCTAGATATAACTCTGACAGGTGACACGTATGCACACATCCTGGCTGATCACCTGCATCCATTCATGTCCATTGCGCATTCCAACGAACCTGGGCCATTCCAGCAGGACAATGCGACACTCCACATGTCCAGAATTGCTACAGAGCGGCTCCAGGAACACTCTCCTGAGTTTAAACTCCTCCTCTGGCCACCAAATTCCGCAGACATGAACATTATTGAGCATATCTGGGATGCCTTGCAACGTGCCGTTCAGAAGAGATCTCCACCCCCTCGTACTCTTACGGATTTATGGACAGCCCTGCAGGTTGCATTGTGTCAATTCCCTCCAGACATAAGTCGAGTCCATGCCACGTCGTGCTGCGGCACTTCTGCGTGCTCGCAGGGGCCCTATTAGGCAGGTGTACCTGCTTTTTTTTTTTTGGCTCTTCAGTGTATTTTGACTGTCATTTTACAGTACGAATATAAAATAGTTACTCGTTAGCAGTGTATTATTATTATAAAACAATATTCAAAACTAAACATGGATAATATAATCCTCTAATTGAATTGAACCATGAGAAGCGTATGTGATGTGACTAGTTAGGGCGGCGCCGCGCTCTCACTGACCCTCGCTATTACAAGACGTTCTTCGGAAAAGGATCTAACGAACTAAAGAGCGACAGATCTAGAAACTAATTAACGTAGTTCGTCTGTGAGAGCGCTATTCCGATCTAGTTCGTTTGCGACCTACACAAGGCTAATCATAAGTATGCAAGGCGGGTGAGTATTCGGAATCAAAAGTTAAAATGAATTACGTAGTTACTAAACAGATGAAAGTATTCGGCACAAGGTTGTAGATAAGTGATTCAAAGAAATACCTCGATACCTCAGCATTACATTGCACTATACCACTGATTGTGTCATCGTTCATAGAATTTAAAGGTGTTTCTAAATCATGGTCACCAGCGTCCTAACACAAAAATCACTGACGAAAATTTTGCAACCAAGTGACAAGTTTCTTATTTGCATAGTTTAAGTAATTTTAAGTAGTGATGAAAGGACGCTTCAATTACTACCTTAATTCATTTCAAGTTGTCTTTTATTCCTCAGTACGCAGATTTCACACAGCAGGTAAAATGAACAATAATTGACTATTACTGACGTAGATGACCTACTACAAGATACAGGAGGGCTGGAATGAATAATTCTCATGATTGTCGAGTGATTGGATGCTCACGAGAGAACGACTGAGCAATAAATATTTCTCTTCAGATGCACTCAGCCAATCTTATTTATTATTACTATTATTATTAAAATTGAACTTTACGGCTACACGACGTCTAGGTCATATGAGGAGAAACAGGAAGAAATTTTTCCATGGCTTTTTTAAGTAACCATCTGACCATTCGCCTGGGGATGGTTGAGAGAAATCATGGAAAACCAAACCTGCATGGCAGAACGGGCCTGGGTTTTTTTTTCCCCCCTTTTCTTAAATGGCTTTTGATTCGACAGCAATTCAGCGAGTTACAGAGTTATTATGTGATCATCCTGTTTATTATCATATTTCAAAAAAAAAAAAACATTCTGCTCTGCTCAATATAAGTGAAAAACGACACAAGAAACACTCAACACTTAACAATGAAGTCCTTCGGCCAGACTTGAGTTGGCGACCCCTTTGCAATCTGGTCCCTACCGTACCAAGGTCGGCAAATTCTTAGATTATTGAAAGTTTAGAATTGAACAATTGTCGAAATATTTACCGGTAGTGAATTACTTGCTGGAAATTGCAGAAATTAAAAAAATCCTTCTAATTAAAATAAAAAAACCACAAAAATAGCATATATAGAAGAAATAATAAGACTTCATTCCACTAGTACTCATTGATTGAATGAAAAAATTGAAGACTGGCTAACTATAAATGTGGCAGTTAAACTGCAGACAACACTTGAAACTCTGTGAAATTAGAAGCATCAGGAGATGTAGGTTAGCAGAGAGAGGAAAGCCATGCAGGGCCACTGTCTTGGCGGCATCACGGTGCTGGTTATGGTCGTGGACTGCTCAGAGGAACACAATAACACCACAGACGATCAGCTGGGCTTTTAACGCGTGTTGAAGTAGTTTATTACTGATTAGTGATTTCACTTGTGAATCTAAATAAAATGTTTAGCAGTTAACTACCGATTATAGTGCGTTCACTTAACAGAAGCGGCTCAAGGTCACTCTTCCCTATCCCTATTCCACTGCCCGTAGCCCTACATGCGAAGGGGAAAGAGTACCCGCTGACAAATTTGCCACTCAGGCTACGGGAGTGGCTGGTGAAGTGAAGTGAGGAGTGGGGTAAGGGGAACATGACCTTGAACCGCCAGCTGAGCGTCTATAGTTCGTCTTGTGTACATAAATAAAATGCTAAGTTATAAACAATATTTGTTGTTCCACTGGTTGTTTGGCTAAAGAAAGAGGTATTCACGTTAACAGTTGCTTAGTAGCTCAGGCTACTATCTACCCACCTTTATCTTCTGTTTGCAATTTAGATTTGATTCTGCCTTTGATTGATAACATCAGCATAAGATACATGATATTTTCTTGTTGATCTACGATACGTAAAGCTGAAGCTATGTTACAGCGTTTTCTTGATAAGTGATAATCCGCCTAAACCTTTCACGCGTATTTCGTTTCCATGTTCCATTGATTTTCTCCTGTTTTTTCACATGTCAAATGAATTACTTACTATACCTGAGACATTGATGTTTTTTTTTTAGGTTGACGATGGTGCTGTCGTGTCCACTTGACTTCAGAAAATATCCTCTAGACAGCCAATTGTGCAACATCAGGATGGCAAGCTGTGAGTAATACCTAGAAGTTTACTGACCATCTTAAAGTGTCACAATACTAGACATGATTTATCTACTGATTCGTAGGTAGAGAATCATTTTTTTCACTTATGAGTTTAGATCTCGTCGATGTCGAGTAATTAGAGGTCATCGCCTTTTGAAGGAATCATCCCAGGATTAGGAACGAATTCAAATCTCGATCTTAACTGTTTACGCCGAATGACTAGAAGGTCCCTACTATTCGCCTCAGAAACATACATTACATTTAAAAAAAAACTGTCTCAAATCAGTTAGCACAGAACTAAAACCAACTGGCAATACTATTTTTCTTGTCTTAAGTTAGGTCATCCTTAACTAAAGCCGAAAAAATATCTCAGTTATGTCGGTAACATAAAGCATACAATGTGTAATTGTTTATGAACAGAAACATTTTTAAAAGTATCAGCTTTCCATTCTCAACTAACAACTCCGATAGACATTAAAATTTATGTATTTTTGTATACTGGACTGAAAATTAACAACTGCAATCTGTTATTGTAAATAGTTACAGCGTATTACTACAAGCCTTCCACAATTGTTAAGAAATCTGCCAGCGCATCGTCGCTCATATAATTTGAACATGATTTGTAACCACAAATTAAATACACATAAAATTCCTAATAAACTTACAGAAACAGATGTGAACAACTCAAAATAAAAATTAATGGAAATATACATTACGTTCTAGTCTCTCTAATGTACCTACACATTTCAATGGCTACTCTGAATTGTAGGTAGGTTAGAAAGTTATATAAGTTACTCACGACATGCACATAAAATTTGTAATTCAACATCTGAAAGATTTATGAAATTATCCAATACAACAAGCCCCATACAGGTAGTTCAGCACAAAATAGTGGTTGTAATAAGCAAAATGTTTATTCATTACATTACATGAATAAGAGAATAAGTGCGACGTATGATGCACAAACAGCATGCACAGACAAAGATATGTATTTTCGGCTCGTCCTCGCTTATTCAAGAGGGTCAGGGGAAAATGAGGTGGATGGGCTCTAGACAATAAGAAGGGGCGTGTCATTCATGATTCTCGCCCACGCTAAGAGATTCACAGTAGATGGTGTAACCTGGCTGCAAGATTCACGTTGCGATGAAATAATCCTCCTTCTCTTTCTTCATCCGACGTTTCGACTAGGGCTTAGGTCTTCTTCAGGGGCCGTCTACCGAATCTGCTACAGACTGGTATCTACTGGAGACTGGCGTGGCTGGTTGTTTACGTATTTGTACTGTCGATTGTCTGACAGTATCTGTTATCCAAAGATATGCTTTTTACAAAGAAAAGTAAGAGAGGCTATTGAAATTTTCAAATATTCAAATCGTAAAAAAACATATCTCTGGATAATCGATATTGTCAGACAATTGACAGTACAAATACGTAAACCAGCCACGCCAGTGTCCAGCAGATCCCAGTCTGTAGCAGATTCGGTAGACGATCCCTGAAGAAGACCTAAACCCTGATCCAAACGTCGGGAAGAAGAAGGAGGAGTATTTCAACGCAGTGTTAATTCCGTAAGCGAAAACAGCAAAATATAACCTGGCTGCAGTTTTTCTACTAGGGTTGGAAAGACTGTAGAAAGTGCATATGTAACTAGGAATAAATTTTAGATGTTAAAAAGGATTGCTATGGCGAAAGGGAGACAGCCAAGTTTTGGCGGCTCAAGAAAAGATTGGAGAAAACGAGCCAAGTACCAGTTCAAAAGTACCAATCAACATGAGATGTAAATACATGTAGCCTATCACATTGTTTCTCTATTTCTGGTTTGTGCGAATAAATTTTGATGGAGATGCCCCGGAACGAAAGCGGGAAAACAAGAAGCGGAATGGTGACACGGTCTTGCAGCGGAGGCGTGGTGGTGTTAATTTTGGGCGCCCGTTTATTAATATTTTGTTTTCTGTTAAAAGGATGGGAAAAGAGATTTTCATAACATACATGAGACCGGTATCCGTCTCATGTTAGGGACCACAGTTTAACTTGTTTTTATATTTTCCTTGGTATAGTAATAAGTAGGGATCGGATCTTTATGACCAAAAAAATAGAGTAATACGCATGCGAATATGACCTTAATATAGAGTAAATATGACCTAAAAATATGACCGAACATTTAAATTTAGTAAAGTACTGCTCTCCAAATTCCTTCAGGTAGCTCCATAACCTCGCAATTTAAAAATAATAATAATAAAACATCATAGCGGTACTCACTGATCCATTGCAGATTAAACACAGACAGGAATTATTTTCAAAAGTACTGGTGACAGTGTGCCATTGATTGACGCTGATCGACACAGACATGCTGCTGCTACACTGTCGAGATTAAAAGGCGGGGATAACATTAACATCTAGATAGTGACAATAATGTACGACTTTAATTTTTGACTGATGAATTTTGACCAACTCAGTGACAGTTAGTTTAGTTTTTTTCCTCCAATGTATAATAGGAGTACAGTTCTGCGAACAATTATCTTAAATTCTTTTCATTTATAATTTCTTGTGAATTCCCGGTGTTATTAAAAATTACCAGATTTTTCCTCAAAATATGACCATTAATATTATCGTAATATGACCATAACTAGTAAGATGACATGAATATCAATTTATATGCTATATAAAAGACATTAAAATACAAATCAAAACCATTCAATCAGTTTTTAATTCAGCATTTCAGCTACAAAAAAAGACAAGGGAAAAAATATGACTTGTCCTAAAGATCCGAACCCTAGTGATAAGTATGTTTTGTGAGTCGTTTTGATGTCTTATTTGCACATCGTTTAGATCAGGAAATGACAAAATTGTAAAATCTCAAATGTTATATTTGTAAAAATTAGTTGATTTCCCATGGTCATAAATATAATAAATGGCTTCAGTAATAAACAAACCAAATAAATTAAATAATCAATTATTATCGCCATGCGTAACCATTTTTTGTAGCAATACTTTATCACAGGGTAAAACTTCAATAAAATAATTTCTTTCGCGCGAAAGCTTTTAGTTTGGGTACATTCCGTCTCTCGTTTTTTAAGTTGATGTTCTAACTGTGAAACCGTCTCTTAGGAGGATGAAGATTTAGCAGTAGTTTATTACTCTTGAAACATTTTATAGAGTTTTATATTCAGCCACAAAGCTGGATCTTTTCACTTCCACAGACGGCTTCACGACCAACGACCTGGTGTTCGTGTGGCGACAAGGGGACCCGATACAGGTGGTGAAGAGCAGAGCACCTAGCATTTACAGTCTAAAGAGCTTTGTGCCTGGCAACTGTACCTCCAGAACTAACACAGGTGAGGAAATATTCAATTATCTTAATGCTAATAGCCCTTTCGCTTTAAATGTATGAGTGCCTGGATTCTGCAACATGCATCATAACGGCCATACTGTGTTTGCACATGTACTTACTTCGCTTTCAACAATCATGTTTTCATTGCATCATACAATGTTTGAGTACTAGCCTGAGGTCCTTAGTGGCTTATTTTTTCAGTTTTTTTTTTTAGTTTTAGATATAAATTTTTAATATCAGTTAATTAGATGTCAAAAGTCATGATATAAGAAGATGCAAATGTCCAGAGGGAAGTTGCACTGCGGTAGAAATGTTTAAATATGTCCTGTCGAGGATTTCATTTGTACTCTCGTGAATCGTGGCATGGGTTTTGTGACATGATTATAGCCGCACGATATGAATTGACAGACATTGAAAGCGGAATGGTATATATAATTTCCGGCATTACCACCAGCCATTGACGACCACATCTACTTAATGAGCGAGACCAATGACTTCTGCGTCGTGGCGCCATTGTTGACAGCCAGCATTGCGTCAAAGAACAGCAATTCTCAATTTGGGACGAACGACAGACGTGTCCGTGCAGACAGTGTTGCGAAATTTGACAGTATTCTGATTGGCTGGAGAAGGCCGATGCGCGTGCTTCTGCCAGCAAAACCCCATCGGCTGCAGCGCCTTTCCTTTGTTCGTGAACATACAGGCGCGTTCAGTTAACAGAGGCGACTCAAGGTCATTCTGCTCTGTACCATCTCTGCTGCCCTTAACCTTACATGCGAAGGGAAAATTTACCACTCGCCTACATGGACACAGCATTTAGCTACAAGAGGCAGGAAGGGAAGGGTTGGTGAGGTAAGGAGCGGGATTAGAGAAACGTAACCTTGAGCCACCAGTTTGGAGTGAACAGCGTATAAATGAATGGAAAATGGTTACGTGATCAGACGAACCACGATTCCAGTTCGAAACAGGAGTATGGCGCAGACCGTGAGGGACCATGGAATCAGGTTGTCAGGAAGGCACTTTGCAAACCGGTGGAGGCTCCAATCTAGTATAGGTTACTTTTACGTGGCATGGACTGGGACCTCTGATCAAACTGAACAGAGCATTGAGTGGAAAAACATAACTTGTGTTGAAAGACAACGATCTTTGCTTTTACTTGTCTTTGTCATACAAAGTGTAGGATGGAGACCTTTGTAGGCAGCTCTGGAAAGCAGTTGCGCAAGAGAGTAATTCCAATAAACGCCAGTACCCAGAAGTTATCGCGGACCAGGCGACTGCAAACTGAAGTAGACAAGCGCCCCTCAAAACACGGGAAGAATAGAATCAGCAACAGAAAACCTCCAAGATCAACAACATAATGTCCACACAAGATTCCTGTTGTTGTTGTTGTTGTTGTTGTTGTTGTTGTTGGGGTTTAAGGGCGCGTCGACGGCGGGGTTATTAGCGCCCACACAAGATTCCTAATGTGTAGTTTTTTTGGGTAATAGTTATCAGTTTCCCCACTTCCGTGATTCTCGATTTTAGGCGACACCTACAATCATCGTATGAGTAAATCGGAGCATCCCGGAGATTCCGCATTTTTTTCCGCACGCGGAATAATTTATTGACGACTCGCGAGCAGCGAGAAGGTCTATGAACGGTTACAGCATGGGTCACGAAGCCTCTTGAACTAGTCAACCATGACAAATTTTTCTGCTGCTTTGCCATTAACTAGGCTCCATGATGATATATATCTGACGGCAGACCACTCTGCTCTTAGTGTCTTGCGCTACACCATATAAAACTGTGCCATCAATTTTACAGCAGTTTAGCGCAGCACCCATGTAAAGATAATATAGCTTACTTCACTTTTTAAATTGATGTAGGCTCACCCTGAGTCACTACAGGCTAGTCCAATCCACTCCTCCCAACCCACAACCGCTTCCCTTTCCACCAGCGTACCCCTCTAAGTTTCAACATTGCGTTCCTCTAGGTGAGTACAGCTGCCTGAAGGCGGATATGCAGTTGTGGAGGGAGCCGAAGCCAGATTTACTTCGCAGCTACCTGCCCAGCGCGCTCTTGGTAGCTATCTCGTGGAGCGTCTTCTGGATTGAGAGCCACCTGCTCAGGACTACCATGCTGGCTGGCGCCCTCTTCGGCATCGCCTACGTGACGACGTCCCCTCTCGACCGTCTGCCACAGCTGCCCTACGCCACAGCTATGCACCTCTGGAGGGACTCCTGCCTGGGATTCGTGGCCGCCGCGTTAGTGCAGGTAACAAATGCTTCCGTGTGATTGTTAAGCCAGATGTTGATTGCTTGAGTCATTATTTCTCCGTAAAATAAAACGTTTCGAGACAATAAGATTTGCTTTTCATATTATACAGAGTTGATAGCATCTTTTCGCCATGCACGTGGAATTCAAGTTTTGCATTATGCTTGACAGCTCACATTAATTTCATCATCCATATCTTCCAGTTACTGATAAAACTAACCTTAAACATGAGCCTCTCCATTTTTTTTTATCTCTTCCCTCTAACTCCGTTACTACCTTGGAGCAGTTCATTGCCCTAATTCCCTTCGGTCATTTATCCCTCCTAGTCACTTACCTCGTATCCTTCTTGGTATTCTGTATTCCTCTTTACGTGTCTATACGATTTGATCATTATCATCTCCGGCTTCCCCTACGAGTGTTCCCCCCTTACTGTGTCCAGAGCTGGCCACAGTTTATCTAGAAGTTAATCCGCTACTCGAAAAGTTAACTTCGATAACAGTTAAAGCGTTAGATTTTTGCAAATTTAACGCGTTACAGTTATTCGTTAAAATTTAACCATCAACGATATGTCTACCCTATGTCTCTCTGGAAATTGAGTTCTTACGGAGGTTCTACATTTTAATCAGCTTCTCAAACGTGTCGGATTCTACAACATGTGGTGGAATCATGTTGGCAACGAAAAAAGTTTATAATGAATTGGTCCACACCAGCATGAGTTACGCCGCTATTGGTAACTACAATGCTAAAAGATTCACCAATGCTTTGTTAACGAAACATTTTATTAGCAGATGGAGATTGAAAAAAAATCACACGTTTGCTGCTATATACATCAGAAGAATCCACAGAAGTTGAAGAAGGCTTTTAAATGATTTAACCTTTCCCACGAGTTTACCCTGCTTTAACTTTTTCCTTAAACTGTAAATCTTTGGATATATGAATCCTTTTCATGTGTTGTTTATTAAGGATAGAAATGTGAGCCTTGATTGTAAAAAGTTTTGGCAGACACAGTTTGCATTCATAAATAAACTGTTCTCCCAATCTTGATTTAAATGCAACATAATCGCATAAATGTGGGCAAGAATTTTTAGTCTTCTCCTTGCTGCTTTCACTGACAGATTCTAAATCTTCAGTTTCCATGATTTAATCATGTGATGAATGTCAGTTTAATTTATTTCACTAACAAACTCCCAACCAACACAAACTAAAAAATAGCATAATATTCATCGTAATAAAAATGTTAGGATATAAAAATTTGAAAATCAATCACGGATTAAATTTGAAACGAGTTTTGAGCGCCGGTTTACAGAAATAAAATACATACCTTCCACAACTCTAGCGTTCCTGCTCACAACCACGCCATACCTAGCATAATAGTTATGTATGCATCATACTGGCATTCGCACTTCGCATTACCTGATTCGTTTGTTATTCGACTCGACTAACTTACTAGCGTATCTTGGCGCACAATTCAAACAAATGAAATGCCGTCAACAACCAATGTAACGGACTAAAATTAACGGAAGTTACGAAGAACGTTAATGATTTTTTATGTTAACAGTTAAATTTCTGTAATTTTGTTAACTCCGTTAATTAACGATTTACGGTTTTCTGTCCACCTGTTGCTGTGGCCTATTCTATTCAGTTCTTATCTTGTCTGTCCGAATTACGCTTATTCTTTTTCTTAAGAATTTCAATTTACTTTCCAAAATCTTATTAATATCCCTTTCCTGCTTTACTCATCTACTAGAACTAATTAAATGAGTATAAGGTTATTATTGCCTAGCCTCTCTGTTATCTATCATTGTGTCAATCATGCTACTGACACTTCCTAACAGTCTCAGAAAAAGTTCCTTACAGTAAATACTTTTCTACTAAACAGGGACTTTATGCATCCCGGCTTAGACGGTCAACGGCCAGAAGTCGCTGACATTGTTCAGTGCCCTTTGTGGATAGAGTCTGTAGGATGGGTCACCTACACTGAAAACCCCCTCATCACGTCAATTATTTATTACTGCGGTACTCTACAAACACATAGGATTATCGTTCAAAGTAGTGGGCTGGTCAGAAACAAATCTTACAATCATCATCACCCTTATCCAGTTCCTGCCGGGTCATGTTTGATATTCTTCTCACTTCTTTATATTTCCATATATTTTGCTCTTGTCCTCTCTCTGTCAAGCCTAACTTCAGTAACCTGTCTTCGCATACTCTCTACGTTCGTCCTCTTTACAAGTCTAAACTTTCTTAATTTATCCATCTCAATTAGTTCATTCATCCTCTCAACTCCAGTTTCCGTTCTGACATCCTCATTTCTCATTCTATCTCGTCACATCTTTTCCGTCACGCTTCTCAAGAACTTCATTTCAATTGATCGAAATCTTTTCTTTTCCATCATTTACAATCCAAGTTTTTATTATATTCGTTTTATGGGAATAAAGTACAGATGTGTTCTATTGGATTGAAATCAGGCAAATTCAGTAGCTAAGACATCAACGGAAGTTCACTACCACGCTCCTCAAAACACCATAACACGATTGTGGACTTGCGAGACTGGCACTTATGGTGCTGGAAGATGCGATAGCCGTTGAGGAAGACTTGAAGGAATACAGATGATCCGATATAATTTTCACTTAATACACTGCTGTTGTGGTGCCTTCGATCTCTACCAAAGGTCCCATGGAAGCCTAGGTGTATGGTTCCCCATAGAATAATACTGTCTCCACCGGCGTGCTGCTTTTTTCGAGCAGCGTTCACCTGGAAACGGCGTATCCGAATGCTATCATCGACCTGGAGTAACAAGTGTAATGGTACACAATTTGTCTCTAATGAAAATAAAAATAATGCCAATTAATATTTGTGAAGAAATAATTACTTATATGTGAAGCGGAGGAAATAATATTCGCATCAAATTGGTGAACAGCATTTATAAAATACATTGTAAATGATGGAAATGCTAAGTTGGAATGGGGTCAGACGGTTGAAAGGTCCGTTGGACCCAGCGTCAGGATATTATCAACCCTGACTCACAGGCACCAAACCCGTGGCGAGGAAGAGAATAGCGTTGACCTGATTGTATGAACATAGCAAGTTCAGCGAAGAAAATTGTTACATCTGCATCTCAAGCCTTGCTCAGTCAGTGATCAACAACCAAGTGCTCGATATTTCGAAGCGATGGGCTATTTTGATTTTGGACAGAGACGTTTTCTACTTAAAGCCCAATATGAGGTCTTTGATAGTGCCTGGTATATTAAAGATATATTAAACATGCCAATGTTGTACAGTAAGCGGCAAACAGGATTGTTTCGTCCGTTTTTCATTAGGTGTGTTCGACGAAATAGCAGCTGATTGTTTAAGCTGAATGCGATCTATGTGTAATGTGCAATTACCTACAGAATTTTTCCCAGCTGTTTTGCAAAACTCGTTGGCTTGCAACAGGACGGAGGAGATAAGTATCACCTGGTTTGAACCTGGACAAGAGGCAACCTTCAGCGGTGGGCGAGGTTTCGGTAAATTACATTTTTCTACCTTCGGTATAAAATCTCATTTAAAATTCTAGCATTTTTTAACGAATGGGCTAAATTAGTAATCCCAGAATTAGAAAGGAGATGCACATTTTTCACGTTAGGGGTGTGGAATAATATAGTTTTTACTATTATACAATACACCTGATTCATCAGGCAACAGATTTCCATTGATCTACAGTCCAAGCTCAATGATCTCGTGCCTACCGCAACCGTAATAATGCTAGTGTTGTTTGGTCATTATAGGAAAAAGTATGGTCCGCTGTTGTGGAGCCCCTGTTCAACTACGTGCTCTGTACGTCATGCTCCGAAACACTTGTTCCTGCAGTAGCATTGTTCTCTGCTTTTAGATATTCCACAGATCGCCCCTTCTCCTACAGAACGGGCAAGCCTCCGACCTCTTCGTTTTGTGACGGGGTATTGACATCCACCACCCGTTGTTTCACTGTCTTTCAACCACTTTCCATAATTTCTCGTTACAGTAGCACGTGAACAGCCGATCAACCTCGCCATTTCCGAGATGCTCGTTCCTCGCGCCTGGCCATAATAATTTGCATTTGTCACAGTCAGTTATGTCAATGGATTTCCCCATCTGCAACACGCATCTTCGCTAGAATCGCTTCCCATGCCTATCTACTCCGGTTATACACTTTCTTTGCCGCATGACCTACCCGCGACGTCACTAGACAGTATTGAATATCGCGGTGGGCAATGCTCATAATGTTTTGGCTCATCAGTGTATGTCGTGAAATATTATCTTGTAAATACTTAAATTTCTACAGCTTTTGTCACTCAACTTCTTCCAGTCTTTGCCGTGTATTTTTTCCACTACCTCCCATAATCACGCATTTTTTTCCTTCCATCTTGTTAATTCTCATAACAGCCCCTGCTGTCCAAGTGTCCCAGCATTTTCCTAACATTCTTCTTTTCGCACAGATACAGTCTGAAGAAGTAAGTCGCACGACTGCAGTTGAAAGTTTTTATGTTTGTCTTGATACAATTCCAGGTACTGGTGATGTCCTACTTGTCGTACAAAGAGCGCAGCCGCCGCCAGAACCGACCAGCCCCAGAGGGTCGCCCCCACCAACCACTCCCGCCGCAAGAGACGGCGCAGGACGGGAACGACGCCAGCGGCTCTTTCGCCATGGTCAGTTCTCAGTCACTACTTTACAACACCAGCTCAACACAACAATTTTTTTTATTATTATTATTATTATTATTATTATTATTTTTTTTTTTTTTTTTTTTTTTTTTTTTTTTCCTAGCTGTATATATTTTGAACATTGCACTTTAAACTCAACACAGGAAATTCTAACTTCTTTATATCTTCAAATATGATTTATAAAGCTCTTCAGCATAACGAACTGTGTCAGGGATAGCATGCATATCTGCAAGCGAGCTGTTTCTTCAGATTCGGTAACAGAAAAGTGTTACTAGGGCCAAGTCTAGTGAGTCTGAACCATGAGGCAACTATTTCAAGCACAATTTAAAAAGAATTACATAAAAAAGAGAATCGAACCAAGGGCAACAGTCCAAAAGAGTAAGAAGAGAATGAGCTGTTTACACAAAATTGCAAAACAACATACTCCGAATGAAATGAATAAAAGTTGTTTTATATGTAAATAGAAGAACTGTAGAAGAATAAAAGATTCAACTATCTGTAACAGATAATTAGAAGATAAAGCCTATAGGCTACCATAATGGAAATATGGAGATGAGCTCAGCTTAGGATGTGATGTCAAATTGGTTGAAACCTATCAAGACACTGATGAGGAAAATGAGGCTTTATTAACAATTATGGTAACATTTAAAACAAAATAGGAATAATGCAAAATCAGCTTTACAATTCCACTACGGAAATTTATTACGTCAAACAACAGATTGTTAGTTAGCAATCTTTGCACTTCAATTTCAATGGTTGGGAAAACCTATAAAGAATATTATGAAGATTATTAATCAAGTCAGTAGTAATAATTACATGAGTACTAGCCTATTTCACCTGAAGTTATTATATAATTATTTATGGCCACTCTTTTTATCTCTCCACATAAGAGATTATAAGACAGGAGAGGTAAAATAATCCATCACATACCACAGATGAAAGCCGGAAGGCTAGACAAAATACAAACCCAATTCACAATATTAGTTTTGTAGGAGGTGAAACATATGGCAGGGAAAAAATGTGAGCACATACATATCTGCCATATGAATGAACCAAAGATGAAACACATGGAAGGGTGAGGAGAAAAAGTTGACCAAAGATTATTGTGAAACCAAATAATCTCTGCGACAATCAGTGAAATTTTTTAATATTATGATTTGGATATGTTATAAGAGAAAATAAAAATAGAAATAAATAAAAATATAAATAAATAAAAATATCTATATGTTGAAGAAATATATATGAAAACTGACTGTAAAATTGCAGAATACTAAGTGTCAGGTTTAGAATAGGTTGAGGTCAGTGGTATGTCTGGTGGCTAGGATGTGTTAATAGGCAAGTTTCCATTTACAGAGTTCCAAAGAGGTGATTGTGTCCGGAAAAACTCTTACAGCTCTAATCGTGAATCATGTCATAAAATTGTTCGAATCATGTGAGCTGGAATGGATTGCCACTGGATGGTCTGGATTGACAGTATAAACTTTTTGCTTGTGGCCATTCATCCTGCAGGACAGTTGTTGAATGATGAGAGACCAATATAGGAAGCCGTGCAGTGAAGATAGGTTTTGGTCTCACCAGTCAACAAGTGTCCTACAGGATGAATGGCCACAGGCAAAAAGAGTTTATACTGCCAATCCAGACTGTAGGACAGTTGTTCAGTGGTGAGACCCAATGGGGTTATCAATTGGGTGGCAGGAAGGGTAAAATTCCATGGACCCCCAGCCAGAAGAAGTCCCCAGCCCCCACCTGGAGGGGCCCTGGCCCGGGTCTCAAGATGGCTGCGCCCTTCATCAGCAGTGGTAGAGCTAAAAAAAAAAAAAGCTCCCACATGAAATGGAAATTGGGTACCCCAGTTTGTCTCCCTCCCAACTTCCCAAACAGGAGGATCCATCCAATGAATTTTCCATATAGTTACACCATTGGTATGACCAATGTAGGTAGCAGTGCAATGAGGATATATTTTGGCTCCCCATTCAACAACTGTCCTAGAGGATGAATAGCCAGGGGCAAGAAGTTTATACTGCCAATCCAGACCATTCAGTGGCAATCCATGATTCCAACCATTTTAACATATGTTTTATTATTAGAACTGTCAGAGTTTTTCCAGACACAACCATCACTTCAAAACTGTAAATGGAAAAATGCCTATCAACAAATCCTTGATACCAGACATACCCTGGCCTCAACCTATGTTAAACCTGCAATTTTACAGTCATTTTCATATATATTTTTTCAACATATCTGTATTTTTAATATATTTTTATTTTTTCTATTTTTATTTTCTATTGTAACAGATCCAAATTATAATTTAAAAAAAATTCATTTTACCTTGACTCACTGTCACGGAAATTACTGCTTTACAATAGTCCTTGGCCAACTTTTTCTTTTCACCATAAATTAAATCCCCACCTTCCACATGATTCATCTTTGTTTCATTTGTAGGGCAAGTGTGCATGTCCTCACATCTTTCCCCTTGTTATACATCTCACCTCCTACATGACTAAGATTATTAATAGAAATATTGTGAATAGTGTTTTTTATGTGTTCGCCTGGCCTTCCTGCCTTCACCTGAGGTAAGTGACAGGTTATTTTCTCTATACTATCCTATTTTTGGTGCATAATAGCAGTTTCATTTTTTCCATTATCCACACCTAAGGGATTAAAAATATATGAAAACATGGTAATAATTCATGTCATTTTATTAAAAATAATGATTGTAACAAGAATCTTTTGGTAAAATACTCATTATGATATCCACCAGCGTGGCTGCACATGTTAACATGACATCACACAGGATTGGGAGGGTACTATCGCCAGGCCCGCCGCTAGCTGTTTGAGTGCCCATGTGCAATACCGATTATGCCGCTCCCTTGTCTAACTACAGCCAGTGGTGAATGTAGGAAATATCCGAACTGGGTCAAAAAACTGTGAGAACCCGAGTGTCACTGGCCATCCGAAGCAGCTGTTGAGCCAAAAAAAAAGGTCACCCGCGACATAATATGCTGCAAAATACGAGTGACAACTTCGCGGGGCAGTGACTGTCGATCACTCATTTTGCCGCCTCCTCGATGTGACACCCGCGGGCGGTGCACATCTTGCATGCCAGCTTATGGTGGCCCTGACTATCGCACTAAGTTCAAATTGAATTTGCTCCCCATAAACTAAACATCTCAGAAACAAAAGTTCACTTTTACATGGAACACAAGTTACACGTTTCACAAACATCCACTCCTCTTCACAACTATGCAGGCCTAGTAAGCCCGTAGTAGACGGAACATTGCTTTCAAAATAACTACAGTTCTGGAATAGGATGTGCTAGATGACCTGTTAAAGTGTAAATAGATAGAAAAAGATAATGACTCATTAGTGTGAATTCGATCAAATTACCAAGCTAACACAGTTGCTGTTGTTAGATTTCAAATGAATTTTCCTACTACATATAAAGAAAAGATCTGGATTAAAAAAAAAAACTCATAGAAATAAAAGTGCATGCATATAAAGTGATAGAAGCAAAAACAGAGTATTCTATTATAATGTTAATAAGCAATTTCATGAGGAGCAAAAGAAAAGAAAAACAAAACAAAATTGTGTGCACAGAGGATGTTGTCAGTATTTCTGCACCGCTCTGCCTGTGATTTTTTTTTTTTTTTTTCAAATAATGAATATGGATGGTTGGAATGGAGTGTTGGAAATCTCAAGTTTATGACCCTGCTAGGAAAAATTGTAGATCCTTCATTGCAATGTGTGAATTGTTTAATTAATGGTTTCCTCAGTCTATTCATTTCCAGCACATGTCACTTTCTGGAAGATAAAGGGTCAGCAGACAGCCATTAACTGCTCCAGCCATATTGGAGCAGATTATTGTGGAGTGTGTTGGCTTTCGGCATTTACTCCTCCCTATTTGATGACGGTGTTTTTCATCTAATGTAATTTAACTTTGTTCATGATATGTACACTGCACAGGAGGAAAAAATGGTAAGGGAAGCATCCAGAAGAGGAGGAAAAAAGAGGGTTGAGAGCGTATGTGATATTATTTTAGTGATTAAAAAATTGAGTCAAATTTTTAAAGTACTTATCAGTATGATGTTGCACCCCATCTAGCCTGGATGCATGCACTGATTCAGTTGGGAAAGGTGTCATATAGCAGTTGTATTCTCTCCTGAAGCAAGCAAGGCCCACAACTGTTGTAACTGAGACTGACACAGTGGGATGGAGTTGATGTCTGAGCTAGTCCCAAACATGTTCTATGATAAAAACCTATGAAATAATGGGACTTTGATGGCCAGTATGAGTATTTTAATGCTTAACCCTTAGCTCGAAAGGCTGGTGTATGTTGCGATTTTGGAGGGGTGGCATATGGACTATGTCAATGATTTTTCCATCCTCTGTTTCAAATTTCTGTCAAATCTTTCTAATTAATTATTAATATGTACAGAAACCACGTTTAATTTAAGAAAACAAATAAATGAGAATTTAGGCAGAAATTGCAGCTTTTGAAAGCTTTTAAGGAGCGTTTTCGTCAAGGATATCACTAGATGTTTCAAAAAATATCTTCAGAACTTTGGAGATGCATTATGTTTGGAGAAATTCAAGAGCACTTGCGAATTTATAACTTTGACATTTAGCAATGCATACAAAAACATTTGCATGAGAAAAGGTTTATGAGGAAACACAGAAGCCAGATTGATCGGATCAGCTTGAGGAATGTTCCTAGGAGGGTAGAAAGATGTTGAGGGATTAGGAAGGTGTAGTCTGTTATTCACAAACAGAAATAACTCTGTACACCAACCCCTCCACTTCAGAGTTAACAACAAAAAAGCCTCTCAAATCAAAAGTGAAAAATATAATTCTACTAGAAAATTTTGACAAGCAGATCCATGTTTTTTACATCTATAGACACCTCCATTGAAATTTCACACAAAAATCTTCATATGACAAAAGTAAAACTTTTCCTATGAAAGATAAGATTAGTAGTTTCTTGGGAAAGGAATTCTCTCTAGTGAAAATTTTTCAAAATTGCCAGAGAATTTGCTGCAAAAAGGCAAGAGATATAGTAGAACTTGATACATTAGTTAAAGTTAATTTATGAGGTTGAGAAATTAAGAGAAAAAATACATGTTTTGTTTCTAGTTCCTATTTCATTGAGAAACAAAAGTAATTAGTGAAATACAAAAACTTTCAAGAACATTCAAACAGTTGTAAGAAAGAAGACATTTGCTACATTCCACTGCATTTCCTATATCAGTTCTTCTGTAATGAAGGGAAATGGATGTAAGTGTTACTTCCCTAAAAAGGAAATTGACTATTTACAATTGCAGTTACAGCCTATACTTCAGCTTATCTCCAGTTAAAAAATTAAGATTAATAAGCTAAGTGATTTAATACTTCAATGAGTTTGTTTTGAAATAAATGCCTTGAATATATGCCATTAATACTAGTAAACTAGAAATAATATTGCAGCAGCACAAATTGTAATTTGTTTTCTATTTAACTAACTGTTAAGAATGATATTTTTTTCAATTTTATGGTCATCCATGAAAATAACTTTAAAACTCTGTTTTTTCCTTGTGCATTATGAAAATTAATTTATATTCAAGTAGTAATGACAGATTTGATGCAAAACCATGGCTACACATAAATTAGATAACTTTTTCCTTGTAGACAAATTATGACTAAAATAATATATATTTTTAAAAATATATTTTTAGTTTTAAAATACTCATGCAAAACATCAAAATTACTATTTTTTTGCCATGCTCTTTATGTTGAAAGGTTCAATTTAGAAATAAAATGAACTTTTTAACTGCTGTACACCTAGTGTTGTAAAAAAACGTTTTTTTTTGGCTTGAAAAAAAAACCATGAAAAAAAACTTTGAAAAAAAAAACATGTTTTTTTCTGGAACACGTTTTTTTCACAACTACTAAATCTCAAATTTGTAAGGCAGTTATTGTTTAAAATGACTGTTTTAGAGTTATTTAAGTTCTTATCTTAGTTTAAAATCTACTATATTTTTCTGGTTCAGTAAGAAAAAAAAATTACGAAAATATTGGCAAAATTGACTGAAATTTTCTTTATGAACGGGGATTTCCCGAAAAGACTAGGTTGCGCGAAATGAATCCCCATTCCCCATTGTTTGGATTGATACTTGCTATTTGAAATAGTGCTGCCAGCCGTACAAAATTACCTACAGATCTTTTAAAAAAATCAGGAATTTAAAATTTATCCACGGTTTTTTGCCTTATTGGGCTTTCCTTATATTCGTATACTTGTTAACTCTCAGAGTATAGTGGTACTGACTCATTAAATTGTCAGTAAGGGAGCGTGCATAAACCACATAGCTCCATTTTGGCCTCCTGTGAACCCCCACGTAGCCCTACGTGGCTTTTGCCTCCCCCCCCCTCACTCCCCCTTCACAAAGCACGTAGCTTTCTTCCGTTTTGATTCCAGAAGACATTTTGTACTGTTTTCTCTTGTCAGACTATTGTAAATTACATACGGATATAATTAACTGAGGGAAATAAATACTCACATGCTGTTATGAGTTCAGTTCCTCATTTTAACTGTGAAAAATGTTACGAAAGGAAAGTTACGTGGCCTGGCTCGGAACCCCCCCCCCTCTCCCCACGTAGCCCAGCGTAGCCTTCCAGCTAACCCCTCCTCCCTCTGGACCGATTCACGTAGTTTGTGCACGGTCCCTAATTATGAATCGTTTCCTTGCAACCGTTGGTGTAAACAAACGATTGAAAAGAAATAAAGCTCCTATTTTGTATGATAATAAATTTTAATTCAAACTTAAAAGACCATAATACAGAACTATAGGTGCAGTCTTTATGCACAGTGTGTACTTTGCTCACAATTTAAAATTGCAATCTCAAAATCTTTAGCGCACAATACAAGAACAACCAGTAAAAGAAAATTTAACTATTTCTGAAGTGAGAGGAGACAGAAGAAGAGACAGAAAATTCCGACACCGACCGAACTAGTGTTGGTATTTCTGATACTAATGAATGTGGTACTGACATAGAGGATGAATAAAATTATGTTACCTATATAGATACACTTTGTAAGCACCTTAGGATTTTGGCAAATTTTAGTTTTGCTTAGGCGGGACTTAGAAATTTCAAGAAGTATAGTTTTCAATCTTAAGGAATTTCCCTGTAATCTTGCTCACAGTTGTAATTCATTATAATAATCATTTTTATGTGTAATTATCATATCGGGAAACGTTTGGTTTAAGAGATATTCCCGTTTGTTCAAGTTTTGAAGCACGCGATCAGAATAGTGAAATTCTAAGATTTGCAATATCTTTAAATCGTGTAAAGCTACAACCGATCTTTTATCACCAGCTGTAGTCAGCACTATCCCCGATATTTTGGAAGTAAAATTAAGTAATTCGGCCAAGTCTAATTAGCGATTTTAATTAAGAGAAAATAATAAGCTTTTTTATTAAAAGAGATATCAATTTGAATTTTGTATCAGCAGATAGCCCTAATTAAGACGATTTCATACATATATGGGTTTTCATAAAAAGTTTAAGCATTTGTCCGGAAATTAAGTTTTTGTAAAATAGATTGTCGCAGATTGTTGGGCACGCGCGTAAAAAGTTCTAGAACACTTAGGGATTTTACCCAAATTTGAATGTATCACTACGCGGAGTCTTAAACAGCTAAAACATTAAAATTAATTACTCTAAATTTCTCAAGAGACTGCCGCTGGACTTCTAGTGGATAAGTCCAGATACTATCAAAGTTTAAACATTTTTAATAGTCGGGATCGTCAAATAAATTTCGTACTCTTTGAGCTACGCGGAGGAAAAAGATGTGATACATTTGCTGACGTCACTGGTTCTCGTGGTTTCGATAAAAGAGCCGGTCTGTTCCTGCCTGTGGTCTGTTCCGGTTTGTCTGTTCCTGCCTGTCGTCTGTTTCGGTCTGGCTTTCGTCGCGCTGGTTGTAACTCGCCATGCGGGCTAGTTCAATCATGTTGTACCGTGTCGTGTTAAATCATAACTTCAATGACTGTTGAGAACTTTTAATTTTGCTAAAGGGGTTTCGGTCGGTTAGTTTTCTCTCCACAATCTGTAACTTTGGAAAAGAGAGTTCGATATGCCTGCTCAACTGTAAATGCAATTTTGAACTTGTGACTTTGAAGATAATAAAATTTTGGATTTGTCTAACAGTAAACCTGTGTGCTTTAGTAGTTTGCTGGAACCCTTTTCTAAATTTGGGGGTAACAAATTTAGTGGCGACCTAGGCATTCAGTTGAGTCATCTTGGCTACATGGTCAAATTCAAATTAAATCAAATCAAATTTAAGCAAGTATTATTGAGAACTGTGAGTCTACAAGAGTGTAAGTTAAGGCACTTAGGCGATACTTCCACCCCGGTATATAGCTAGGTCCTTACATGGGACTGTAAGGCTCGCGTTTGAGTAATTTCAAACGGTGGGGAGGTAAATTACCGACCTTTGTGCAACGAAAAAATTTTGTAACTTCGGGGAATAACCGACACGAGTGCAACTACCGCCATCATGACTTCGAAGACTACGACACCGCCCGCTCACTGAGGCCTGATGCAGCTCCCGATACCAGATGAGCGTCGCTTCGCCATGGTACATCGCGGGGGCACCACGATTTCACACCTGTGCCGTCTACCGCCCGGGGGACTGACCACACCAACAGCTGTTTCCCGCGGCTCCGACAACGGCAGACCAACATGCTGCAGCTCATCAGGCAGCTTTCAACCAAGTTAAGTAAAAACTTTTTCCAACATTTCTTCGAGACCTTCAAGTGAATTTTTTATAATACTGCCTCCATATATGCAACAGCATTTCATATAGTGCACTAAATTATTGCGTTGCAATCATCCCCTACTTAGCAGACTACTATAGTAAATTGTCTTTTATTTGTTCCGCTCGAACGTAACTTTTCAATTGTTTATTTTAAGTGCAAAGTATTTCTTTATCGCAGACGCGCCATATTTTTCATCTTGCTGCAATTCAGTGCAAAGAGTCTATGATGCTTGCTGTAACGCACCATAAACAGTTTTTGAGAAAATTTTACAAGTATTGGCTGTCTGATACCGTGTTCATCTTTGCTTTGTTTTGATGTCCAGTGCTTTTCGGGAAAGAACATACATTGAGTGATTTTTCAGGTTAGACTTAAGTTTTTGATAATTTCCGTGGTATTTTTTTTTATGTGCAATTTGTTTAATATTATAACGCTAGGTATTACTTTTAGTCATGGCATTTGTAAATAGTTTCCCAGCTACTAACATTCCGCTGGATGACAACCTAGAATTTCAGTGGCCATCGTTTGAATCTGACGAAGTCAAGGCATTAATATTATCCCTGAAAGAAAAAGAAACTGCACTATTAACAGTTGCTCATGTTCATTATTTCGGTTACTCCGAAATTAGTTTCTTCATTATTGATGTCGGGTTTTGCTGTAGGAATGCTAAGGATTTTTTAGAATCTAAATTCAACTCACTGTCAGATCATCTGCACTCTGCAGAAAAGCGTGCAAATGATTGCTATATTGTTAATTTCACAAAAATTTCTCCAGCAAATCAGTTGGAAAAACTTCTTGTTCCATTTAAACAGGAGATAGAAGATCGTGATTGTTGGAATAGAAATTACATAAGTGGGTATTTAGATCAGCTAGTGCAATACAAGCAAAAGGCTGAAACACAATTTAGAGCTTTTTTAGAAGATGTTCCTTCAAAAGTGGAGCCTGATGTACTACAAACTATTAATGACATGGTCAGCCCTGTTCAACAAGACGTTCAGAAGCTGTATAATTTAGCCATTTCTTATATCCATGGATTGTTAGAATACCACATTGAAACAATTAACAAAGTACTGGCAGATTTTCAAATCTTTTCTGAGAAAGTAGTTCAAGCTAGGCTTGCCTATATAGAAGCCCACTCAAAGCCATTGGAGAAACCAAACACACATGCATTACAGCCAATTCTCATTCAAAACCAACAGCTGCAACCACATGCTAGCAGTATTTTTTCAGATGACCAGGTGATTATAAATAATGTTGTTGCTACACCTAGTACTGGAATTTTAGATAATGACACTGAAGGTAGTATTTCGAATCAATTTACAGCTGTTTTGGAGCAAAAGATACAAACAGCTGACCCAAGTACCATTGAGGATACTAAACACATTATTCATGCAGAAGGAGAGACTAGAGCAATTGTAGAATTGAAGAGAGGATGTTTACCTGGGGAAGTTCGCTGGATCCACCTGCTTATTGAAATAGGATATAAACTTAGTAGTAGCCCTTCAGATTTCCAGGAACTTTGTAATTCCCTTCAGGAGGCACCATCACGCTTTAAGACTTCATACATCCCAGAAGTAAATGCTTTTCAGCCTTTGTTGAGTACAACCTCAGGAACAGCTGATCCAGTGGTACACACCACACCTCCTCAGCCATTAGTTGTTAAAGAAACTGAACATGTTTTGCCCTCATTGCAACATATGGTAACTGAACAGATGATAGAAGACATAGCTGAACCTGCCATACCCACCCTACCCCAGCCCTCAGCTGAGCAAAAGATGATATCCCCTGCAACTCCACTGACTGATGTTTGTTCTGATTTAGTACTTGACCCCCCAGATCAGCTGATTTCTAATACCCAGGCTGTAGATCCTATATTTGATGCTGTTTCTGCATATACCCCTACCAGCAATGTTTTTAAGAAGTCAAGAATAAGGAAGCCCACATATGTAGACAAATTGAATGGGCAATTACAAGCCAAAATGTTCCCTCAGAACATCAACAGTGATTTACTTTGCCATTCCCTTCCCAGGTGGGAACCTTGCATCTTTAAGAAAATTGTTTTGGGTGCATTACTATTCAAGAACCTTTCACCTGAGATGACTGATTGGATTTCAGGTACTTTTCACCTTCAATTGGGCTCACCCACCTTTGTAGATTTTTTCCCTAGTGAACCCTTTAACCCAACATGCCCTGGTAATTTTCAGAAACTTTGGGCATTTCTTATGCTTTTCCCCACAGTATGCCAGCACAGGAAAGTGGGTAGAAAGAAAGCAGATTTAGTGGCTAGTTATCAATGTTTTGGGAGGGGTACTAAAATGAAGAGTAGATTGAACCCCTTACCCCCGAACGAGAAGAGCAGTATTTTGAAGGCTGTTTGTTTTGGGAGGGGACCCAAGTTTAAATGCAACTTCAACCCTTTCCCACTTAATGAGAATGCATTGTTTGATGACTGGAGGAATGTCCTTAAACTAAAATTATTTGCCTTTGATATACAGGGTCCCACACAAATATTCCAACATGTTATGGTGTATATGTTAGTTGATGTTTTTTCAGATTTTGCCCAAATAGGCAACCACATTCATAATAATAGGACAGTTACTATTGCCAGTGATATTGTTTATTTTTTCCCTTCTGCTATATTTCATATGTGTTTTGCTGACTTCTTCGTGAAGCTGAAGATAATTTTTAAGGTTATATGGGAGCTTGAACTTTTGCCCAACCTTGTTTTTTCTTTTGTATACATCCAAATGTTATTTTGTGACCAGCTACCTAGGGAAGTTATTTGCCAGGCTGGGTTTGATGTGATATTTGATACAGTAGAGATGAAACTGAGAGATGAAGCTGAGAGATGCTGAGAAGGACTGTCAAGGAGGGGAATTTATTTGTGATGATGAAGGAGTAGATGTGCTTGTTGAATAAGGGGTGGAGATAATACTTTTGTTTCTATGTTTACAAAAAAAGGGGGGGAGGCTGGAAGAGAAGAAGTACCATAAGGGGGGAATGCTACACTATTATTACCCCAGGACCAGGACATGAAGCTAGGACTTGCCTGCGATCCATTATTATTATTATTATTGGCATTCCTACCCATTCATATTATTATTATTACCCTTGGGCCAGGAAGCGAAGACTTACCTGCAGATCCCACAATATTATTATTGCCCCAAAATATTACTATTGCCCCACAATATTATTATTGTACCAATATTATTATGTCCATTATGACATTATAGGCATCGGCCCAGAGAGGAGATGACCTCATTTATATTTATTACATTGAAATAGGAACACGCAGGGCGACCTCATTTTGTGTACATGACCATGGAGGGGGTGCAGTAGGAGAGTCAGAGGACATACCTGGTACATCCCATAGATGGGCGTGACACATTTTCCCATTCCCCACACTATGAGAGTGACTGTACAGGAACAGCACGAGCCCACCACATTTCCCCTATAGGCACCACTGTCGTTGTTCATTCACACATCATTAGGATTAAGGACACATAGAACACACAGTACATCAACATACTCTAAGGAGATTTGCGCTGACACAACTAAGTTGTTTACAGATAATGTACTTTCTAAGATGAGATTTCAAGGTGGATGTTAGTTTTGTTTTTCATTGTAGAAGATTGACCTGAGAACTAGTTTAAGTAGATATTTACCCTTGTGTTTTTTTAATAAGATGTAACATTGAGAGACTTGGATAAGGCAAGATGATTGTTCTTTGCGCCTAGAGAATTATTTGACGTTTATGATGATAGGAGGCATACATATGCTCCATTACCCTTTGCAACCCAACATTAATTATAAATATATATATCCCTTCCACTATATATGATTTTGAATTTTATGCCCCCTTAAATAGTAAATTAGGATTATAGGAGGTAAAAGTATACTCCATACAATGTATTACACTAATCCATTACATTCATTAAAAATATACACCTACATGGGTTTACAAGTGGTACCCATTTATATTATATAATGCGAGATAATATTTCCCTATATTATTGTCACTATGAACCAGTGTACTGGTTCCTCGCAACTTTGTTGCCACTAACTACCCCGATTTTGTCGCAGCAGTGTACTGCTGCTTGGAAACTACGTTTCCTTATAATCTTTCCCTGTCATATTTTTAGCATAGTTAAGTTTTATTTTGGGGAACTACTCTCACTTCACACAGCAATGGACTGCTGAATGGAAACTCAGTTTCCTTTATAATTTATCCTCCTATACATTCTTAGGATGTTTACTCTCATTATGGGGATCACTTTATAATTAATTACTATACTTAATATTATGATTGTAATAACTTTGGTAGATGTAGGTAATCCATCAACTTGGCATGAACCAAGTTCACCTTTCTATGTTTTTAATTTGATATGTATATGCTTGTAATTTTTGTGTACCTTTTCTTATAATTTTTCTTTGTATTACTCTTGTAACAATGCTTAATTATTGGTACACTTATAACTATAGTATTTTTCTTGCATCTTTCTTACTGTTGGTAACTATTTTGAGTTCCTTTGCTAAGGAAGACCTTTATTTACTATGTCATTTCCCAACAACTAGTGGGAAAGTTTTTGTATCTACTATGTTTATTGTACATTTACTTTTGTATCCACTTTTGTATTTTACTTTTATATTTTTCTCTTATGTACATGTTAGAATTTAAGAACAGTTTGGCCACCACTAATTCCCATTGTTTTTTCTGATTTGTATGTTCACAGACCAGCTAGCTGACCGAGTTCCCCAGGCCACTCCTGCTGCGACAGGAACCGGGGAAAATGGACATTTCTCGGCAGATCTAGCCTTAAGGCTTTTGCTTTGTATAATTTGCGAGCCTTACTGTCAGCTCCCGTTACAGGACTTGGGTTTTCACCCATTATTAGGGAGTTCTGTGATAAGTGTTTTAAAGGTAAAGTGGTAATTTAAGGCCTTAACAAAATAAAACAATGTTAAAATAAAGACGTTTAGAAAACGAAAGACTTTCCTACATGGAATTTCATAATGCAATTATTTGTAAAACACTATAAATTCTTATTTCTATGTTTAAAATAGTACACATTGCTTCCTACTTTTCTGAAAACAAATTTGATGTTTCTATGCGTTAATATTCTTTCAATGTAATTTTTGTAACCATTTATGTTTTGTATTCTTATAATTTGTCTGATATTTTGTGATTATTTATGTTACACATATTTATAATTTTGTGATAATCTGATATTTCACATTTTTGCTTTTTGATCATAATTTGTGTGACATTTAATAATTTTTGTGTAAT
This sequence comes from Vandiemenella viatica, assembly GCA_031002005.1. Lineage (NCBI taxonomy): Eukaryota > Metazoa > Arthropoda > Insecta > Orthoptera > Morabidae > Vandiemenella > Vandiemenella viatica. The sequence continues at coordinate 78,110,533 of JARYHS010013631.1, forward strand.
ATTGATACTCAGAATGAATGAGTTTTTAAACCTTTTGGTAGTAATTGAGTGAAAAAGGTAAAAGTTTTTGGTATTTTTAAAAGAATTTTTGGAGTATGAATGGTGGAGAGAAAGAACCGAACCGACATGCGATAGTTCAATATTATGGGAATAGTTAATTTCTTTTGGGATTTTAAATTTTATTTTTTTCAAGATGTTCAGTTAGTTTTCTTTGGAAAATAACTTCAATCTTCAGGGGGCATGTAAGCACCTTAGGATTTTGGCAAATTTTAGTTTTGCTTAGGCGGGACTTAGAAATTTCAAGAAGTATAGTTTTCAATTTCCCTGTAATCTTGCTCACAGTTGTAATTCATTATAATAATCATTTTTATGTGTAATTATCATATCGGGAAACGTTTGGTTTAAGAGATATTCCCGTTTGTTCAAGTTTTGAAGCACGCGATCAGAATAGTGAAATTCTAAGATTTGCAATATCTTTAAATCGTGTAAAGCTACAACCGATCTTTTATCACCAGCTGTAGTCAGCACTATCCCCGATATTTTGGAAGTAAAATTAAGTAATTCGGCCAAGTCTAATTAGCGATTTTAATTAAGAGAAAAAATAAGCTTTTTTATTAAAAGAGATATCAATTTGAATTTTGTATCAGCAGATAGCCCTAATTAAGACGATTTCATACATATATGGGTTTTCATAAAAAGTTTAAGCATTTGTCCGGAAATTAAGTTTTTGTAAAATAGATTGTCGCAGATTGTTGGGCACGCGCGTAAAAAGTTCTAGAACACTTAGGGATTTTACCCAAATTTGAATGTATCACTACGCGGAGTCTTAAACAGCTAAAACATTAAAATTAATTACTCTAAATTTCTCAAGAGACTGCCGCTGGACTTCTAGTGGATAAGTCCAGATACTATCAAAGTTTAAACATTTTTAATAGTCGGGATCGTCAAATAAATTTCGTACTCTTTGAGCTACGCGGAGGAAAAAGATGTGATACATTTGCTGACGTCACTGGTTCTCGTGGTTTCGATAAAAGAGCCGGTCTGTTCCTGCCTGTGGTCTGTTCCGGTTTGTCTGTTCCTGCCTGTCGTCTGTTTCGGTCTGGCTTTCGTCGCGCTGGTTGTAACTCGCCATGCGGGCTAGTTCAATCATGTTGTACCGTGTCGTGTTAAATCATAACTTCAATGACTGTTGAGAACTTTTAATTTTGCTAAAGGGGTTTCGGTCGGTTAGTTTTCTCTCCACAATCTGTAACTTTGGAAAAGAGAGTTCGATATGCCTGCTCAACTGTAAATGCAATTTTGAACTTGTGACTTTGAAGATAATAAAATTTTGGATTTGTCTAACAGTAAACCTGTGTGCTTTAGTAGTTTGCTCGAACCCTTTTCTAAATTTGGGGGTAACAAATTTAGTGGCGACCTAGGCATTCAGTTGAGTCATCTTGGCTACATGGTCAAATTAAATCAAATCAAATTTAAGCAAGTATTATTGAGAACTGTGAGTCTACAAGAGTGTAAGTTAAGGCACTTAGGCGATACTTCCACCCCGGTATATACGCCCTAGGTCCTTACATGGGACTGTAAGGCTCGCGTTTGAGTAATTTCAAACGGTGGGGAGGTAAATTACCGACCTTTGTGCAACGAAAAAATTTTGTAACTTCGGGGAATAACCGACACGAGTGCAACTACCCCATCATGACTTCGAAGACTACGACACCGCCCGCTCACTGAGGCCTGATGCAGCTCCCGATACCAGATGAGCGTCGCTTCGCCATGGTACATCGCGGGGGCACCACGATTTCACACCTGTGCCGTCTACCGCCCGGCATCATAGCGGATCTACGAGACATGCCCGGGGGACTGACCACACCAACAGCTGTTTCCCGCGGCTCCGACAACGGCAGACCAACATGCTGCAGCTCATCAGGCAGCTTTCAACCAAGTTAAGTAAAAACTTTTTCCAACATTTCTTCGAGACCTTCAAGTGAATTTTTTATAATACTGCCTCCATATATGCAACAGCATTTCATATAGTGCACTAAATTATTGCGTTGCAATCATCCCCTACTTAGCAGACTACTATAGTAAATTGTCTTTTATTTGTTCCGCTCGAACGTAAACTTTTCAATTGTTTATTTTAAGTGCAAAGTATTTCTTTATCGCAGACGCGCCATATTTTTCATCTTGCTGCAATTCAGTGCAAAGAGTCTATGATGCTTGCTGTAACGCACCATAAACAGTTTTTGGATAGAAAATTTTCAAGTATTGGCTGTCTGATACCGTGTTCATCTTTGCTTTGTTTTGATGTCCAGTGCTTTTCGGGAAAGAACATACATTGAGTGATTTTTCAGGTTAGACTTAAGTTTTTGATAATTTCCGTGGATTTTTTTTTTATGTGCAATTTGTTTAATATTATAACGCTAGGTATTACTTTTAGTCATGGCATTTGTAAATAGTTTCCCAGCTACTAACATTCCGCTGGATGACAACCTAGAATTTCAGTGGCCATCGTTTGAATCTGACGAAGTCAAGGCATTAATATTATCCCTGAAAGAAAAAGAAACTGCACTATTAACAGTTGCTCATGTTCATTATTTCGGTTACTCCGAAATTAGTTTCTTCATTATTGATGTCGGGTTTTGCTGTAGGAATGCTAAGGATTTTTTAGAATCTAAATTCAACTCACTGTCAGATCATCTGCACTCTGCAGAAAAGCGTGCAAATGATTGCTATATTGTTAATTTCACAAAAATTTCTCCAGCAAATCAGTTGGAAAAACTTCTTGTTCCATTTAAACGGAGATAGAAGATCGTGATTGTTGGAATAGAAATTACATAAGTGGGTATTTAGATCAGCTAGTGCAATACAAGCAAAAGGCTGAAACACAATTTAGAGCTTTTTTAGAAGATGTTCCTTCAAAAGTGGAGCCTGATGTACTACAAACTATTAATGACATGGTCAGCCCTGTTCAACAAGACGTTCAGAAGCTGTATAATTTAGCCATTTCTTATATCCATGGATTGTTAGAATACCACATTGAAACAATTAACAAAGTACTGGCAGATTTTCAAATCTTTTCTGAGAAAGTAGTTCAAGCTAGGCTTGCCTATATAGAAGCCCACTCAAAGCCATTGGAGAAACCAAACACACATGCATTACAGCCAATTCTCATTCAAAACCAACAGCTGCAACCACATGCTAGCAGTATTTTTTCAGATGACCAGGTGATTGTAAATAATGTTGTTGCTACACCTAGTACTGGAATTTTAGATAATGACACTGAAGGTAGTATTTCGAATCAATTTACAGCTGTTTTGGAGCAAAAGATACAAACAGCTGACCCAAGTACCATTGAGGATACTAAACACATTATTCATGCAGAAGGAGAGACTAGAGCAATTGTAGAATTGAAGAGAGGATGTTTACCTGGGGAAGTTCGCTGGATCCACCTGCTTATTGAAATAGGATATAAACTTAGTAGTAGCCCTTCAGATTTCCAGGAACTTTGTAATTCCCTTCAGGAGGCACCATCACGCTTTAAGACTTCATACATCCCAGAAGTAAATGCTTTTCAGCCTTTGTTGAGTACAACCTCAGGAACAGCTGATCCAGTGGTACACACCACACCTCCTCAGCCATTAGTTGTTAAAGAAACTGAACATGTTTTGCCCTCATTGCAACATATGGTAACTGAACAGATGATAGAAGACATAGCTGAACCTGCCATACCCACCCTACCCCAGCCCTCAGCTGAGCAAAAGATGATATCCCCTGCAACTCCACTGACTGATGTTTGTTCTGATTTAGTACTTGACCCCCCAGATCAGCTGATTTCTAATACCCAGGCTGTAGATCCTATATTTGATGCTGTTTCTGCATATACCCCTACCAGCAATGTTTTTAAGAAGTCAAGAATAAGGAAGCCCACATATGTAGACAAATTGAATGGGCAATTACAGGCCAAAATGTTCCCTCAGAACATCAACAGTGATTTACTTTGCCATTCCCTTCCCAGGTGGGAACCTTGCATCTTTAAGAAAATTGTTTTGGGTGCATTACTATTCAAGAACCTTTCACCTGAGATGACTGATTGGATTTCAGGTACTTTTCACCTTCAATTGGGCTCACCCACCTTTGTAGATTTTTTCCCTAGTGAACCCTTTAGCCCAACATGCCCTTAGTAATTTTCAGAAACTTTGGGCATTTCTTACTGCTTTCCCCACAGTATGCCAGCACAGGAAAGTGGGTAGAAAGAAAGCAGATTTAGTGGCTAGTTATCAATGTTTTGGGAGGGGTACTAAAACGATAAGAGCAGTATTTTGAAGGCTGTTTGTTTTGGGAGGGGACCCAAGTTTAAATGCAACTTCAACCCTTTCCCACTTAATGAGAATGCATTGTTTGATGACTGGAGGAATGTCCTTAAACTAAAATTATTTGCCCTTGATATACAGGGTCCCACACAAATATTCCAACATGTTATGGTGTATATGTTAGTTGATGTTTTTTCAGATTTTGCCCAAATAGGCAACCACATTCATAATAATAGGACAGTTACTATTGCCAGTGATATTGTTTATTTTTTCCCTTCTGCTATATTTCATATGTGTTTTGCTGACTTCTTCGTGAAGCTGAAGATAATTTTTAAGGTTATATGGGAGCTTGAACTTTTGCCCAACCTTGTTTTTTCTTTTGTATACATCCAAATGTTATTTTGTGACCAGCTACCTAGGGAAGTTATTTGCCAGGCTGGGTTTGATGTGATATTTGATACAGTAGAGATGCTGAGAGAGACTGTCAAGGAGGGGAATTTATTTGTGATGATGAAGGAGTAGATGTGCTTGTTGAATAAGGGGTGGAGATAATACTTTTGTTTCTATGTTTACAAAAAAGGGGGGAGGCTGGAAGAGAAGAAGTACCATAAGGGGGGAATGCTACACTATTATTACCCCAGGACCAGGACATGAAGCTAGGACTTGCCTGCGATCCATTATTATTATTATTATTATTGGCATTCCTACCCATTCATATTATTATTATTACCCTTGGGCCAGGAAGCGAAGACTTACCTGCAGATCCCACAATATTATTATTGCCCCAAAATATTACTATTGCCCCACAATATTATTATTGTACCAATATTATTATGTCCATTATGACATTATAGGCATCGGCCCAGAGAGGAGATGACCTCATTTATATTTATTACATTGAAATAGGAACACGCAGGGCGACCTCATTTTTTGTGTACATGACCATGGAGGGGGTGCAGTAGGAGAGTCAGAGGACATACCTGGTACATCCCATAGATGGGCGTGACACATTTTCCCATTCCCCACACTATGAGAGTGACTGTACAGGAACAGCACGAGCCCACCACATTTCCCCTATAGGCACCACTGTCGTTGTTCATTCACACATCATTAGGATTAAGGACACATAGAACACACAGTACATCAACATACTCTAAGGAGATTTGCGCTGACACAACTAAGTTGTTTACAGATAATGTACTTTCTAAGATGAGATTTCAAGGTGGATGTTAGTTTTGTTTTTCATTGTAGAAGATTGACCTGAGAACTAGTTAAGTAGATATTTACCCTTGTGTTTTTTTAATAAGATGTAACATTGAGAGACTTGGATAAGGCAAGATGATTGTTCTTTGCGCCTAGAGAATTATTTGACGTTTATGATGATAGGAGGCATACATATGCTCCATTACCCTTTGCAACCCAACATTAATTATAAATATATATATCCCTTCCACTATATATGATTTTGAATTTTATGCCCCCTTAAATAGTAAATTAGGATTATAGGAGGTAAAAGTATACTCCATACAATGTATTACACTAATCCATTACATTCATTAAAATATACACCTACATGGGTTTACAAGTGGTACCCATTTATATTATATAATGCGAGATAATATTTCCCTATATTATTGTCACTATGAACCAGTGTACTGGTTCCTCGCAACTTTGTTGCCACTAACTACCCCGATTTTGTCGCAGCAGTGTACTGCTGCTTGGAAACTACGTTTCCTTATAATCTTTCCCTGTCATATTTTTAGCATAGTTAAGTTTTATTTTGGGAACTACTCTCACTTCACACAGCAATGGACTGCTGAATGGAAACTCAGTTTCCTTTATAATTTATCCTCCTATACATTCTTAGGATGTTTACTCTCATTATGGGGATCACTTTATAATTAATTACTATACTTAATATTATGATTGTAATAACTTTGGTAGATGTAGGTAATCCATCAACTTGGCATGAACCAAGTTCACCTTTCTATGTTTTTAATTTGATATGTATATGCTTGTAATTTTTGTGTACCTTTTCTTATAATTTTTCTTTGTATTACTCTTGTAACAATGCTTAATTATTGGTACACTTATAACTATAGTATTTTTCTTGCATCTTTCTTACTGTTGGTAACTATTTTGAGTTCCTTTGCTAAGGAAGACCTTTATTTACTATGTCATTTCCCAACAACTAGTGGGAAAGTTTTTGTATCTACTATGTTTATTGTACATTTACTTTTGTATCCACTTTTGTATTTTACTTTTATATTTTTCTCTTATGTACATGTTAGAATTTAAGAACAGTTTGGCCACCACTAATTCCCATTGTTTTTTCTGATTTGTATGTTCACAGACCAGCTAGCTGACCGAGTTCCCCAGGCCACTCCTGCTGCGACAGGAACCGGGGAAAATGGACATTTCTCGGCAGATCTAGCCTTAAGGCTTTTGCTTTGTATAATTTGCGAGCCTTACTGTCAGCTCCCGTTACAGGACTTGGGTTTTCACCCATTTTAGGGAGTTCTGTGATAAGTGTTTTAAAGGGAAAGTGGTAATTAAGGCCTTAACAAAATAAAACAATGTTAAAATAAAGACGTTTAGAAAACGAAAGACTTTCCTACATGGAATTTCATAATGCAATTATTTGTAAAACACTATAAATTCTTATTTCTATGTTTAAAATAGTACACATTGCTTCCTACTTTTCTGAAAACAAATTTGATGTTTCTATGCGTTAATATTCTTTCAATGTAATTTTTGTAACCATTTATGTTTTGTATTCTTATAATTTGTCTGATATTTTGTGATTATTTATGTTACACATATTTATAATTTTGTGATAATCTGATATTTCACATTTTTGCTTTTTGATCATAATTTGTGTGACATTTAATAATTTTTGTGTAATATTGATACTCAGAATGAATGAGTTTTTAAACCTTTTGGTAGTAATTGAGTGAAAAAGGTAAAAGTTTTTGGTATTTTTAAAAGAATTTTTGGAGTATGAATGGTGGAGAGAAAGAACCGAACCGACATGCGATAGTTCAATATTATGGGATAGTTAATTTCTTTTGGGATTTTAAATTTTTCTTTTATTTTTTCAAGATGTTCAGTTAGTTTTCTTTGGAAAATAACTTCAATCTTCAGGGGGCATGTAAGCACCTTAGGATTTTGGCAAATTTTAGTTTTGCTTAGGCGGGACTTAGAAATTTCAAGAAGTATAGTTTTCAATCTTAAGGAATTTCCCTGTAATCTTGCTCACAGTTGTAATTCATTATAATAATCATTTTTATGTGTAATTATCATATCGGGAAACGTTTGGTTTAAGAGATATTCCCGTTTGTTCAAGTTTTGAAGCACGCGATCAGAATAGTGAAATTCTAAGATTTGCAATATCTTTAAATCGTGTAAAGCTACAACCGATCTTTTATCACCAGCTGTAGTCAGCACTATCCCCGATATTTTGGAAGTAAAATTAAGTAATTCGGCCAAGTCTAATTAGCGATTTTAATTAAGAGAAAATAATAAGCTTTTTTATCTAAAAGAGATATCAATTTGAATTTTGTATCAGCAGATAGCCCTAATTAAGACGATTTCATACATATATGGGTTTTCATAAAAAGTTTAAGCATTTGTCCGGAAATTAAGTTTTTGTAAAATAGATTGTCGCAGATTGTTGGGCACGCGCGTAAAAAGTTCTAGAACACTTAGGGATTTTACCCAAATTTGAATGTATCACTACGCGGAGTCTTAAACAGCTAAAACATTAAAATTAATTACTCTAAATTTCTCAAGAGACTGCCGCTGGACTTCTAGTGGATAAGTCCAGATACTATCAAAGTTTAAACATTTTTAATAGTCGGGATCGTCAAATAAATTTCGTACTCTTTGAGCTACGCGGAGGAAAAAGATGTGATACATTTGCTGACGTCACTGGTTCTCGTGGTTTCGATAAAAGAGCCGGTCTGTTCCTGCCTGTGGTCTGTTCCGGTTTGTCTGTTCCTGCCTGTCGTCTGTTTCGGTCTGGCTTTCGTCGCGCTGGTTGTAACTCGCCATGCGGGCTAGTTCAATCATGTTGTACCGTGTCGTGTTAAATCATAACTTCAATGACTGTTGAGAACTTTTAATTTTGCTAAAGGGGTTTCGGTCGGTTAGTTTTCTCTCCACAATCTGTAACTTTGGAAAAGAGAGTTCGATATGCCTGCTCAACTGTAAATGCAATTTTGAACTTGTGACTTTGAAGATAATAAAATTTTGGATTTGTCTAACAGTAAACCTGTGTGCTTTAGTAGTTTGCTCGAACCCTTTTCTAAATTTGGGGGTAACAAATTTAGTGGCGACCTAGGCATTCAGTTGAGTCATCTTGGCTACATGGTCAAATTAAATCAAATTTAAGCAAGTATTATTGAGAACTGTGAGTCTACAAGAGTGTAAGTTAAGGCACTTAGGCGATACTTCCACCCCGGTATGCAGTCTGAGGTCCTTACAACTTATGAATCATTATGTGAGACATTATATGATTCAGTAAGACTTAAAACACACTTGTAAAATGAAAGTTCCTTAAATAAAACTATAATTTATCAAATATATTGTTTTCTGAAAAAAAAACAAAATTTAGAAAAAAAACACGGGTGCTAGGTTTTTTTTCATGTTTTTTTTCACAAAGCTGAAAAAAAACATTGTTTTTTTTTCAGTTTGCAACACTATGTACACCCCACTAAATCTGGTTTTTTTACACAATAATTTTTACACACAAAAGATTGACCACTTTTGGACCTTTGTAAGTTAAGTTTAATAAAGTATATTTTTGGACAATGGAAACAAAGAAATAAACTGTTGCAAGGCACTAAAAATAAGATAGGATAGGGAAAAATAAATAGATACCCGTCATTTACCACAGATGAAGGCAGGAGGGTGAGACGAACACGTATAAACACAAAAACATAAACAAATTGAACAATATTTCAATGAGTCTTAATCATGTTAGAGGCGAGACATATGGCAGGGGGAAAGATGTGGTAACATAACAACCTGTCACATGAATCATGATTTTTGGAACCACTTAGATTAACGAGAACAAAAATTTCAAAGTGTTATATGGATGTAATGTCTTATCCTTAAAACAGAACATCTGAAATGGAATTTCTTAACAGTTCCTCTCCCCAGTATATCTAAAACAATGAAGATTAGATAAGAATAATTTTACTGTGGGTAAATAGATCAAATAGAAAAGATTTCCTCTATAAACATGGAATGGGCGTCAGGGCCGCATTTAAGCATAGGCTACATAGGCTGTAGCCTAGGGGCCTGCACCACAAAGGGGGCCCCTCACCACAAAGGGGGCCCCTCACCCAACCACAACCCTCGTTGCCTGGGCAGGTAGTAGTAGCTAAAAAAAAAGTCGCCCATAAATTTTTTAGGTTGAATTTCGAAATTTAAGAATCCAGCCACTGCCGACAGGGGGCCCGGCACCACATGTATAGCCTAGGAGCCCACAGAGCCTAAATGCAGCCCTGATGGGCGTATGTCTAGCAAAGAGCAAGCTGATAGATTGTGGGGTTGATGACAATTGTGTATGTCCACAGAAGCCGCTAACACCAGCAGCTGTTGATCCTAACATCCCAGAATCTGATGGAGCAACTGGCTGGTTGAATGAATGGCTGGGTTCTGCTCGACTTGGAGGACGTCTCGACATAGTTGCCAGACTTAGCTTCCCTGCTGCCTTCACCCTCTTCAATCTTGCCTACTGGGCCTCTGTGCTCAATTAGTAGTAGGTCTCAATTATTTATTTCCAGTTCAGGGTTTGTGAAGAATGAGTATAGAATTCCAAACCTATATATAATGTTCAAATATCCAAACTGGAGGATCTGTTTCAATCTCGGTTTGATGTTAAATTTGCCCAGTAATCTGGGACTATTGTAATAGTTTGTCCTTCAGACATTATTAAGGTATTCATGTCAAACTAGAATTAGAAGTAAAACTGATTACTAAAAGGTAGCTCTGCCATAAGAGACTCTCCATGTTTGCAGCAAAAATTAATTCTTAGTCAGTACTTAGATCTAACAGATGAAGCAATACTTGGAAAGAAAATATCACCTCATATCTGAATAATCCATATCAGCACATCTCTAGGCAGATTCTTTCATTTCTGATATTTATTTCTATTGTATTTTCTCTAATACATGAATGTCTCAACAATCTCAAACTTATCCTTTCTCAATAAAACATTTTATATTTTGGCAGTATCCAATTGTGAAGCCATGCTAGTTTTCATAGTATATTAATGTATTCAATATTCTCTCTCTAGGCCAATTAACTAGTTATTTCCCCACTCTTTTTGTTGCCTTGTATAATTTTCTAATACTGAATGCTTCTGATGATTGTTTCTTGACAATCATAATCTGAAGATCCAGTTGAGGGATTTTTAACCAAATTAATTAATTAAAAATGAAAATGAGCACATGCTCCAGTGGCAATTTCTGTCCACACTCATTTTTTTTCTGAACCCAACTAATTTTACCGTTAATGAATTCTTTCAGCATTTTTGGTAAATTATTAATCATCTCTCTTGTTAATTTATTCCAATCCCTGACCCCATTAAGTGTGAAAGAAAATACTTCCATGCCGTTACGCCTGAAATCAAGTGCCAACTTTTAGTCATGGCCATCTTTTCCATTCCATGCACCATTTTTAATTCTTCAATCAATATCTATGCACACCCTCCCATTCCGGAATCATAGTTCCTCATGGTCTGATTAAACCAATTACTTAATATCTATGCCTTTTTCAAATCCACAGTAACTTCTTCTCTATCCTTATCTATAATGGTCTCAACACCTTCCCTTACCGTCGGTTTTCTAACATAGCCATAGAAATTTCTAGATGGATCTGTTAATGGTCCCCCTGAACTAACCTATCATTAGCCATCTTCTTCACTATTATTAATTCCTTGTTTAGATGTTTTAAATATTCCCTACTGCCTTGGTGTCTCTTAACTCTGTTGTGTTCTCCTCTTCCCAATCTCTTTAATCTCCTCAGTTCCAAATTATAGTATGTACGTTTTAAACTTTTCTTTAATTTCTGTTTTGGAGTAAATGCTTTACCACCCTTTTTTTATTATTTACTTGAACTCTTCCCTCTTCAAATCACCTATAATAGGGCCATTATTCCATTTGCTAAAACTTTCCCTGAAACAAATCTTCAGTACTGAAATTTGTGCATTTTTATAACTGTGCCTATTTCACCCTTCAATTTTGGTCACTGATTTACTGAATCCTCTAATATCCATCAGAACTGCTTCATGAACATTTCTTCCTTCAGTTAATTTACACCCAATGGTACTCATTGTTCTTTATTAGGCAGATACCCAATATGTCTGATCACTAGGGTTCGGATCTTTAGGAAAAGTCATATTTTTTTCCTGCCTTCTTTTTGAGCTCAAATGCTGAATTAAACACTGATTCAATGTTTCTGATTGTATTTAAATGTATTTTATATAGCATATAAATGCATATTCTGACAATTTTCCTAGAACTGGACAGATTTTGATAATATTTTTGGTCATATCGTCATATTTTGAGGAAAAATCTGGTAGTTTTTAATAGTACTGGGAATTCACTAGATATAGATGAGGATAAATTAAGATAATTAAACACAGAAGTGTACTTCTGCTATACAGGTGAGGTAAAAAATAAAACTAATTTTTATTGTGGTCAGAATTCATCCGTCAAAAATTAAAGTTATACATTATTGTCACTTTCTAAACGTAATGTTTCACCCACATTTTAATCTTGACAATGCAGCAGAAGAATGCCTGTGTCGATCAATATTTCAATGAAATATCCCATCGTCATTAAATCTACATCAGTAGACCTACTATCATGCCAAAAATAACATTTTCTGAAAGTGTGAAGTTACGTAAGGGAATTTAGAGAGGAGTATTTTAGTATAGATGAAAGAGTTTTATTCTGTAAATTATCTGAAATTAAAGTGACTTCAACAAAATTATTTAAAATTTAATTTCTCAATGGTGCAACGACTGCACAGAAGCAAATTATGCTGTCTACATGAAAGCGACACTACTAGATAAAACAAATGATATATAATTGGGCATATTTTGGTATATAGTAAATTTAAATGTTTGGCCATATTTTGTCATTTTTAGGTCATATTTGCCCATTTTTAGGTCATATTTGCCTGCATATTTCTCTATTTTTTGGTCATAAAGATCCGAACCCTACTGATCACCTTGTGTTCTGCTCTTACACTTGTGTAAATCCACCTTTCCTTAATAAGGTATTTACTGATCTTTGGTCCCTTGTGTAATTAATTTCATTTCCAACCCAGTTGACACCTGGAAAATAAATCCCTATGAATAATAATCATTATATGCTCCCTTCTGAACTCTGAATATGAATTTAGTTTCTCTCTAGGAGTCTCATCTTCAACATTCATTCTTCCATTACAATAAGCAGCAAACAACCAGACTTTTTCTTTCTTATTATCTTAGAAGTCTGCCTCAAGTAACTTGTGCTCATGTTTCATGAACACCAATGAACTGTAGCACTCCTTGCTAACCAACATTAATACCACTCAACCAATTGCTCCTCTATTTCTGTGTGGAGCATAACAAATCCCAGAGAAAAATAGAATAGACTATAGGTTATTCTGTGAAGAGTTCATTGTCATGGGAACAACAGAGTAATGAAACCGAGTGGGTGATGTACAATGTTAGTGTGTGTACGAGTCGTGCCAGTCAGAAAGTTACTGCTAACAAAGGGCTTTATATCCTCGTATACCTTATTTTTTGATTGCATATTGAACAAATGACAAAGAATCATATGAAAGTTTGTTATCATTCAAATATGAAAGAAATGTTGAAAAAATTTGGAGCATCAAGTTCTAACCAAATAATTACGAAGTCTGACAAGAATAAAAATACAATATGTGGTACACTTTGCAACCATTGGGGAAATCCACATTGTTGGGCACTCCTTTTAACCAAAACTCTATCCTATAATTACTTGTGGTTCATTTATATCTGTTAAGTTTACAAATTGTTTTACCTTGTTCATTATATTTTTATAGTTCACCACCAATAACACTTGTATTAACAAGTTTTTTTTATATTTTCAACATTAACCTTTGCCCTCCCATTTCTGCTTTCATTGTTTCAGCAACTTCATCTATTTTTTAGCATTAGTGACTTTTCACTTTGTAGGTCTATGATCAATATCCCTTTTATCTCCTATTTCTATCCCATCACCATTCAACAATAGCCCTTAACCTAAAATTGTGCAGGCCTGACCCCAACATCACTGAAAGTTAGGTCTTTTATGGCTTTAGCTAACAACTCAGAAAATATCCTCTTGCCCATTCTCCTTAAATAGTTTTGTATGCCATTCTTAGTGAAACCTCACATTCCAATGGTGTTCACAGGCACAACCCTCAAGAAAGAACTAATGACTTTCCCAAGTAGTTGCTCTGTTTCTACTTTTACCTGCCTCAAAAAATGGTACATATGTGGGTCATCGCAACTTGGGTATGCTGCACCACCTTCAACTCTTTGCTTAGGTCACTCTCTAGTCTATATCTTGCTTTTCTATGAGTACTATTCCCATCATTTCTCACTATTATTACTCTATTGTCCTTGATGAAACTCCTACAAAGAACCTATATCCTCTATTACCTGACCAGAACATTGCACTCTACATAAAATAATTGTAATTTTAGTTGTGTGCAACTTTAGAATCATTAATAGAAAGATTTTTAACTCCTGTTGATTATTTTATAATTCTTCAGTTTGTAGGAATATTTTTCTAGGACAAGAGAATGGGGTTCCAATATCTTTCTACCCTTCTTATAAAAGGCTTCTGATAGACAATGGATTGTATTTGGCATCACTCAGATGTCAGTAGTTTTTATGCAAAGACTGGTGTGTCATTCCTACCATTACATGCCTTTTTGCATTTTATTTAATTATTTAATTGGTTTCAGTTTATATTTTTGGTTAAGCAAGGCATTAATAACACTTCCAGTGCCCTGGTTGATAAGAGACTGTTAACATAAATTCTGGGAATTTGCTCTGTTTTAAAAAGATTATCAATGCTTTTTATTAGTTTATTTTTTGTCTACCTAATCCATACATTCCCAAAGAATTAACACACTTGTATTACCATGCAGTAAATGTTTGCTTCATTATACAGAATTTTCCACTCTGAATGACAATGCCTTTGCATCTAGAGAGCTTGATTAGTGTACATGATGTATAGATAAAGGTTGGGTAGTTGGAATGACCTGGTGTCTGGATTTTAATTAGGTGTGCTTATGTCCCTATCTTAGCCTGTCTTAGCCTAGAGTGTAACATGGAATCCAAGCCAAGGAAGCATTGTGGCATACTTCACATTACACAGCAATCTATGCCAGAAATGAAGTTCGGGTTAAGGGCCTTTTGAAAATTCCCAGCCAAGACTGGGTATTGAATTGGAGATCTTTAGATCTACAGTCATACACCTTAACTACTGAGTCAAGAAACCACACTATAGTCAACAAGAAAATAGACTAAGCTATCACTTCAGTGAAACAGCAGAAATTCCAGCATATACTATAAATAGTTATAGCTTTGGCCTGCATTTATGACAAACAACTCTCAAAATTATTGATTTACTTCATTTATTTATGTCTATTATAACAGATATTTAATGTCCATTTGTTTCTAATACTGAAGGTGTATAAGGAGTAACAAATCATTGTACAATTCTCATCCAATTATTTTAGCACAGAATTTTGAGTGCAACATTATAAGTGATTCTGAAAATAAGAAGACAATAAATGTAAATGGCTCTATAAAGATTCCTATCTTATTTTATTATTTAGGTTCAAGGAATTGTTTTTATATGCCAGATTTCAGTGTGCCATATATAATATTTTTTCTGGAATGAAGAACTTTCCATTTGGACAAAGAATTCTTCGATGCTTCTCCCCGTCTCATAAAAGTGGATGTTTTTCTTTTGTATACCGTACCTTTTGTAAAGAGATAATTCTGATAAATAAGAACAGCAATACCTAGCAGTCTTTGTAATGTAACACTATCTGCATATTTTTCTAATGAATGGGAACTGTTTCCTACTGCAAGTCAATTAAACAAGGTAGGTGGAAGAATATTAGTACCTTAAAATTGCTAATACACTTTTTTCTGTGGCAAATCAGATTCATTTTATGGGAAAGCAATTCTTTTACTTTAGAAGATTAAGGAGAGAGAAGAAAGGAACAATTACCACAGCAGAGGGCATGGCACAACAAAACCAAAAAATATACATGCATACAAATAAATAAAATTTTCTGGCAGGGTCATCCCTCAGCAAAAGAACAGCCATATAGCAATGGCTGTGATTGTAATTAAATGGCTTCCTTTTTTTGGGATTTGATTGTGGATCAGAAGTAAAAAACAAGGGAAAATCATGATACAGCGTTAATCATTTTTTGTAATAGAAGAATACTTTATAAATTATATAAGAATCAAGTGGCTATAATAAAAGTAGAGAATCATGAGAGACATGCATCCGTTAAAAAGGGTATGAGACAAGGTTGTAGTCTATACCCGTTAATATTCAACATGTATGTAGAAGAAGCAATAAAGAAAGTCAAAGAAAAATTTCCATGTGGCACAAGTGTTCAGGGAGAAGTAATCAGAATGCTATGATTTGCTGATGACATTGTCTTGTTAGCAGAAAGGGCTGAGGATATTGAGAAGTTACTGAATGGCATGAACAAAATACTGAAGGAAGATTTTGGACTGAATATAAATCAAAGCAAGACAAAACTGATGAAATGTAGCAGAAATGTTACGAATCACAGTTGATTAAATATCAAAATAGGATTGGATGCAATAGGAGAAGTAAGTGAATTCTGTTACTTGGGAAGCAAAATTACAACCGATGGCCGAAGCAAGAATGATGTTAAAAGCAGAATAACACTAGCAAAAAGAGCCTTCATGAAAAAGAGAAATCTTTTAGTTTCAAATATTGATCTAGGAATTAGAAAGAACTCTTTAAAACTCTATGTATGGAGCACAGCACTTTATGGTAGGGAAACATGGACTTTAGGAATACTGGAAAGAAAAAAAATTGAAGCATTTGAAATGTGGTGCTACAGAAGAATGCTGAAAATTAAGTGGACAGATGAAGTAAGAAATGAACGAGTTTTGGAAATGTTGGGTGAGGAAAGAAGTTTGTGGAAGAAGCTTACAGAAAGAAGAGTCAGGCTGGTAAGTCATATTTTGAGACATGCTGGATTGGTTAATTTGCTGGTGGAGGGAACAGTCGAAGGTGAGAACTGTAGAGGAAGATAGAGATTAGAATATATGAAGCAGATAAATGAGGATGTGGGTTTTAAGGGGTATGTAGAGATGAAGAGGTTAGCACAAGATAGGAAGGGATGGAGAATTGCATCAAACCAGTTGAAATACTGACAACAGCAAAAAAAAAGATGTAACAAGAACGGAGAGAATTTCTTGAAGAAACATGGTCAAACCAAATCAAAATTATTTCGTAAATTTTCTATAGAACTTTGAGCCAACCACAAACTGTTTAGTTGAGGCACTAAGGCTATACTTCAGTCCCGGCAAAATATCGGCACAAGTGTATTCATACATGAACATACAAAGAATACATGGCTGTTGTAAGGACAAAGGCTAACTAGCTGACCCTGAAAACTCTGTTCCATCTCAGAGGCAATAAATAAGCAGATTTTTTATTTTATTAAGTTCAATTTTTTATTAGGAAATACAAATAAAAAAATTAAGTATTTCAATGATTCTTTATTGTTCGTGTATTTTGGTGCATAGGTTGCACTCTTCAGTTATGTAGTTAAGTACCTTTTGATACAAGACTTTTTTTTTTATTATCAGGCGCAAGAACAAACAACGCAGATGGTCTTCCAACCCGTGAACATGCCACATATAATTGACCATGGGAAAAACATGGATATTCCAGATTCAAACCATAAACTTTCAAGGATTTGTCTTGTGATTTGTTAATGCTCATGGTGAATGCAAGACGGATCGGAAAATGAATTCTTTTAAACTCAAACGGCTTATCGGTTGGGATGATCGGGATCCTCGGAATGAGAACTTCTTCACCTTCGAATTTCCCTTTGAGTATCGTCACGTAAATCACATTGTTCATCAAGTTACTTACCACCAAATGCGTACCATTGCACAGTTTTGGTTGGTTTATGTTTCGAAGCATGATTACTACGGAGCCAACCTTTAGGCGTAAATTGTGCAGTGGTAAGCCAGGCACATCCAAGGAGTTTAAAAATTCAGTTGGATAGTTAGTGGCTCATCTTCATTTGTTACACAGTCAATAGATTTTTATTCTTAGCCGCTAAAATTGCTCGCTCACTCAACCATTCATTATTTTTGTAGTTAGTAATGATGTTTGGGAATACTTTGTTGATAAGTTTGTCTTTCGATGAGACAAAGTTACAGAAATTATGAGGAAATGAAATCAATCCGCTCGATTCGTCGACAGGTACTCGACCATTACTGATAGTCAGCAATTGCTCAGAGAAATCTTCAGCAGATGTATCACTAAGCAATGCAACTCTCATGTTTGTTATCAGCTGAAGTTTCTTCACATAGCGCCATAGATTCGATGATTTGAGGCAAGCGTTGGCAGCCGTTGATCTTGGAATTACTGGCAGTGTTTGACGGAAATCACCAGACAGTAAAAACATTGCTCCTCCAAAACATCTCAAGTCATTTTGTAGATCTTTCAATGTTCAGTTAAGTGCTTCTAAAGCACATTTATGCACCATTGTGAATTCATCCCAGATGATGATTTTCGATGCTGATAAAACTTTGGCCATTGCTGAGTTTTTTGCAATATTACATGTAGGTTCTTCAATAGTTTGAAGATTTAAGGGCAATTTTAATGCTGAATGAGCCATACGGCATCCTTCTAACAATGTGGCTGCTGTTCCAGAAGAAGCAACTGCAACCGGAATGTTGGATCTCGCATGAACAGTGGCAAAAACTACTGACATTAGGCATGTCTTACCAGTTCCACTAGGGGCATCCAGGAAATATAAACCACCATTTCCATCATCAATTGCCTTCATTAATGTATCATAAACTTCCTTTTGTTGGGGATTCAACCGGGGTACATTCGTTTGAACTACTAAATCTAATTCCTGGAGATGATATTCACGTTCCCGTTCCAATTCTCGATTAAATTCATCATTCATTTCACGATTTGGCGCTGGCATTCCTAACCTGACTAATAAACTACTGCACATGAGGTAACACATGTCTTCGATCAAGAGTAAAGCCTGATTATGTATCTCCTCATTCATCTCAAGATCGTGATTTCTGGAACTGACACGAATTTGATGTAAAATATCTTCTGACATTTTATCCTTGTATTTATGCTACAGGCTAGATGGGTTCGATGGAAAACATGTCGAAATGATGATAGCAAATAATGTGTGTATCTGACTTGGAGATGCAGAGATAATGGCTTCAACGATTGTCGTATCCCAATGGGTATTGTTTTCTAGTAAATTGAGTTCTTCACATGCAGCATGATATGTTGGGAATATTATACCATTAACAGTCCATAGTGTCTCAAATGACGTTGGCCCATGCACATTTACTTGTATTCTCTTTGACATTCTGTTATTATAAATCAGACGCGTTTTTGTTATACCACGTTTTATATAGTGACTTGTATTCTCTTTGACGTTTTATGTCACATCACATGGGAACGAGGTCGAATGGGATAAAAAGTATCCTACGTCCGTCTCCTGCTTCTAAGCTACCTCCGTACCAATTTTCAGCCAAATCGGTAGAACCATTCTTGAGTTATAAATAGTGTAACTAACGTGACATTCTTTTATATATATAGATAAACGGTTGAGTTTACAAAAAGGTATAAGGGAGTATGTTGTTCATTATCAGTTTCTCTAAATTATACAAAACTTTCAGAACTCTACGTTTCCCCCTTCTGGACTATATCATGAGGAGATAGGTTACATGGGTAGTGGTACCCGGACTGTATAGGGATGAGAGCGGCGGTTAACACCAGTCGTGGGGAAATAGGCAAGGCGTACAGACGTGTTGTTCGGCTTCGCACTAACAGGGCAGTGCTGACAGTGAAAGTAGTTCCAGAAGTATGCTTAGTCAGCCATCATGGAAATTTGAAGTGGAGCAACCTGGTCTAAACTTTGAACATATAACTTTAAAATTTTGAGAGGGCTTTTTAGCGTTGGTCTGTTGTCCTCGTGTCATAACTTGCAATCTTTTGGAGATGAATGTCTGATTGCCTTTCAACTGTAACAGTGATTTTTGTCTATTCAAGAATATAGTGATGGTTAAATTTTGAACAGTGACTTTATTTTCGTAGTTTCAGCATAATCTTTCCTTACCTGAGGTTTATTTTGGAAAGTGGTGACCATATTTAAATTGCAGTTGATTATCCAAGGTACTTTTCATGGTTTAACAGTTTGAACTTTTTATGAAACATTTTATGAAACTTTATTCAAAATGCAAGTTGTGAGTTAAGGTGACTACTGATACTTAAACCCTGGTAGATCAGTTTCGTCCCTTAAAATATGTAACCTTCTGGTTATCATCAAGATAACATAAATTAATGTTAGTTCCTGATGTTTGTTAATAGAGAACCTATGTAGAGGAGAAAGTGTTAATGCCAGAATAAATGTGGCTGTAGTTTCAGGATTCAGTGGAGGGGGACAAGGGATGATGCAAGGAACTGACTGGCTCCATAAATATGTTTTATAGATTGAGAATAGTATATATGGACATAATTATTAGATCTGAATTAATAAATAAATTGTACTTTTATTTACAATGGTAAAGATGTTATGATCTGTGTTAAAATTATATTATTTTCTTATCATAGTTTTTTTAACAATACTGCTGGCGAAAAATTATCATCAGAAAGAGAAAAATCAGATGTAATGAGATAATTCATAATACGGTTGAATTCTTAGGTGACTATATATCGCAAATGGAAAGTTGGCAGCTTCTGGGGGTAATTAAATACTGTATGTGTATGTGTCCACAGAAGCCAGTTTCACCTGCTCCTGTTCATCCAAATGTCCATGAAGCTGTTACTCCAACTGGCTGGCTGAGTGAGTGGTTGGGCTCTGCACGCCTCGGAGGACGCCTTGATATTGTCGCTAGGTTCAGCTTCCCAGCTGCCTTCACATTCTTTAACCTTGCCTACTGGGCATCTGTGCTCAACTAGGAGCAGGTGTCAAATATTTACATCTAAGAGACAACTCCTGAAGATTGATTGTGAATTAGATAAATTATACAAGATATCTTATAAATTTAACTGTGTGTGGTGTTCAACTTATTGGACTAATTTTAAGATGGGTGATAATCTCAATTTAATGCTATGTTTGTCCAGACATCTTATGACCAGCATATCATGTTCTTCATTTGAACCAAGAGACTGAAATGAGGAATTTATTTCAGTTTGATACTGGTAACTGAACTGACATCATCTACATATCTATGCAAGAAGAGTGTTTCTCATTTCTTTTAAGCACCCACTTCTTGTACTGGGTATTCTCGAAGTACACTGCCAAAATGCATATGTAAATTCCTCTCTGAATTTATAAACTGTGCCATTCTTCTCAATAGTATATATTCTTATAATAGCATATTTCATAGCAGACTCTTTGATTTATGAAAATTTCTTCCACTGAATGGATTAGTTTTTAGATAAATGATGAACCTCTGCATAGTTTCATTAGTGATCATTGCATTAGGTAAGTTCCCAATTTTTTTTGTTGCATGATAAAAGACTTTTTAACATATCATATGAATGCAAGGAAGGACAGGTAACATAGACCCAACAGTTACCACAGGTGAAAGTGGGAGGCCAGTGGAAAACACAAGAAGAGACAAATGCATATAAAAATATTTCAGTAGTAACCTTAATGATATGAGTGGACAAGGCACATTTTGATGGAATTATATATGAACATACTGTGAATGGAGATCCACATTTAACAGTGTAAGAATGACAGGGTTGTTGGTGGGAGGAGATACTGAATAAATAATTAATAACTGTGACTTTATATTATTTTTTTTTCCCCAATTACAAAGATAATATTTCTCCACCCACAGTTTCAGTTCACCACCCTTTCTCCTCACCCTTGCTCTTCATTTACATGATGTCTAAGTGTGCACATTTGATTACATTGCCATGTTTATAATTTCAATTAATGTTACTGCTGAAACATTGTAATATCTCTTTTTTTGCTTTTGTCATCACCTTCCTCTATGGTAAGTATTGGGCATGCTTTATCTTTTCTTCATTTTTTACACTGCCTCCATATTATTGTAGGTCACCAAATAATTTGATAGTTTCCTTTCTGATAATTCCTTCAAGCAGTCAACATGTGAGGATTCAATTGGGTGATTATTTTATCTCAAGACTCTTGTACTGTTCATAAGACTTTGGTTCTAGATTAGGAATTGTGCATATTCTACGTGGCTCAGTCTAGGAGGGGAGGGGTTGGCTGGAAAGCTACGCTGGGCTACGTGGGGGGAGGGGGGTTCTGAGCCAGGCCATGTAGCTTTTCTTTCATATTATTTGTCACAGTTAAAATGAGATATAGAACACACAGAAGCATGTAAATATTTTTTTCCATCATTTAATTATCCCCGTATGTAATTTACGATAGTCTGACAAGAGAAAACAGTATAAAATGTCTTCTGGAATAATTATGGAAAAAAAGCTACGTGCTACATAGGGGGTGGGGGGGGGGGGTGTAGTGGCAAAAGCCACATCGGGTTACAAGGGGGCAGGGTAGGTTCCCCACTCCCTTATCTGCAAAAACACATAATCATACCTTATTTCATTGTATCCAACGTTTTCTATCATGTGAGAACGAAGGCTTTCACGGCGTATCGATGAAATATAGTCTTCGCGGGTTTTCCGCCGTATGTTGTTGAAGAGAGACAACAACGAGCTTTCGGCGGCTGGCTCTGCCGCCATCTTCAGGTTAGATGTGTGCTGCAGGGAGTACCAGCGCTGCACTGACAGTGTCTGGCCTCCGCGCGCCCTAATAAGGCCTGGCCTCTCCCCTCCCCTCGCTCCGTCCCGCGGCTGCCGTCTTGTGCTCGTCGTTGATTGGCTGGTGGGGCGTCGGTCCCAGCCAACCCCGGCGGGCCGTAAACACTTCCCGTCGGCACCCGCCCACCTCTCTGTTTGCACGGTGAATGTTTCAGAAGGGACAGAGCCGGCTTCCACGCATCACTGAGCCATAAACCCGTGTCCCTGTTGACTGTGTTGTTGTTCAGCCGTATTTCTATCGCTTCCTTAATGACTGACTCCCAATATAAGGAACACTTGGCCAGCACCTTTACGTTGCCGAAGTCCATCTTGTGGCCGTTTTCAATAACATGCTGGGCGACCGCTGATTTATCTATCTGGAACATGCGGATGTTGCGTTCATGTTCTGCCACCCGAGCCTTGATGGTCCGGATCGTCTGACCAATGTAATTCTTGCCGCACTGGCAAGGTATGCTATAAACCCCTGGAGTCGTCAAACCCAAGTCATCCTTCACAGGCCGGAGGTAGTCCCGAATCTTGGGAGTTGTCATGCTCAGTAAAGCAAGGATTATATATTCATATCTTCTTCAATGCCATTAGTGATAGAACCCAAAATTTATGCTAATTGAGAAAATAGCAACATGTATTTCAGGAAAGCACAGTAATTGCTCATGAACGCAAATAACCAGGGTATAGAAGAATTTTTGCATCCTTCAGATAGAGCATAGCTATTTTCTTTATATTTTCCAACACAATATTCTTCAAATCATTAACAGATAGATTCTTGGATTGCTCTAATGTTAGAAGGTTCACAGTTTTACAGTTGTTGGATACTTAAACACCCTTTACTTGCTTATTTTTGGTATCTAATATGCCCCAATATGGATTTTTGCTTATATTCTACAATAAGATACGGAACATCCAACAACTCAGAATAATGTCATAAGCAAACACAGATACTTCATGTGTTTCTCAACCACAAATACATTCTAAATTTACAGCAGTAAACAATTCATAGCAATATCAATATCCTTTCTTAATTTTATTTCTATCACAATGAATATGTATTCCATGTAATTTTTAGTGTTTGCAGAACAAAATTATGTCATGCCCAAAGATCGGCTATGCTTGATTTGATTGGTTTGGGAAGTTTAGAGCAGCAATTTTTATTTTATTTTTATTTTGATTCTTAAGTTATGCAATGATTTTTTGTATAAGCACAGGTCATTCTAAAGAATTTTTTAAATATCAAATAAAATGAATTCATTTTATATTCTTTCTTTTCAGTGTAATGTTTTGCCCCCTACCCTGTGGTCTTAAAAAAGTTTATTTTCAATTAGTGTCTTTCGATCTGCTTTAATTGAAGAAAAGATTGTTACATGTGTCTGAAACAAGATTACAACATATTTCTTTCTTTTAAGAAGACAATTTGGTGACAAATGGATACAGAAACATTTTCTTATATTGTGTTCAAGCTATGTTCCAATAACTTTTATATTAAACTCCACAGTCTGTTTGGTTTGTAATCATTCTTACAGCACTCTCCTTTAAGACTGGTCACAAATAACAAGAATGAAATCAGTATCAGTAAACCTGACTGTCAAAAACAAATTATTGACTTGGATTAACTGAAGGTAAATCAGTGGCTGAAACAACTGTTTGCCAGTGTAACTAAAATTGATTATTTCATTACTGTGGTCAATTACAATAGTTCTGATATAAATGCATGAATTTATTACGTATATATATATATATATATATACATTGTAATTACTGCTGCACAGTCTTAATGTGTATTATATAAGAAATATTTTTATTTTTTAACTTTTTAATGTACATACCTTGAGGTAAACACAGATTAAATGTAATAGCAGATTTTCTATTGGTATAATAAAGAATGTTCTACCCCCTCCCAAATTTATTCTGACATTTTCCTCCTACTGAAAACACTTTTCCTATTATTTTAGTTAATAATAACAGTGATGGCAACAGGGCCGGAGGATAATGTGGGTATGGTGGGTAGCAGTACCCACCCGGGAAATTCCGGGTGGTTATTTTATCCACCAGGAATTTGAGAGCGACCGAGCGGGCATAGAGGAAAGAACTGGCAGGAAACAAAAAGAGAGAGCAGACCAGCAGAGCATAGACTTATACCATATATAATAGACTGCTCAACTTTCATATCCCAGAAATCCAAGATAGTCAATGCAGCCACAGCCATGTGCATTCTAATACCATTTGCCTGTTAGAGACAGACGGTACAATAGTGGCTCTATCCCAAATTTGATATTTTTTCTACTGTCAGTAAGTCAGGCATGGCCTATTATGTATATCTGTGGTACAAACACATGCACACACCTTTTTGGTAGGGTACAATTTTACAAACTTAGGCAAGTTTCACATTGAATTCCACATTTCCAAATCCAATTCCACAAACCTAAAAAGTCCTCTTTTAATATTTTTTTTTGAGGAAGCAATGCGAAATACACAGTCCACTCACATTAATGTGACCACCTCTCAAAAACCAGAATAACCACCTTTGGCAGAGCAGACCGCTGCGAGGCATGCAGGAAGAGAGTCAATTAGGTTTCCGAATGTGTTCACTGGGATGGTGAGCCATGCCGACTCTAGTTCCATGACCAGTTGCGCTAGATTACGTGGTTGAGGATCCATGGCGCGAACAACCCGATCGAGGTGGTCCCACAGATTCTCAATTGGGTTTCAATCCGATGAGTTTGCTGGCCAGGGGAGTAAGGTAAACTAATCCTTGTGCTCTTCGAATCACGCACATACACAACAAACTGTATTACACCTCACATAGTCCTGTTGGTAGATGTCATCATTCTGAGGAAAAATTATTCGCATGTAGGGGTGGACATGGTCCACAAGAACAGATACGTACTTGTGCTGATCCATCAAGCCTTCCAAAATGATGAGTTCACCCAGTAAATGCCAGGAAAACCATAATGCTTCCTCCTCCACTCTGGATCCTTCCGGCAATTGTTGCAGGGTGTGTGCTTTCAGACACTTCATGCCGTATGCGCCAACGTCCATCTGTCCCATGGAGCATAAAACATGATTCATCAGAAAAAGCCACCTGTCGCCACTCTGTGGACGTCCAGTTGCAGTACTGGCATGCAAATTCCAGCCTTCGTCACCAATGAACAGCAGTCAGCATAGGTGCATTAACCAGGTGTCTGCTACGAAGACCCATGCGCAGCAACGTTCACTGTACCGTTGTTGAGGATACACTCTTGGTAGCCCCTTGGTTCATCTGGGCGGTCAGTTGCTCAACAGTTGCACATCTATTTGCCCGAACGCATCTCCGTAGCTTTTGTTCACCTCTGTCATCTATAGCCCGTGGTGTACCACATGTTCCACGCCATCCAGAAAAGAAGTTATATGTGAAAATTGTGACTCATTCCAACACAATTAATTGATGATGATTATTATGATACTTTAGCTAAAACTGTGAGTCTGTACACCAATAGACTTGTTCATTCAATGTCTCAGCGGGTTTCTGCATTTCGTAGGCCAAAAGCGGTTCCTACGAGGTATCCCATGAACTTTGGCGCTTCAACGTCTTATCAGTCTCGTGCATCCCACTTTGGAAATCTACTACACAACCTCCTCTATTTACTATGGTACCTAAATAAAACTGCATATGTTTTTCTTTGTACATCATTTTCGTAAGACATTAAAAGCAGTAAACAATATATTTACTAAATGTAATGTGGTTTGTCCGTGAGTGTCGCTACAACTCTGTAACCCAACCCTGCAGGTCCATGGGGGTTATATGGTATGATAGCCTGCCATCCCCCGTCCATGAAGAATGTTTCGGATTGGAACTTCAGGGGTTGGTTTCGGAAATAAAGGTGTCAAAAGACGTCGGTCAAGCAGCTGGGGATTGATTGCTGAAGTGGTAAAGATTGGAAAGGCTACGGTGTTGGAGGGGGGGGGGGATGGGCATTGGGTGGTTGTGGAGGGGTGGTGGGGGGTTTTGGGGGTTTTGGGAGTTGTTTAGTGTTGTGGATGGTATTGGGGGTTGTGGAGGGTATTGGGGATTGTAGGGAGTATTGGGGGTGTTGGAGGTTGGGGGTGTTTGAGGATTGTTAGTGGGTTGTTGATGGGTTGTTGGTGGGTTTTTGACGTGTTGTTGGTTTTGGGGAATGTTAGGGTGTGTTGGGAGAACAGAACATTCTGTACTATCGAAGGGACTTGTTTCTAAGCGTTAGTGAACGTTGTAGAATATTCTAGAAACAGGACTAAGAATATGATTATTTTATTTAGCTTTATATCTTCTGTATTTAAAAATTTATTTTTTTAATTTACACCTCATAGGGACTCGCTAGCTTTGAGGGAGCGAAGTGAATGTAGCACCAACTATCATTATGATACAAAAATATTGTGGCTTTGTTTACTAGCCTTAATAAAGCCAATAGAGTTACTCTTATGAGATTACGACTTGTCGAGGCATGATATCACAAGACAAAGATTTGGTGTATTACGGTGGTAAAAACGTTTGTATTTTACGTTATCAAGACCCATTCCAGAATTAAATTAAATAACTATATTCAATGAAATTGATTAATTTAATGATTCAGGGTTGAAGATTTTTATGGACTGATTAGAAGGATGTATAACAGTGACCGTACTGAGCATGGTGGGTGAGCGGTTACACTCTGACCTCGCATTCGGGAGGACGCGGCTTCGAATCCCCTTCCGGCAATCCAGTTTTCTATAGTTTTCACAAAATTACTCAAGGCCAAAGCCGGGGCGTTTCTTTTAAAAAGCCATGGCTTAAGTACTACCCGTTCCTTGCTCCCACTCCTTTCCTGCCTTCGATATAGACGAGGTGCAAAGCCATAGGAAAAACACCTGAGGCCGTATGTTTCTGTAGTTTACCATTTGGTATAATGCATGTTTCATTTTATTAAACTGTCTGACGGTATGTTGCAGGGCAGCATTTAGGCATAGGCTACCTAGGCTGGCACCAGATGTGGAAAAAAAAAATCCAGTCGTGCAAATAAAAAAACTTATTACCGAAACGGTTTTATCACAAAGTCCTGAAATGGTAGTGAAAATCGAAAACAATGTTGTTGAGTATCTTTCAAATATAACATACTACATATTTTACATATAATTTACATATAATTTACATATTTACACATTATTTACGTGTCGTTCATATCTAATATATTACATATTGACTTATGTCATTTTTCATATTACTTATATTACACAATGTTTTGTCCTTTTGCTTGGATTAGTTTCATCTAGATGTTAATTTGAGCATCGCGTAAGAAGTTTATCAGAGCTTTGTATATCTTCGGTTGACCCGACGCAAGGAGGGTAGGAATCGTTGTTGGGAGACGTACCTGTAGTGCTAATAGCTTAGTTAGCAGATTTTTGCTATGGGTCGTGTATTTACGGCATCCTAGGAATATGTGATTTAAATCGGCCTCGTCTTCCTTGTCTCCATCGCACAGTGGTGATTCCTCTATAGAGATGGCTGGGGATAGTGCAATGTCCTAATCTCATCTGAATTATTGATGTTAGGAATTGTCTTTTCATGTGGAAATCTTTATACCAAACTTCTTTTGAGACTGATGGTTAAATAGCTGCGTAGTGTTTTCCTTTGTGTTGTGCTGGTTTAGTCCAAAATTCTTGAAAATCCTGTATCATTTTTTGTTTCACCCTGGGGAGGAAGTGTGTATATGGTAAAGGCAGAGCTAATAGCGTGCCTTCCATGGTTCCATGTTTGGTGAGTGAGTCTACTAATTCGTTATAAGTAATGCCAGAATGTCCTTTTACCCACATGAATCTGATATCTTGTTCTTGAGTTGAAACTGTCATCTCTATAATGTCCATGATGTATCTGTTAGTGCTGAGGTTCCACTGACGGTTCTGGAGTCGCTGTAGGGTACTCTTGGAGTCCATTAGGATAAGTATTTTCTTGAAATTTTGTCCTAATCCATACTGGATGGCTTCCTTGATGGCTATAATTTCAGCTGTGTAGTTTGAAGCTTCACGTGGTAGTGAGAAGAATACTCCATGGTTGTTGGCCAGGCAGTAATAAGCAAATCCTGCACTATGTTCTGTTTTGGATCCATCTGTGTAGAAATGGGTGAAATATCCCCAAACTGTTGATAATAGCAGTGAAGCAGATTTCTGGTTGAGTTGCGTTGGTAGGACGTAAGTTTGCAGTGTTGGTACAGCGCATTCGTAGGATTTTGCGAACACTGGTAGAACAAACCCTTTCGTTACTAGCGGCGCTGCGGATCTGAGTTTATAATAACTGTAAAGCAAGAGTGGACATCGTGGGGGCCATTTTTCTCCGGATGGTCCCATGCTCCTGCTTAGTTTTTGCAGTTTTGGTAGTAGGAGATGATGTGTATAGGAGAGTCGTTGGAGTAAATATTTATCTGCAGGATATTGTTGGCGCATCTCAAGTGGCGATTCCGTGGTTTCTGTGAGGAGAGCATTGGTGGGAGAATTTTTCATGGCTCCTACACAGGTGCGGAGAGCACGGTATTGTAGCTGGTCGATTTTCCGTAGCTGTTGTAGCGGAACATTTCCGTAAACGATGCTTCCCTTTTCTATGCGTGATCATACCAGCGATCTATATAGTAGGAGGCAGGTTGCGGGATCTGCTCCCCACCAGGTGTGTGCAATTGCGCGAAGTATGTTCAGAGAGCTGCTCGTTCTGGCAGTTATATGGTCAACATGTGCAATCCAGGAGAGTTTTCTGTCAAAAATTACACCAAGGAACTTAACAGTTACGCGTACTGGAAAAATACATTGTCCCAGGTATATATGATCGAGCGGGTGTGGGTTCTGTTTGTGAGTAAAGACTATTACTTATGATTTCTGGGGGGATAAGTTCAGCCCGAGCTCATGTAACCAGTTCGTTAATTTTGCCACTGCCTCCTTGATTCACTTGCTTATCATCCAAAAACACGTGGAGTAGACATATATACAAACGTCATCAGCATATTGCAGGGTCTTGATCTATGGTCCCAGTATTGTTTAAAGTTCTCTGGTGTATATGATATATAATAAAGAGCAGAGTATAAAGCCATGCAGTATACCTCAGTTTACCATGAAAGGCCCACATAATGAGTTATTCTTCGTACGGACATATATCGTTCGTTGATGAAGGGAGCCGCATATGTCTTGCAGTAGAGGTGTCGGGAGGCCCATCTTTTGTAGTTTTCTCATAAGGATAGTAAGCTGTACATTATCATATGCACCTGAAATATCCAGAAATGGTCTTAGTAGTTATCTGTGATTTTTAATTGAGCATTCGATGTCTGTAGTTAGTATAGCTAAGCTGTCTATAGTGCTGCGAGATTTCCGAAAGCTGAACTGTGATATTGGTAGTTATTTTGAGTGTTCCAGCCACCATTCAAAACGGTGTTTCCAAAGGCATTCTGCTGTTTTGTATACGCATTATAGTAACACAATTCGACAGTATGATAGTGGCTCCGTGGGGTCCTTTCCTGGTTTCAGAATTGGGACGATCACGTGCGTTGTCCATGTTTCCAGGATTTTGCCTGCTGACCACAGTTTTTGTATCATTTGTAGAAGGTGGATTCTTGCTATTGGGGGCTAATGTCGTAGCATGGCTTAGTGTATGTTGTTGTATCCCATGGCTGTGTCTCTACATGAGGCTAGCAATCTGTCTAGTTCGCATAGCGAAAAGGGTCTTTGAAATCAGGGCCGGATTAAGACAGCGCGGAGCCCGTAGCAAATGTGAAGAAGGGGTCCTTGGTTTTCGGCGCCCGGGGGAATTGTACAGCTAAAAAACAAAAAAGTCGCCCATCTAGTCTGACGGGGAGGCTCCATCAGAGACTCCTGCTACGTGGCTAATCCGGTAATGCTTCTTCGTTGTTAGCTGATGATACTGCTGATATTAGTGGTACAAAGTGGTTTTCAAAATCTACCTTGTGATAAAGATAATAAAAACCCTACAATTTGTGAAAATTTTCAGGGATTTATGCCGCTACAGAAGTTGAACACGAAAAACATTCCTGAAATTATTATTTACTTCCTAGTAGTTAGTAATTTTGATTTAAATAATCTTAATGTTTGCTGCAATAGCTTTTCATGCAGGTTGTGTTCAAAAAGGAAGTATCCTATAGCCCTATTTTCCACTGTGCAAGCCAAATATTGAATCTTGTCATCAATGACCTGTACGATGTAACTTAAATGTGAAATGCTGCTGGAACGACAAAGGACATCTTTCTTCTTTTGTTTTTTTTATTAGAGAGAGTGTAATGCGGTGAAATAAAATTCCAAATATGCCTCTCTTCTGTGAATAGGAAAGAAAATTTTCAACAGATTATTACTATTGTATGAGTTTTAGAAGAACTTTTGCATGAGGCATCAAATTCGATAACAAAACCAAACCATATCAACTCTACACGACTGCAACAACTCCAATATACATTGTGATATTATAAGTATTAGTGATTTCTGCCTATTCCTCCAAACTGGAACTCTTGTGCAATCAATTACATTTTACAAGTAAATGAGAACATGAAAATAGTACACGATCACATAAATAAATTAAAGGTCGTGCTTCAATTTCACCATTATAATACCAATTTTTCGAGCTTCCTTGAAAAATTTGCGAAGAATTGGATTTTGAATTTAAACGTCCTTGAATAGTGTCAAGGCAGACCTACAGATCAAATCAACCATCTGAAAATACAGAAGAATTCTTCAGAATATTTAATATTTATCTTCTTCCCATATTTATTCTCCATAATTACTTCTCTGAGAATATGATTTTCTTCTGCACATAAATAAGCGTTTTTGTTTTTACAGCTACACCCAGAAAACTGGACAAATTTTAAGCCATGGCAGAAAATATACACAATCTTCATGCAACGCCGGCCTTAACCATTGAGAGGCTCCGGGCAGCATGTTTTTGTGAGTCCCTTGTCCGCAGGGCTGGATTAAAACAGCGCAGGGCTCATAGAATGGACAGTAGAAGAGTTAGGAAAAAAGAATCCTAGGCGTGGGGCCTTCCAGAAGGCACGAGGCCTGTAGCATTTGCTAACTCCTGCTATGCGGCTAATCTGGTACTGTTTGAAATATGTTTTGATCACTGGCTTGTTCTACTGGCCTGATCATCATCTCAAGTGGGGGTAATATGACTGATGGCAGCGCAATTACCCTGGCGATCTCTTCCGCTTCGCAGGTGATTGTTGATGAGGGAGCAGGATTTTTCATCATTTTTCGGATCATTGACCATACTTCACTTAATGGGGTGTCCTTGGTTATATTCGAGCAACAAATTCTCCAACTGTTACGTTTCTGCTGTTTAAGAAAACATTTTACTTGTGCGTCGGTTTTCTTGTATTCCCTGTATGACTCCCAAGTAGATTGTTGTTTGAAGTTTTTGAAGGCTAATCATCTTCTGGTGATCATTTTAGATGATTCTGGAGTCCACCACGGGGTAGGCGGTGCTGGCTTCATCCCATATGTGTGGCGTTCGGGGATTGTTAATGTTGCTGTGTAATCAATTAATGAGATGAAGGAGTTATAGTTTTCTAATGGTGAGGCTTTCTGAGAACACGTGTGGAGTAGTGAGTCTATGATTTGAGCGTATCGACATCAATCTGCTTTGCGTATGTTCCATTTACTTTTATGGCGGGTTACCGGCTGTCTTACTGGGGCAAGACAGAGATGATAATGGCAAAGTGATCTGACCCCAAAGGATAGGGGACAGTGTGCCATTGGAAATCTGCTGATATAGATGGAGAAGTTAGGGTTAAGTCCACCGCTGTGGGCCTGAATCCTGGCCTTGGTATTAATGTAGGTGAACTGTCATTGAGGAGGATCAGGTTATATTCATCCAATAGTTCTTTTACTGCTTTGCCCGGTTGATCCTCATATTCGCATCCCCAAGATCTGCTTTTGGTGTTAAAGTCGCCACAGAGGATGTACGGTTGTTCTAGCTGTTTGAATAAGTGGTGCCATTCCTGCGGATCAAACTTAGAATGTGGTGGCCGGTAGATTGAGATGATCGTGAGATTATAATTGGGTAGTATGACTTGGACTACAATGGCTTGAAAGTGATGAATGTTAGTTAAATCTTAGTCGATCACTCAAAAGTCTAAAGTTGTTTTGATCAGTAGTGCTACTCCACCATAGCCATTTGTATGGTCCTCTTGGAGGACGAAGTATCCCCAGAAGTACTCTGCTTTGTGAAACCAGGTTTCACTAGGGCCGTAACTGAAATCTTTTGTGCCTCTATTTCTTGTTGTAGTGTTTCTTTGTTCACTGTGGCTGATAGGGCGTTCCACTGTAAAATCTTAAAATCCGCCATTTGTTGTAAGTAAGTTTATCAAAAGCTGGTGGTCGATCGGTGGCTTCTTTACTTGTTCCCTACTAAGCTGGTAAGAAGATGGCAGAGCGGATCGAGGTGGAGAGTATCAGCTGGAGATGTTTGGAACTCATGCAAAATCATTTTCAATATTTGCTCTATAAGCACTGCACTTTCTGCTGAAGGAGCCTTCTCCCTATCCTGGAATAGCGGGGGGTAAGGGTTCTGTATGATGGGTGACATAGGTAAATGCTGTGGTATACATATTCTCTGATGGTGAGGAGGATAACAGAGGATTTGTGATTTTGGGGCTGCTGGCCTTTGTTTGTTATGTCCCATGGCAGGGAGGATGTAAGGCAGTTGATTTATAGTAGAGGCTTTGTGTTAGTGATGTATCACTTGTTCTTGATATATGGGGATAACAGGGTTGTTTTGGAATGCATTTGTTGAGGCTGCACTCAGAAGCAACGTTGTAGTCGGAGGGAGCAAGGGGAATATGCCTGTCGACAGTACTGTACTCGTGCTGATAGGGAAGGGAATTCAGTGTGACCACTTACGGTACTTGGGGTGTAGTAGAGGCTGCTTGAGCATAGCCATGAAATTGATGTTCTGTGTTGGAAAAAGTAACATTTGTTCTGCATGCGTTGGTTAATTTTGCTACCCGGTGTTTGAGATATATTGGACAATTCCTGTCTGTGGCATGATATTGACCATGACAGAGGGTGCAGCATACAGTTGAGAAGTTATTACAGTTGATCACTGAGTGGGGGCCAACACATCTACTGCATCATGCCTCACGAGATTTACATTGGTCTTGACGGTGGCCTAGCTGTAAACAAACAGCACACTGGATAACTGGGGAAACATATGGTTCCACAGCACATCTGGTTCCGAGTATTGTTACGTGGGTCGGAAGGCTTTGAGATCGGAAGGATACCAAACAGACTGGTATGGGTATCAAACAATCTTGATTCGACTGGCTCCTTTTGGTAAAGCATGTAATACACACCACTGGGACAGGGGCAACTATTTCTTGTACAAGTTCTTCTTCACTCAGAGAAGTGTCCACATTCCTTATGATTCCCTGTTTGTGGATCAAGAAGTTTAGAATGTATGCTTCTATGTTTTTTGATTTAAAGATTTCTGATTGTACCATTGAATTGGTGACAGCTGCGGTTCTAGTTTCAACTCTAAGATGATTTTTCCCCAGGGAAATGATGTTGATAATGTCCCTTTTTATAGTGTTTTATATTAAATATTAATTTGCCGATAGCCATTGGATGTAAGTTGCCGACATTCCTATCCAGACTCTCTAAGAAAATGTAGTTTTGTGAGTGTCCTTTTTAACGTTAAGGCTTTATTATGGGAAAATATGATATTTTAGTTAATGTAATATTTTTGGGAGTTAGGCACAGGACAGACGAGGCTTCGCTGATGCAAATTCAGCGTAAGGTTGTTTGTTCCTTCACATAATGCTTACATGCTGACAGAAGGAGTCACCTTCAAGTGGATCGAACTGGAATCAATGACGTCAAACACGAGGTGGCATGTGGTCACGGAACAGTTTATTCATGCTCAGTTCAACAGGAGCAGTTTAGTTGACAAGATGGGTTAACTTGTAGCTAAGCCATTTCCCGTCAGCCTAGTCTAGCCAGCAATACATTCCACTAAGTTCAGTCTTCCAATCTATCAGTCAGTAGCGTGCCAACGAATGTAACATGTGCAGCCAAGCAGGATATTATAACTTTTTTGGGAACTATTGAAAATATTTATGTATTATTTTATCGTTCCACACTGCGCTGGGAAAAACTCAGGAACTCTGTACCTGTGGTTGTAAAGTCAGATTCTGGAACAACATGTAATTCAGACTTGAAGCAGTAAAGCGAGTTTACAAATATCTTGAAGATTTGCTGAGTGTTCTCCTAGACATGACAGACGATGGCAATCAAATTAGTGAAACAAGAAATAAGGCAAGACTTCTAAATAATAACATATTATCCTACGATTTTTTGACTTTGTTAAGATATTGGAATAATGTATTCGCTTCTATTAAGCATGTTCAAAAGTGGCATCAGGATCATAGCATAAATTTTCATTTTTTTTTTTTTTTTAATCTGCTTTACGTCTCTCAACAGCGAGGTCTTTAGAGACGGGAAAGTATGTGGGGCAAGGAATGGGAAGGAATTCGGCCATGGCCTTTAGAAGGAAGCATCCCGGCATTTGCCTGGAGTGATTTGGGAAACAATGGAAAACCCAAATCTGGATGCTCGGACGGGGATTCGAACTGCCGTCCTCCCGAATGCGAGGCGAGTAAATTTTCATGATGCTGCCTTGGATATAAAAGCCTCCCTAGAAGTTGGTTAGTGATGCACTCGAGAAAGGTTTCAATCTCTGCTAGGAATGAGGTGTGGTGATTGAAAGATGTCAAAGGGGGGAAAAAAATAAAAAAAAATAATCGTATGGCTGGACAGAATGCGAAGAACACTGGGTTGACTGCTAAGGAAGAATTAGAATGAGTTATGAAGGGATCGCTGGAATGTATTGTGTGTAAAATGAGCGAAATATTCAGTCGTCTGCATGAAACCTATGCCAGATTTGTATTTCTCCAAGATAATAAAAACTGTGTTATTGCACTGACAATTGCGACCATTTAAAGAAGAAGTCTAAAGAATTT
This sequence comes from Vandiemenella viatica, assembly GCA_031002005.1. Lineage (NCBI taxonomy): Eukaryota > Metazoa > Arthropoda > Insecta > Orthoptera > Morabidae > Vandiemenella > Vandiemenella viatica. The sequence continues at coordinate 78,145,936 of JARYHS010013631.1, forward strand.
TGAGATTTTTATGGCTGTGATGCTAACAGACGACAGTTAAATGAAGAAATATTGAATGTTTGAATGCCAATATTCACAAGAAAAAACGTAAACATGAAAAAATCTGAAAAGCTTGTTGAATTCATTGTTCAGTACATAGGTGAGAGCATCTTTCATAATCCGCGCATATCAATTCATATTATGGTTATGATTGCAATAGCCATTGCAAGTTGCGGTCGATGTTTCAGTAAGCTAAAACTAAATACTGTCATATCTGAGGGCTACAATGGGTCAAGAAAGGTTATGCGACATAGATTTGCTCAGTGTTGGGCGAGAAGACACTGAAGAAACAGATTTCAAAAATGCTATTAATCTATTTGCATCCCACAAGGCAAGGAAGGTAAATTTCAAGTTTAATACTCTTAAACAATTTTGTTCTAAAACAGAAAGTTTTTTTTTTTTTTTTTTTTTTTTTTTTTTTTTTTTTTTTTTTGTGTAAAATTCACGACCTTTGGTGAATCTATTTATTTCATATTTAAATAATTTACAAAAGGGCGCAACTTAAATGTTTGCCCTAGGCACCATTTCCACTTGGTACACCCCTGATTATGCCATGAAATAATTGACAGGCTTCAGCTCTGGACATAATGGATGGTTAATTGTTCATATTGCAGGTTCTTCTATAGTCTATACTATTGAACAATTTAACGTTTCACCTTAAAGTTCACTCTAGGTTCTATTAGCTAACCACATAAAAGCTCGACCACCAACATTTAAATTAGCAAATCTGACGATAGATAAGACAATGCCAATACTTCATTTCTGACGATTACAGATCATCACCACACATCGGTCTTCAGTAATTGTGGGGAAAAAAAGGTTTGACCTGTTGCCAGAGTAAGGAGGAGAAGAGCCTCATTTAGATGTAGGAGTATGTAAGATGCAGCAGACCTTTAGCAATAAGGGCATGCAGGGCAAGAATAGGGGGGAAAAAAGGGTTCTGCTGCTAGGTAGTAGCCATGGGAGAGGTGTAGGCCCTCTTCTGCAGGATCAGTTAGGTACAGGATATCAGGTCACAAGTTTCTTCAAACCTAGTGCAACATTAGGCCAGGTAATAGAGGATATAGGTTCCCTTTGTAGGAGTTTCACTAAGGATAATAGAGTAGTGATAGTGGGAGGTGCGGGAAATAGTATTGATAGAAACGCGAGTTATAGTATAGAGAGTGACCAGAGGAAGGTGGTGAAGGAGGCACAGCATACCAGGGTGGAGCTCATGCAGGACCTAAGTCGCCATGACCGGCCACAATTGAACTATGCTGTGAGGCGGGTTAATGTGGAAACGGAAGTGCTACTTGGGAAAGGCATTAGTTCTGTGTTGGGGGTTTCACTAGGCATGGCCTACACCTAAATAGAAGGGGGAATGGAGTACTTTCTGAGTTGCTAGCTAAAGCAGTGAGGGAGCCCGTTTCCAGTGATGTTGGGGTCAGGACTGTGCCTTTTTTTAGGTTAGGGGCTGCTGGTGAAGGGACAGAAATAGATTATCAAAATGATACTGATTGCAGATTTGGGATGGGGAAAGTCACAGATATTAAAGAAATAGATGAAACGGCTGAAACAATAACTGACTGCGGTAAAAGTGGGAAAAAGGAGATAAATTCTGAAAATGTAAAGCCAATAGTAAGGGTCTTAATGGTAAACTGTAGAAGTATAATGAACAAAGTAATCGAATTTGCAAACTTAATAGAGATGCACGAACCACAAGAAATAATTGGGGTAGAGAGTTGGTTAAAAGAAGAAGTACTAGACAGTGAGGTTTTTCCTGATGGTTACAGAGTGTACCGCAGAGATAGAGGAGCAATTGGTGGAGGAGTCTTCATACTAGTTAGCAAATACTACCACAGTTCACTGGCGTTCATAGATCAAGACCTTGAGTTACTTGGGGTAGATTTCTGGGGTAATAAAAAAGAAAAAATCATAGTGTTGGCTGTTTACCGCAGTGGAAGAATGACAGAAGAGGATGAGGCTCTTGGGGAGAAATTAAATTCATACTCAGATTTCAGAGGTGAGAATAGAATGATCATCATCGGCAGGGATTTAAATTTACCAGGTATAAACTGGGAAGGGAATAAGATAAATAACACAAGGGAACAAAGATTTGCAAATATCTTAATAAGGGAAGGAGGATTTACACAAGTGGTTGAGCAAAACACTAGGGGACAAAATATTTTGGATATATTTCTAATTAAGCCTGATGAACACCTTTTGAAGTATCAAGTAACTGAAGGAATAAGTGATCATGAAGCAGTTCTGATGGATATTAGAGGATTCAGTAAACCAGTAGCCAAAATTGAAGGGGAAATAGGTACAATTATAAAAAGGCACAGGTTTCGAATTTGAAGAGATATTTCAGAGAACAATTCAGCAAATGGAAGGAAGGCTAAGGTACAGTAGAGTCAAGGTGGGAAGAGTTCAAGAAGATAATAAGAAAGGGGGAAAAAAATTTATTCCAAAGCAGAAAATAAAAAGAAGTAGAGAACCTATGTACTATAACAGGGAAGTGAGAAGTTTAAAGAGGTTGGTAAGAAAAGAACATAACAGGGTTAAGAGACAGCAGATTAGTAGGGAATATTTAAAACAACTAAACAAGGACTTAATAACAGCAAAGAAAATGGCTAAAGATGAGTTTTGTCAGTGCAGGAGGAGCATTGACTGATGCATCTAGAAATTTCTATGGCTATATCAGGAAACTGAGGGGAAGGGAGGATGTAGAGACACCTATAGATAAGAATGGAGAAGAAGTTACTGACGATTTGAAAAAGGCAGAGATTTTAAGTAACTGGTTCAGTGAAACCATGGGGACAATGAATCAGAAACAGGAGGGTCTAATTCGGAGAACGAACTTAGCAACACAATTAGAAATGACGATAGTAAAAAATTTGATATCCACCCTGAGGAAATCATGAAGGAAATAAGAAAGCTGAAAAAAATAAAGGGGCTGGTGAAGATAATATTACTACAGATATCTTAAAGATAGCCGGATGTGACATTATACCTTATCTTGAAATATTATTTAAATTGAGTCTAGACACTTGCTGCTTACCACAGGACTGGAAAAGTGCAATAGTAGTACCGGTACATAAGGGAGGGGTGAGAAATAGAGTTGAGAATTACAGGCCAATCAGTTTGACATCAGTGGTAGGTAAATTAATGGAATGATTGATATGCAACCACATCAGAAAAATATGTGAGGAACGTAAGTGGTTTTCAAGCAGGCAACATGGTTTCAGGCAAGGATATTCATGCGAATCTCAGTTGGTGGGATATATGCAAGATATTTCAGATGAAATGGACAAGGGAGGCCAAATTGATAGTGTAGCACTAGATCTGTCTAAGGCGTTTGACAGAGTAAGCCATAAAATGGTAGTAAATAAGGTAAAAATCATTTGAGTGGATAAGAAAGTGATTTGCTGGGTAGGAGAATTTTTAAAAGGTAGAAAACAGAAAGTTAGGGTAGGAAATGTAGTATCAAAAAGTGGAAGTAACAATGGGTGTGCCACAGGGTAGTGTATTGGGACCATTGCTATTCATTATTCAAATGAATAATTGTGTTGATTGTTTACTATCTAAAATTAGATTGTTTGCAGATGACATAATGCTGCATAAAAGAATCAAAACGATAGAGGATTGTAAAACAGTTGCAGGGTGATCTGGACAGGATATCTAGTTGGGTTGGTAAACATGGAATGAAGATAAATGCAAAGAAGAGTCAGCTTATTAGATACACAAATAAAATACAAAAGGTTAATTATGAATATAAGGTGGAGAAAGAATTGCTTGCTGAAGACTTAACATGTAAATATCTTGGCATTACATTTGATAACAAGCTTAACTGGGCAGGACACATTGGACAGGTGGCAGGAAAGGTTTAAAAATTCTGCACTTGTTGGAGAGAGTGATGAGGGGATGCACGAGAGAAATAAAGGAATTGGGTTACAAAACTTTGATCAGACCATTGCTCGAATATGGTAGTGTAGTATTGGACCCACATTTTGAGTATCAAATACAGGAGTTGGAGAAGGTGCAAAAAAGGGCTGCTAGATTTGTTTCTGGAAATTATCGCAGAATGCAATCAGTGACGGATATAATAAAGGAGCTGGAATGGGATTCATTGCAAGACAGGAGGAGGATGAGGAGGGTCATGGGAGTGTACAGGGCATATACTGGCGATGAGGCATTGAAAGATATTGCAATAGGTATGAAAAGTAGTGCATGGAAAGTAAAAGATGACCATGACCACAAGCTGGCACTTGATTTCAGGCACAAGGGTGTGGAAATATTATCTTTTTTAGGTAAGGGTGTCAGGGATTTGAATGAGTTACCAAGAGAAATGATGAATAATTTACCGAAAACATTGAAATAATTTAAAGATAAACTTTGTAGAGGGCAAATGTAGGTAGGTGCAGGATAGGGGGAAGATGGGTGTGTAGGGAAATTGCCACCGGAGCCTGTGCTCCATTGCAAATTAAATTAAATACCAAACCAACCATCACTCCAACAAGCTAACTCCAACACATTCTCAGTTCTTGCATTAACATTAGCCCATATTACTTACAACTGTACCACAAAAAATTTCCTTCACATCTTTACACTCAAAAGCAGTGCAGACTCACTACCATTCTCTATGGTATTGCGGTATTGCAACATAACTGTCACTTGCTATCTTGCCAAACTCATACTATTTACAACAATCACTGATCTGTCATTTACCAAATGCATCTACTACCAACAATGCTCCTCAAAACCTAAGAATTACTAAACAGTTAATCTCTTCTTTGATTTACTTAAACTATAAACATGCTTTACTTCAATCCCATTAAATCAAAAATATGTTAAACTTAATGGTTGCAAGTACATTATGACCAACTTTTCAGCACATTATACTTATTCCACAGGTTTTGCCATACAGTGCATTCAGCCATTTATGTGGCCATGCCTACATTTTAAGAAGAAATAAGAACTACAGAACATTCCAGCAAATTCATATGAGCAAAGTAATTTCCATAAAAATTCTTGGAGACACTGATAATTGGGGTCAGCATTTTCAAGGCAAGCACCTGTGAATTACTCTGACACAGATATAAATATAAATAAATATACGCAGGATTAGTAAAGAACAAAGATCGAAAAATGTTTTAACCGGATGTAATGTGGATGAGTAAATGTGAATAAGAGCACAAATAATGAATATCAAATACAAAAGCAATAATTCATTGAAATTTGTAACAAGTTCTGCTTACAGTAATAAGAGCATCAGAAAATACTAGACCGGTTGTGGTAACCCAGTAGTTCGGAGGGGGGGGATACAATCATGTAGAAGTTTTATCGGAAAAATGAATATTAATTTCCTAATTTGGTTAATTGGTGAACTAGAACCTTGAATGCTGCAAGAATTTAAGTTACACAAAAAATTATTCTATTTATTCTGGCTTATTCAAGGCCGGGCATATTTAACGTTACGTTAAACACAATATAATCAAAGAAAATAAACAAGCAACACCCGTCATTTACAATTTGCTGGATAAATTCAAACATAAACAGATTTTAAATATTTCGAAGATTTTGCAAAGTCAATATACAATAAAGTGGCATCACAGGCCAACAAATTTAAGTTAACATTTACAAAAAATCCCAGGGGCGCCATTTAAAGTGAAAAGCATCATTTGAATTAGTTATAATGAGCAAGATGCTTAAATTTCGAAGTTAATGAACATGGAAAGTTGGTTAGCTCAGTAAATATTGTCATGATGAGAGCTGAGAGTCTAATCTCAGAAGCCGCTTACGGGTTTGTAAGCCTCGTTAAAACCCTATGGAACCATGGACCTTTGCATTGGTACTTTAGCGTTGTCGCATCTGCTCGACGAAGTGTGACACGCTGTGTCACTGTTGGATACAAATTCATGGACCCATCCCTGCTAGTGCATCTGCTGATGGCCTCTACTAGATGAGAAACTCAGTTTCCGGCCATATCTGAGCCAGAAAGCGTCTAGCTGCAATCATGGACCAACAGCTAGGAGAGTGTGTCGGACGACACGTCTACACTTCAGCTCGTCTGAACAGCAAGTCCCCTATCATGGGGTCCTCTTCTCTCGCCACGGTAGCCAGTTTCCCTCTCTCCGTACATAGAACAGAAGCCTTTGATTAACAAATGTAGCCCCAGAAGCCATGCACGATTGGTGAAAAGACGTAGCCCACAATCACGTGTTTCGTGCCGTAGCTTAGCATTCGTCGCTCATTTCGCGCACATTTTCCCTGACCTTGTACCCCCTCAACGGAGAGCTGGGGCCATCGCCCTCACTCTCCTAATGGTATCTTCCATTCTTCACCAGGCGTTCCATTGTGTATGCGGTGACTGGTAGTCGCCAGCGCTCGGCACTAATGTCCGCTATCTGAAAGCTTAAAACTGCAGTTCCGACATTTCCCACATTTAATACTTTCTTAACAGCAATTTTGCACTGAATTAAATTATATAATAATAAATTTGGCCACCCAGGCTTAACACATAATTATTTACACATCAATTAGCCCTACAATTTATAATAAAATTTTGAATATTAATTCTGACTATATTAATATTCACTGTGGGATGATTCTGTCATACCACAAGGTGAACCACTATTACTGATATTGAGATTTTTATCTCTTCGTCACTGAACTGACACTGTTAAGAAGTCGATACACAGGTAAGAAATCTGGAATTAAATTTAGTTAATAAATAGTTATTACTATGGAAGTAAGGTCTTCAGACCTAAATGATATTGTGAGAGTAAGTAAAAAAAAATAGAAAAGAAAAGCATGAAACCTACATATTATAACAACCTTATGAGAAAGCTAAAGGATTTTATCAGAAGAGATAGCAAGGCAATAGGTAATGCTTGAAACAACTAAACAATTAACTGATAGCATCAAAGAGGAAACCTAAAAATGGATTTATAAAAAATATTACAGATGCAGGGAGGGGTGGGGGAGGAATGGCTTATACTAATAGAAATTTCTATGGCTTTGTTAGAAAATGAAAGGAAACGGGAAGCATACTGACAACTGTGGATAGGAATGGGGAAGAAGTTACTGAAGTTTTGAAAAGGATAGAGATATTAACTATCTGGTTTAGTAAGACCATTAGCCTAATAAAATATCATTGACCAGGGGGATATCTTATGTCAATTATATTTTATTAGGCTAATAAAATAAGACAAAAACAAAGAAATTTAGTTATTCAGTTCTGTTGGCAGATTTTAACAAATAGGCTTAAAACTATATTACGAAAATATTGAGTGCATTACTAGTGCAAATTTCCTAAGAACGACTGTAATTCTTGAATTAAAGTGGAATGAACATAGTTACAGTGAAAGAAAATATTTACTTTATGTTTGGCTCTTGGGATTCAAACTACTGTTTGTAACTATGATTGCCTCATAGCAATATACTCTTCAAATATTCATTCAATATTACGGTATCCTATGGAATTATCTTGTGGGCAGCAAGTAAAATAACAACAATAATAAAAATGTAAACTTTACTTTCAAATTGTCAAAAAAGGTCAATGGGAATAACAGCAAAAAACCTCAACAAAACCCCATTGCAAGGATCTACTGTTGTGTGTGTTGACAGCTGCTCACAAAACAGCGATTTTGCATCATCAGCTAAGTCTTTGTAGACTTAATTACTTTAAAAACTTTAAATATCATCTAAACTCTTACGATTATTGTTAGCGAGAATAATTATCTAAGATTACTCGATAAATAACAGTTTTTTAATTTCTGGTCATTGTTGCTAAAGTTTCTTTGCTAGTTCTTGCACGTTTCACTTAATTAAATTTAGCATAAGCTTGATAGTTAGATTAATTTTAATTCTATAGCATAGGTAAACGTAGTGGTTTAAGTTATTTTAGTGTTCAATTCTTATATAGGCCTACCGTAAAAATTCAAAGCACTAGTTCGAAATTCGATTGTTAAGGTTTTTGTATCGTTCTATATTAAGACTCTATTCGGTTTAAAATAACACAGTTTTTTAATTAATTAGTTCTGGAATAGTAATAAAACAACTAGAAATTATACATAACAAACATAAGTATTGATATATAGCATCCATTTGTTTACAATAGATTGATAAAATATCGATATTTTAAGTTTCACTACCGATATCGCAATCGAGTTTACAACAACAAATCGTACGTTCTAGTAATTAACCTGTTTTCTGTGAAATATAATTGTGTTTAATTGTCATCTAATACACTAAAATAGAAACTTCCTAGCATTATTTTATATAAAAAAATAAAAACTTTCATAAGTAACTAATTAGTTGTTATCCACATCAGCACTAAATAGTATCAGCTCTTCATCATAAGTTCGTTCTGAAATTCATAAGCTTAAGTTCATTTGTTCTTAAGGAGTTTTATTACCTAGTTATTATTCATAAAGCTTCAATTTTATATATATATAAATTCAACAGTTTAGTCAATTTTATATATATATAAATTCAACAGTTTAGTCGAATATAGTGCCAATAATATTTAATAAAAAACGTTAAAAATATAGTATAAACTTTATTAGACTACTTTATCAAATAAATTTAAGGTTTATTTAGAAGGCGTTTGAAGTATTTGGGAAAATCATGACTGGAAACTGTGGCGCCTGCCGTAGGTACGTTGCGAAGGGGATGGGTTGTAGTTGGTGTAAGAAGTGGTTTCACTGGGCATGTGGGGAAGAGGAAACAGGGGAAATAAATGAGGCTCTCCCATGGTTTTGTTCACTTTGTGTTAGGGATGATAGGATTTGGGAGATGGGCGAAACGATTAGGGAGTTGCGTGAAAGGATCAGGGTTCTTGAGGCTCGTCCTGTGGAGGCTCAGACTCTGCAGTCGTGGCCTGTGGTGGCCTCGCCTGTGGAAATTCAGCCTGTAGGGGCTCAGCCTGTGGAGGCTCAACCTGTGGAAGTCCGGCCTGTGGAGGCTCAGACTGCACAGGCACAGCCTGTGGGGACTGAGCTTGTCGAGGCTCAAGCTGTAGAGGCAGAAAGTCGAGATAGTGGGTTGGAGGAAGTTGAGAAGGATGGGTGGAGCTGGTAACAGGTCGTAGGAGAAATATAGTTAACAGGATGAAGAAGCCAGACACTTCAGTAATTGTGGGGAAAAATAGATTTGACCTGTTTCCAGAGTCAGGAGGAGAAGAGCCTCATGTAGATATAGGAGTAGGTAAGATGCAGCAGGCCTTTAGGAATAAGGACGTGCAAGGAAAGAATAGGAAGAAAAGGGTTCTGCTGCTAGGTAGTAGCCATGGGAGAGGTGTAGGCCCTCTTCTGCAGGATCAGTTAGGTACAGGTTACCAGGTCACAAGTTTTTTCAAACCTAGTGCAACATTAGGTCAGGTAATAGAGGATATAGGTTCACTTTGTAGGAGTTTCACTAAGGACGATAGAGTAGTGATAGTGGGAGGGGCAGGGAATAGTATTGATAGAAACGCGAGTTATAGTATAGAGAGTGACCTGAGGAAGGTGGTGAAGGAGGCACAGCATACCAGGGTGGAGCTCATGCAGGTCCTAAGACGCCATGACCGGCCACAATTGAACTCCGCTGTGAGGCGTGTAAATGTGGAAACGGAAGTGCTACTTGGGAAAGGCATTAGTTCCGTGTTGGGGGTTGTGCCTGTCAACACCATAGGTAGGTGGGGTTTCACTAGGCACGGCCTACACCTAAATAGAAGGGGGAAGGGAGTACTTTCTGAGTTGTTAGCTAAAGCAGTGAGGGAGCCCATTTCCAGTGATGATGGGGTCAGGACTGTGCCTTTTTTAGGTTAGAGGCTGCTGGTGAAGGGATGGAAATAGATGAGCAAAGTGATACTGATTGTAGATCCACTACGAGAATGATCATAGATGTTAAAGAAATAAATGAAGTTGCTGAAACAATAACTGACTGGGGTAAATCTGGGAAAGAGGAGATAAATGCTGAAAATATAAATCCGGTAATAAGGGTGTTAATGGTAAACTGTAGAAGTATAATGAACAAAGTAATCGAATTTGCAAACTTAATAGAGATACACGAACCACAAATAATAATTGGGGTAGAAAGTTGGTTAAAAGAAGACGTACTAGATAGTGAGGTTTTTCCTGATGGTTACAGAGTGTACCGCAGAGATAGAGGAGAAATTGGTGGAGGAGTCTTCATACTAGTTAGCAAAAACTACCACAGTTCACTGGCATTCATAGATCAAGACCATGAGTTACTTGGGGTAGATTTTTGGGGTAATAAAAAAGAAAAAATCTTGGTGTTGGCTGCTTACCACAGTGGAAGAATGACAGATGAAGATGAGGCTCTAGGGGAGAAATTAAATTCTTACTCAGATTTCAGAGGTGAGAATAGAATGGTCATTATTGGTGGGGATTTAAATTTACCAGGTGTAAACTGGGAAGGAAATAAGATTAATAACACACGGGAACAAAGATTTGCAAATGCCTTAATAAGGGAAGGAGGATTTACACAAGTGGTAGAGCAAAACACTAGAGGACAAAATATTTTGGATATATTCCTAATAAAGCCCGATGATAACCTCGTGGGGTATCAAGTAACGGAGGGAATAAGTGATCATGACGCAGTTTTAATGGATATTAGAGGATTCAGTGAACCAGCAGCCAAAACTGAAGGGGGAAATAGGTACAATTATAAAAAGGCACAGGTTTCAAATTTGAAGAGATATTTCAGAGAACGTTTCAGCAAATGGAAGGAAGGCACAAGTACAGTAGAGTCTAGGTGGGAAGAGTTCAAAGAGATAATAAGAAAGGGGGAAGAAAAATTCATTCCCAAGCAGAATGTAAAGAGAAGTAGAGAACCTGTGTACTATAATAGGGAAGTGAGAAGGTTAAAGAGGTTGGTACGAAGAGAACATAACCGAGTTAAGAGACAGCAGGGTAGTAGGGAATATTTGAAACAACTAAACAAGGACTTAATAACAGCAAAGAAAGTGGCTAAAGATGGGTTTATGAAGAGTATTGTTAGAGCAGGAGGACCACTGACTGATGCATCTAGAAATTTCTATGGCTATATCAGGAAACTGAGGGGAAGGGAGGGTGTAGAGATGCTCATAGATAAGGATGGAGAAATAGTTACTTAGGATTTGAAAAAGGCAGAGATTTTAAGTAACTGGTTTAGTGAGAGCATTAGGGACAATGAATCAGAAACGGGAGGGTCTAATTTGGAGAACGAGCTTAACAATACGATTAGAAATGAAGATACTAAAAAATTTGAAATTCATCCTGAAGAAATCATGAAGGAAATAAGGAAGCTGAAAACACATAAGGGGGCTGGTGCTGATAATATTACTACAGATATCTTAAAGATAGCCAGGTGTGATATTGTACCTTATCTTGAAATATTATTTAAATTGAGTCTGGATACTTGCTGCTTACCACAGGACTGGAAAAGTGCGATAGTAGTACCGGTACATAAAGGAGGGGTGAGAAATAGAGTCGAAAATTACAGGCCAATCAGTTTGACTTCAGTGGTAGGTAAATTAATGGAAAGATTGATATGCAACCACATCAGAAAAATATGTGAGGAACGTAAGTGGTTTTCAAGTAGGCAACATGGGTTCAGGCAAGGATATTCATGTGAATCTCAGTTGGTGGGATATATGCAAGATATTTCAAATGAAATGGACAAGGGAGGCCAAATTGATAGTGTAGCACTAGATCTTTCAAAAGCGTTTGACAGAGTAAGCCATAAAATGGTAGTAAATAAGGTAAAAACTATTGGAGTGGATGAGAAAGTGATTTCCTGGGTAGAAGAATTTTTAAAAGGTAGAAAACAGAAAGTTAGGGTAGGAAATGCAGTATCAAAAGAAGTCGAAGTAAAAATGGGAGTGCCGCAGGGTAGCGTATTGGGACCATTGCTATTCATTATTCTAATGAATAATTGTGTTGATTGTTTACTATCTGAAATTAGATTGTTTGCAGATGACATAATGCTGTATAAAAGAATCAAAACGATAGAGGATTGTAAACAGTTGCAGGGTGATCTGGACAGGATATCTAGTTGGGTTGGTAAACATGGGATGAAGATAAATGCCAAGAAGAGTCAGCTAATTAGATACACAAATAAAAAACAAAAGGTTTATTATGAATATAAGGTGGGGAAAGAATTGCTTGTTGAAGACTTGAAATGTAAATATCTTGGCATTACGTTTGATAACAAGCTTAACTGGGCAGGACACATTGGACATGTGGTAGGAAAAGGTTTCAAAATTCTGCACTTGTTGGAGAGAGTGATGAGGGGATGCACGAGAGAAGTAAAGGAATTGGGTTACAAAACTTTGGTCAGACCTTTGCTCGAATATGGTAGTGTAGTATGGGACCCACATTTTGAGTATCAAATACAGGAGTTCGAGAAGGTGCAAAGAAGGGCTGCTAGATTTGTTTCTGGAAATTATCGCAGAATGCAATCAGTGACAGATATGATAAAGGAGCTGGAATGGGATTCATTGCAAGACAGGAGGAGGATGAGGAGGGTCATGGGAGTGTACAGGGCGTATACTGGCGATGAGGCATGGAAAGATATTGCAGTAGGTATGAAAAGTAGTTCATGGAAAGGAAAAGATGACCATGACCACAAGCTGGCTCTCGATTTCAGGCACAAGGGTGTGGGAAGATTTTCTTTTTTAGGTAAGGGTGTCAGGGATTGGAATGAGTTACCAAGGGGAATGATGAATAACCTACCGAAAACGTTAAAAGAATTTAAAGTTAAAATTTGTAGAGGGCAAATGTAGGTGAGTGTAGGATAGGGGGAAGTTGGGTGTATAGGGAAATTGCCATCGGAGCGTGTGCTCCATTGCAATTAAATTAAATTAAATTATGAAGTGTCAGTTCAATCCTGTCATATCTTGAATTCCAAGAACATAAAAAATAACTTCCAAGAATTTGCCAGAAACTGTTTCTACCATGCACATTCCTTAAAATCAAAAATAATAATAATTATTAGAAAGGAAATTAATAAGTAAGAGTTTAAATATCTTCTTCCACCAAAGAGTGAAACTATACAACAAACTCCCACATGAAATTAAGGGAAAGGGGGGGGGGGGAAACCAAAACTATTAAATAAAATAGGTAGCATAAAATGTTTATATTGAACTTAAGTCACAGTACCCTTGTTTGAGAAATTAGCATCTGTGGACACATAGAAGTAGGTGTTATACATACAACTTAATAGAGATACATAAACCACAATTAATAATTGGGTTTGAGAGTTGATTGAAAGAAGACGTACTAGACAGTGAGGTTTTTCCTGATGGTTACAGAGTGTACCGCAGAGATGGAGGAGCAATTGGTGGAGGAGTCTTCATACTAGTTAGCAAATACTACCACAGTTCACTGACATTCAAAGATCAAGACCATGAGTTACTTGGGGTAGATTTCTGAGGTAATAAAAAACAAAAAATCTTGGTGTTGGCTGCTTACTGCAGTGGAAGAATGACAGATGAAGATGAGGCTCTTGGGGAAAAAAGTAAATTCATACTCAAATTTCAGAGGTGGAAATAGAATGATTATTATTGGTGGAGATTTAAATTTACCAGGTGTAAACTGGGAAGGAAATAAGATTAGTAACACATGGGAACAAAGATTTGCAAATACCTTAATAAGTGAAGGAGGATTTACACAAGTGGTAGAGCAAAACACTAGGGGACAAAATATTTTGGATATATTCCTAATAAAGCCCGATGATAACCTTGTGGGGTGTCAAGTAACAGAAGGAATAAATGATGGATATTAAAGGATTCAGTGAACCAGCAGCCAAAATTGAAGGGGGAAATAGGTACAATTATAAAAAGTCACAGATTTCGAATTTGAAGAGATATTTCAGAGAACGTTTCAGCACATGGAAGGAAGGCACAAGTACAGTAGAGTCAAGGTGGGAAGAGTTCAAGAAGATAATAAGATAGGGGGAAAAAAAATTCATTCCAAAGCAGAAAATAAAGAGAAGTAGAGAACCTGTGTACTATAACAGGGAAGTCAGGAGGTTAAATAGGTTGATACGAAGAGAACATAACAGAGTTAAGAAAGAGCAGGGTAGTAGGGAATATTTGAAACAACTAAATAAGGACTTAATAACAGCAAAGAAAGTGGCTAAAGATTGGTTTATGAAGAGTATTGTCAGTGCAGGAGGACCACTGACTGATGCATCTAAAAATTTCTATGGCTGTATCAGGAAACTGAGGGGAAGGGAGGGTGTAGAGACAATTATAGATAAGGATGGAGAATTAGTTACTGAGGATTTGAAAAGGGCAGAGATTTTAAGTAACTTAACTGGTTTAGTGAGAGCATTAGGGACAATGAAACAGAAACGGGAAGGTCTAATTCGGAGAACGAGCTTACCAATACGATTAGAAATGAAGATAGTAAAAAATTTGAAATTCATCCTGAAGAAATCATGAAGGAAATAAGCAAGCTGAAAAAACATAAGGGGGCTGTTGTAGATAATATTACTACAGATATCTTAAAGATAGCCGGATGTGACATTATACCTTATCTTGAAATATTATTTAAATTGAGTCTAGACACTTGCTGCTTACCACAAGACTGGAAAAGTACGATAGTAGTACCGGAACATAAAGGAGGGGTGAGAAATAGAGTCAAAAATTACACGCCAATCAGTTTGACTTCAGTGGTAGGTAAATCAATGGAAAGATTGATATGCAACCACATCAGAAATGTATGTGAGGAACATAAATGGTTTTCAAGTAAGCAACACGAGTTCAGGCAAGGATATTCATGCAAATCTCAGTTGAGTGGATATATGCAAGATATTTCAGATGAAATGGACAAGGGAGGCCGAATTGATAGTGTAGCACTAGATCTGTCTAAGGCGTTTGACAGAGTAAGCCATAAAATGGTAGTAAATAAGGTAAAAATCATTTGAGTGGATAAGAAAGTGATTTGCTGGGTAGGAGAATTTTTAAAAGGTAGAAAACAGAAAGTTAGGGTAGGAAATGTAGTATCAAAAGAAGTGGAAGTAACAATGGGTGTGCCACAGGGTAGTGTATTGGGACCATTGCTATTCATTATTCAAATGAATAATTGTGTTGATTGTTTACTATCTGAAATTAGATTGTTTGCAGATGACATAAAGCTGCATAAAAGAATCAAAACGATAGAGGATTGTAAAACAGTTGCAGGGTGATCTGGACAGGATATCTAATTGCGTTGGTAAACATGGAATGAAGATAAATGCAAAGAAGAGTCAGCTTATTAGATACACAAATAAAAAACAAAAGGTTAATTATGAATATAAGGTGGAGAAAGAATTGCTTGCTGAAGACTTAACATGTAAATATCTTGGCATTACATTTGATAACAAGCTTAACTGGGCAGGACACATTGGACAGGTGGCAGGAAAGGTTTAAAAATTCTGCACTTGTTGGAGAGAGTGATGAGGGGATGCACGAGAGAAATAAAGGAATTGGGTTACAAAACTTTGATCAGACCATTGCTCGAATATGGTAGTGTAGTATTGGACCCACATTTTGAGTATCAAATACAGGAGTTGGAGAAGGTGCAAAGAAGGGCTGCTAGATTTGTTTCTGGAAATTATCGTAGAATGCAATCAGTGACACATATGATAAAGGAGCTGGGATGGGATTCATTGGAGCATGAGGAGGGTGATGGGAGTGTACAGGGCGTATACTGGTGATGAGGCATGGTAAGATATTGCAGTAGGTATGAAAAGTAGTTCATGGAAGGCAAAAGATGATCATGACCACAAGCTGGCACTCGATTTCAGGCACAAGGGTGTGGGAAAATTTTCTTTTTTAGATAAGGGTGTCAGGGATTGAAACAAGTTACCAAGGGGAATGATGAATAACTTACCGAAAAAGTTAAAAGTATTTAAAGTTGAAATTTGTAGAAGGAAAATGTAGGTGGGTTCAGGATAGGGGGAAGTTGGGTGTGTAGGGAAATTGCCACTGGAGCGTGTGAGCTACGTTTCAATTAAAAATTAAATAAAACCATATACATTTATAGATGTAATTACAAATTGTATATGATTGAATGCCTTATGAATTTATAAATGTACAATGACAATACCAATATACATGCAAATTTATTATATGGCACATTAAATAAATTAAGTTTTGTAAATAATAAGTGAATGGTATCATGTGAAGATTTCAATGTTGTCTTTATAAATTGCAGCAGTGAGAGACTAGATACGGAATCCTTTATGTGAAGAGTTTGAACAGAAGAGTAGGGAATACTTGAAATAGCTATACAAGGAAATAATAATAGCAAAGAAGTTGGATAAAGATGGGTTTATGAAGAATAGTATTGGTGCAGAGGGACCACTGATGGATGTGTCTAGAAATTTCTAGGGTTTTGTTATAAAACTGAGGGGAAGGAAGGTTGTAGAGACAATTACAGATAAGGTTGGAGAAAGAGTTATTTGAAAAAAAAAAAAAAAATCAGAATTACTTTGTAACTGGTTTAATGTGACAATTAGGGACTATGGGAGAACACCATTATCTGCACAGAGAGAAATTAGCAGATTAAAACATTTGAAATTCATCCTGAGTATATCACAAAGGTACTAAATATAAAAGAGCAAAAGTGATATAGCATAGATAATATTACTACAAATGTCTTAAAAACAGCAGGGTGTGATATAGTACCTTATCTTGGAATGTTCTTTATATTGAGTGTGCATACTTGAAGAGAGTGCTGGGAATGTACAGGGCATATGTTGGTAATTGGTCTTGGTCAAAGAATTAGGAATAGTGCATCGAAGGAGAAAGGCTTGATTTCATGCATAAGGGAGTGGGGAAATTTTATTTTGTTGGTAAGGGTTTCAGGGATTGGAACAAATTACCAAATGAAGTGGTGAATAATTTACCAAAAATGCTTAAGGAATTTGAAATTAAAGTTCATAAATTGGAAAAGTAAATAAGGAGGAATTTAATTAGAAGACTACACTGGAGCATTAGCTCCATCACAATTAAATTAAGATATTCACCAAAAATTCTTAATGCAATCCTGGCTAAAGATTGTTCACATCATCAAAGATAAAAACCTCTAATACACATAGGACTAACTTAAAATTTTCTTGATCGCCAAAACTTTAATAGTAGTTTATTATGGCTTATTATTACTGTTGGTATTAATTGATAAAATTTTGAGAATCCACACCAGTGATTGTGTACTACATCAAAGGTACAAACAGTAATATTTGACTTAAAATCTTCACCTGTAATTTTGAACATTAATATTTTTCCATATCTGAAAATGTAATTTATTTCTTTTGTGGAAAATGTTTCTAAGATGCTATTTTATATAAGATACATAAAATCCTTACTACATATGAATGCTGAGTCGATCAAATGTAACTTTCTTTTTTGTACATTAGTTGTAATAAGACAAAGTTTCACTACACCATCTTTAAATAGACCTACCCATTCTAAAAGACATGAAATTGTTGTTTCTTTTTCCCCCTTTAAGATGAGGGTTTCAGAAATACTACTTCAAAAGAATCATAGAGAATCCTAATCAAAGTTTCTGCTTTAATCTTCCTGTTAGTTTTGCTAATTTTCAAGAAGCTTTATGAAAATTTGGCTAGTGAATTCCCTATCTTTCTAAACTAACTACATTAAAATATAAGGAAAACAATTTATTCCTTTCTTAAGGTCAGTATTTGCTATTCAAAAAATAAAAAATAAAGCTGTAGCACATGTACCTAAGTCCACATAGGCGAAGCTGTAGACAAACACTAGTATTGTATATTTCTGCCCCTCCCCCCTTTATTCTGGCTGCAGTGAGCTTGCTCCAATTTTCTCTACCTTTGCTAAAGTTAAGGCCATTGTTAACACTGTCCTGATATACACAGGAAGAATGTGCAGAAACTCAAAACTCTCTCACTTAGTGACGAAACTACCATTGTCTCCTGTCCAATTACATTATGTGCATTTATCTTTTACTATATCATGTCACATTTCTCAAAAATTTATACCGAATTTAATAGATACAGCTGCCAGGGAATAAGTATGGTCTAATTTGTTTCTCGTTGAATTGTTCCCATATTGATAATAAAATGTAGTCTTCTATATTTTGACAAATTTAAAATTTTGATATCGTTCCTTTTCTTATTCATTCACCAAACCACATCGAGATGTAAGGTCTTCGAAGAATACAAGGTGCAATTTTAACAGTAAATGTTGTAATAGTAGCAACCCATACACACTAGTGATATTAATGGCTTTCTGCGTGTTAGTCTGAGTCACCAAAAAAACTAATTCTTCTCTCAGAGTAACCAATATTCTATTTTATTTTTTCTTTGAAAACTGTTTTGCTATAATCCTAAAATACATATCTTACAGAAAGATATTTTCTACCTAGCAGAAGTATTGAACATTTAAAGCATTGACCTTCAAGGAAAATGACATTCCATACACTTATTGATATATACGGTATTTTATGGACTATAAGACGCACTTTTTTCTTCAAAAAATTGCCTTCAAAACTCAGGTACATCTTATACTTGAAATTAATATAAAAATGACCAGTGTTTGATATATAATTCCCATCAGTCTTGAAAACGGACATATATTTGATGCAACGGGAAACCTAACTCTATCTGGCAACATTGGATTCAACTGGCCGCAGCAGTTCACTGGTGTGACAAACATGAAATGCATGGATTCACAAGCTTGTTAACACTGTCTCCCTCCAGCCTAGCCATCACAAACCCAGAACATTGTCTAGCCTATGATGCATCATTGCAGTCTACAATGCCAGTGAACTCTAATTGAAAGTGATTTGTGTTATCGGTAACAGTACAATATTTTTGTTAGTAGCTAGTTTTGCAATGAAAAAAATAAAAGGTATTTATATGATGCGGGCTGTAAATTTAAAGTAATAGCATATGCAGAAGAACATGGAAACAAAGCCATTGAGCAGCATTTTGGCCTTCCACAAACAGAAAAAAACCATTCACGATTGGCGGGCTAGCAAAGAACTCAAAAAAATGAGGAAGACTACATGTGCAAATAGAGGACTGAGTGCAAAATAGCCAAAACTAGAAGATGACCTATTGAAATGGATTCAAGGACACCATCAAAATGGCATTGGATTAACACAAAAATGATTCTAATACACGCTCATAAGCTAGCGGGCTACAGTGGAACTTAACAGAATTTAAGGATGTAGTTGGCTGGTGCTACGGTTTATGAAGCGTCATGGACTTAACATATGAAACAAAACCAAAATATCTCAGAAAATGCACAAGAGTATGAAGAGAAAATATTATCTTTCCATCGCTTTATTGTTTAACATCGAAAGAAAACCAGTGGAACTAAGCCAAGTAGCAAATATGCACAAAACAGAATTGTTGCCATGGAAGGTGCTAAAACAGTAACTAGAAAATTAAGTGGATATAAAAAAAAAATGAGCTACACTGTTATCCTTTTATGTTGTGCTGATGGCACGAAACTTAATCCAATGATCATTTTCAAGCGCAAAACAATGCCAAAACCTTCTGGTGTTGTTGTTGATGTACATGACAAGGGTTTGATGGACAAGACTGGTATGAAATTATGAATTAACAGAGTGTGGGAAAGTAGGACAGGTGTTTTATTGAAGAACTCTTCTTGTGCTAGATCAGTTTATAGTCATTTGAAAAATTCTGTGAAAGAGATATTGAGACAGAGAAATACAGAGCTAGCTATTATTACAGGAGGACTTACTTCAAATTGCAACCTTTTGATGTCTCATTAAATAAACCATTTAAAATGTATATGACAGAGGATTTGAAAAAAATGTATGATGGATGAAACCCAACATGAATTAATGCCGAATGGAGCTTTAAAACGACCTACAATCAAACAAGTGCGTCAGTTGATAAAACAGTAACGATCCAGAGTGAGAGAAGATATTATTGTTAAATCTTTCAAGAAGTGCAGCATAAGTAATGCTCTTGATGGCAGTGAAGACCATCTTATGTATGAAGAGACCAACGATGACGATGAAGAAAGTTCAGATGACAATTTCCAGGGATTTTAAAGGTCAGTTCAGTTTTATAAACTAAGATTTTTTAGTCTGCCTTTGTAATCTAATAATAAAAAAAAATTGTTGTTGTTTTTAAAAAAAAAATTAAAAATTAAGGTGCGTCTTATAGTCTGCAGCATCTTATATTCCATAAAATATCGTACGTAAAAAAAAACTTGATACTTTATTCAAGTTTATGGTTCTTCAATTGTCAACAAATAAATATTAGTTTCTTGAAAAAGAAATTAAATTGATGCATCGTCTCCTGTGTCTAATTATCTATAATTAAAACAAAAACTTAACAGGATTCACACTTCTGGAATTACACTTCGGCAATGTTGAGGTCATAAGAGGTGGGTATGAACTGGGGGTGGGGGGCGGCAAGGAACTGCAGGAAGGATCTCAGCCACAGCTTTTTGAAGGAACTATACAGGTAATCAGATGGAGTGATTTGGTGAAAGAATGGACAGCCAAACTCTGGATGGTTGGATGAAGATTCGAACCCCCATCCTCCCGAATGCTAGGCTAGAATGTTACTGCTCTCCCACCACATTTGAAAACAGCATTCAGATTCAAATACAATGTGTAGAAGTCTGTGTAAAGTAATGAAATGCTGAGTGTATAACTATACGCACCATGCGTCACGTAGTACAAAGGATAGCATACAGTAAACTCCTGATTTAATAGAATACAGAATAATACTATTGAAATCAACAATCCAGACAATATGCAATGAACATTCTGTGATTAACAAAATGGTTTTGGAAATAGTAACTCTTAAGCAACTACATGATCGTTTCTTACAAACAATTAAATATTCGCTGGCAGAATGCCACTACTTCAGACCATACATACTAAAACAATTAAAGTATCCTGTAGACTACGTGACAGAACAGTAAGATTTAGTGTAGTTGTAATTAGTAGCAGGGACCCATTCAAATGTAAAATTTTGTGTTAGAAAGAATGTTATAAACGGATATTTCTAATGTTATTGTTGGGAAAATGCACCTTCATATCTGCTCAGTTCAATCTCAGAAATATTTTGCCTATTCATTAGAAACTATTGACCACTCAAATATTCCTTTCATAAAATGTAATAGCTATCTTCAAATGACTGATATAGTGCCACATAACCATGAAAATTCCACCAGCATGCAATATTAAACAAAGTGATTATGAACATCTCCCATTAAATAGTACTCTTTTTCTTTGTGTAGAACCATAATTCAAGTTAATCACTCCCACAAGTTCAGTACATTAATACTCCTAGCCCCACTGCTGAGTCAGAACCAAGCGTGGCATTATTTTGAATGTGTAAGATATAGGTTCCAACGAAAGGGAAAATGACTCATCATTCACGAGAGTTGAAGGCTCAGTCTCTCCCGACATATTGATAATGCATTTAGTCGTGTGTTAAACTTCGGTGTATACACACCTCCTGAACCACATGACTTATCTTCTACAGCATGAATAAGGTGTATAACCAAAATATTGTGTATTCTTGTGTTTGTCATATATGTTCTTCACCCGTCGCAGCATTCAACTTTGGTGAGTGATGAGTCATTTTCCCTTCCCTGTAACTTATATTGCCTAAAGCCGTTTCCTTTTCCCTTTGTTTAATTAAAATATAGATTCTGAATTCACTTTTAATTTAGGACAGAAGGATAAATATGGAAAACTTTTCTAGCATCCATATATGGGAGGTATCAGTTTGCTGCCATTTCCTATATTAGCCATCCATACTACTTAAAGCTCCAACCTATCCTCCTCAGGGAAAATTCTGAAATGAATGTACACTATTTCATCTCTCGGATGATTTATTTAGTTATATTTTGTACAGAACTTTCAAGTCCCATCTCATGTGGTTCATACCTGCCAGTTTTATAAATTCTTAAAATATCAGTCACTGATCATAAAAGAAATTATGCCATACTAGGCAAATAACCACTTTTCACAGTGGTTAAAATTCAACACTTGCATCAAGACCCATATTCAAATTAAATAACCACTGCAATCTACCATATACAATTAAAGAGTCTTAGAAAGGACAAAGAAAATAATATCATTAATTACCTTCAGAGATGGGAGTATTGCTATGATTAACAAATCCAAAACTCCAAGATGTGAACATCTGCTTCATCTTGCTCCTGCTAGGTAGACCGTAGCAAAAAAAAAAAAAAAAAACACGGCTCAACCCATTTGTGTAGATAAAATTCGCAGAAGCCATATTTACAATCTGGACATACATTTGCTTACTCAATTTAAATTTTAACTGGACTGTCACATCATCCCCTCCCCCCCAACCCAATAGGAATACAACTCAACTTAGAGCACTATGTTGATATATAAATTTTGTACAATAACTTTTAAGATTTATGATCGAAGGTTTTCAATATTGATGGGACAATGACTCCTTTTCTCTTGTGACCTACTGCCATTAGATGCAATTGTTCCTTATTATAAAACTGGCTAATCATCTCCCACCCACCACATTGACTTTGCTGGCTGCGGCATTGTGAGTGTGATCAGCTCTGGCATGGGGTTAGCTGGTTTAAGTCCTGGTGGTGGAGGAAATTTTCATCACCACGACTTCAGGCAGTGCGAAGTAGAGTAGAAGTGGTAACCACCAGATTTTGCACTAAAGTCCTGCGTTAATTCCCAAACGTCTCTGCAGAGCGCATGGAATGTGGTTATACGACACTTCATGGTTGTACATTTGTCGAGTGGGGTCCTTAAGCTTTACATAAGAGTAAGCCAGAATGGGACCGCACTGGGTTTCACCTTCTCCTTTCTTTTGTCTAGCCTCTTCAACACAAACAATGGTATACACTGAATACACACTTAATAGTCATAACACTATAACCCTGTGGAAGGCAATGGGAAACAACCAGAGTTGATCTTCCTAGGAATGTTACCATTGAAGGGTAAACATTCCCCAAGGTAACTGCCTACACTCGGATACAGTAGTCGTAGAAGAATTAGCTCCTATTGCTGTATATTCAGTGATTTCATTTTGCGCAAGTGTGTTACATTGCTGTAATTAATATAAATGGATAGTTCCTTCCTCTAACCTTGATTAAATTTGCTTATTACAAGAATTTGAAATTGGACCCATTATTTCCTGTCCAACAGAAATACACTTTTTATGTTACCTTCACTCTCTCACTACTTTGTACTTGCTTTCTGCATACTGTTGCAGAATATCATCACCACTAAACACCATTCTCAAAGTAAACAAAACAAAAATAACACTATCATGTTTTTTTTTAATGTACTCTAAAATTTCTGACAAGCTATAACTTCAGATACTGCATTTTAAAAAAAAAAAAAAAAGTAACAATTTTCTACATTAACTTTATCTATCAAGAGCTTATTTATTAACTCTACATACCTTATGTTTGTAAATTATTCTGATATGAAACCTTCCAGAACTCACAGGGGGAAAATTACACCACCAGACTCAGCAGTTTATAGGATTAAACATTTCACATTCCTCGTCTTGCCGAAAGTTGTATCATAGCAAACTCAAAACTTTTAAACGTAAGGGAAACTTATGCCTAATTTTTTATGACAGTTGTTGGTAAATGTCCATATAAAAAAAGTACATTCTAAAACATTCTGCCCTATTTCTTATATATTCACTCTCAATGGCAGAAAAGCTGCTTGCAATTGGTAGTTTACATTATTGGAAAAACTTGCATTATATAAAAATGCCCAATTGAACAGAAGAAAGTTTGATAAGATCCCACCAAGCACAGTGGGCAAGCTGTACGTTTTGGCCTCTCATTTGGGAGGACGTGGGTTCAAATTCTCATCCGCCCATTCAGATTTGAGCTTTCCAAAATCACCAAGGTGAATGCTGGGATGGAGCATTTAAAAGGCAATGCAATTCCTTCCCTCTTCTAATGTAGTCGAGGCATAAAAGCATAAGGGGGGAAAAAAAGGCTGACCGAGCAAAAATATTCATGCAGTAATTAGTGGTGGAGGAAGCGGAGTAGCAGGTCTGTTTCTTCCTGTAAGAGACTGGTTTCACATCTCGTCACTAGACCTCAGGTTTTTAGGTTCTAAAAAACTTAAGTGCCTAAAATAGGCCTCTCCAATGGAAAATGGGTTCTAAAAGTGTTAAAAATTGTGGTTATGTGTAGGATATATTATCAATAAAAATTATTTAATAATGGAACATTAAGAAGCACAATTCAGCAGAACATTTTTGAATTTAACTTGCTGGTTTTATATAAAATCAATAAAACTCTTATAATGTGCATTTGTCACATATTTCCTATCAATGCAGAAATAAATTTGGAATACACAGCTGTCAAATTTATTTACAAACACAAAAATTTATTTGCTTATATGAATGAATTTTTATTACATATATTTTTACTTATAAACGGATAGTTGTGCCAAAATACCCAGATTGCAAAGTCCACAATTTGCGGCTTGTTAAACTATTGACCAAACTCAATCAGCATTTTGAATTTAACAACTAAATCATACCATGCATATATTTAAAATCCACTGTTTGCAATTTAAATTGTCTGCCAACCTAGTACAGTCAGTAACTTTTTTTTTTTTTTTTAAATTGTTATTTTTATATAACTTCACAGTCTTTAAACAATATCAAATTAAAAGTTTCGAACAGGCAGTGGTATTACTCAGGAAGTAAATCCCCCTAATGCAGCCTGGATGATCGAGGTTTGATCCCCAATTAAACTGTAGACGAAGCTGAACATCCAGAACAGCGCCCCAGGCTCTCAGCCTGCTATCCAATAAGTACCATGGCAAAACAACTCTGAAAACTAAAGAACAGCCAAAGTGCGGCTATGATCCCATCACATCCTAGTCCCAAAGGGTTATCCGACGTTACGAAAATCAGGAGCACGCACTAGTATTTAAATTCCTGTCAGATGCCTAGAAGTTATGTTCATATTTGCAATACTGTGGAAAGATGCCTGTACTATTTTTCATTAAAAACTTAATAAATCTACATGAACAGCAATTACATTATTGAAATATTGTTAGTATAAAAGTGAAAACTTTTCAATACATCGTTACTGTTTACTCACCAGTTTGTTTTACACGTCACAATACACGTTTCAATCCATTGAAAAATTAGGAACTGGTTAATCTGCTGCCTAATTTAGGACTATTTGGAGATCAGTAACTCTGCCCTACTGATGTTTTATGAGAACACACGGCTCACTTCAGCCTCTGTGCAACTAATAACAAATAGAGACTGCGCGACAATGACCCCCATATACATTCACTTTAATTTTTGTAAATAACACAGCAAAATAGCTGCATTTTCATTAGTTTTAACACTTTACATTTGAAAGAAAAATTTGTAAATTAGTCAAAAATAGGTTCTAATGACAATTTAGAAATTTTAGGCACTATAAAAATAACAAATAACTGCCATACATTGTATATATAAGTTACTATTTTCATGTATTTCACTCAAGGAAAAGGGGGGGGGGGGAAGTTATTGCCTAAACTCCAAGGTCCACTCATCAAAATATGTCTAACAACTACAAATTAAGCACACAAAACTAGTTCCACCAAATCCACAATTTTCATCACTAAAAATTCCTTTTCAACAGCTTTATCGAAGTGCTAAACAGGATGTAAGAGGTGGAGTGTGGGAAATTGGAAAGGATTTTGGGTGTGGGAACCTTGAAAACCCTAAAATTTACAGGAATTGGCATACACCAAAGAAGTGTCTAGATACAAAATTGTGCGGATAAAAAAATTCAAAACACTAAAAATAATTACCATATTTATTCCAGCGCTCAATATGAACAAATGAAACATCAAAAATATGTAACTACATTATAAAATGCTCTGAAGCAAGAACAGCAACATTTTCTATACAATGCAATTCAAAATTTGTCTGTCCAACATTGTATTTAATGTATGAGGAATGCAATAACTGGTATATTTAACATTCAAGTGTGAAACTGATCCACCAAATCATGTAAAGGATTTTTATTTAATTAATTCAAAGTATGATGGTACATTCTCTAGCACAAAGTACACACATCTACTGCAAACCAGAAATTCCTCGTGGAGTAAAAGACACCACAGCAATTTTAGAGGGCACTGAACAGAAAATTGAACTGCCCAGCATGAAATTCAATTACACACAACACAGGTGCAGTACAAGACACTTTATGTGACACAGCATAAAACTTCAAACTCTAAATTTAAAGTATTCAAAACAGCAACACAATTTTCTACAAAATTGTAAACTTTTGATCAAACACCAGAAACAATGTTTATAAGATTGAACAAATGGTTACCATTCACAGCAAATTTCATTTAAATATGAGGCAAGCAAGGCTGTCTCAAAAAACAACACACATCAATTCAAGAAATCTGAAGACTTTACTATTATTTGATATAAATATGCCCAGTGCAGCAATCATTTTCCAATGTATATATTCAATATTGTGAATAAAGTTCATACAATAACATAGCACACTATCAATTAGCATTCAGATGCTTCTCGAGTGGAAACCGTAATAAATGAATGCCAACCTCACAGAACATTGGCCATAAAATTTACATGTGAGCACTGAAGTAAAAAAATTCAATATGTTAAAAAAAATATTAACATCAAATGTATCTGGATTTATAAATACTGTAAAACTGTTTGACATTATCAACAGATGAAAAATGAAAATGTTCTTTGTAACAATGACACCTTCAATATTTATAATTTCACATTACTAACTCTAGTCTGAAATCCTGTCAAAGGAAATTTTAACAGCTTTTTAAACTAGAGTTCTTTAAGCAAAAAGGAATTGAAGAGTTAACTTCCGCTTTACTTGTAAGTCACCAGCAGCTGAGTGAGCTTGTCAATATTAGCTCCAGCAAACGAATCCAGCTGTAAAATAAAAATCCATTCAATTAAAATACTGAAAGATACCTCGCAACAAAAAAAAAAAAAATCGGTAATTTAAGTAAGGAAATCTGAATATAAATGCTAATTTGTAAAACTATATAGCAAAGAACAACTTCTGTAGCATGGCCAATCCCATGCAACATGTGACATAAGAGATAAGAAAAGCTAGTTCCATACAGAGCAATTTCTTATTAGACATTCACAAGATGGGACCATGTGCTCAATCTTCTATGTACCGGTACTACAAATTGTGACCCTTTGAACTTGATTTAGGACATATTGCAGCCATTAGTTATCTAATTACAAGCAGTCAATTATGTTGAATACAGATGACAATGAAACTGGCAATTAAAATAAAGGGTTGGTTATCTTCCCTATCACTTAACACAGATGAAGGCAGGAGTATGTTCGTGTTTGTGAGTTTGTCTTGCCCTCTAGACTTCATCTGTGATTAGTCAACCATATTGCCAATACAAAATGGCATAAGAGTTTGCCAGCTTAGTATGAATATGAAACTTGCTTCCATCACAAACTGAGCTGCATTTGGCATTATATTTTAAAAAGCATATTTTTTACAAATGAGGGAAATGATCAATCTTAGCCAGTGTATTTATATAAGAACTAGGTACTTTCCCCTAGGAAATTACTTTCAAGATCCATTGCACCACAACAAGTTAGTATTCACATAATACAAACAAATGTTGCCAATTGGAAAAGACAACCAAGAAAATATACTAACCGTCTTGCCATCCTTAATGAACACGAATGTTGGCATTGCCTTAACATCGTATGTAACAGCAATGCTCTCATGATCATCAACATTTACTTTCAGGAACAAAACATCTGGATGTTGCTTTGATAGCTCCTGGAACAAAAGGTAAATTTTTAAAGCTGGCGGCTCTACAAAAACATTTAACTGAATTCCACTATATAAAATCTTGAATTAGTGGTTTATGCTACAATATAAATTTTTTTAGCAAACAGTTTAACTCCACAGACCAAATGAAATTTTAAATATCACACATCCAACCTAGAACTCAATTACCAACAAAATTTTAAAAAATGAAAGCCAGAAAGCACCAAGTAACCAATGAAAAAAGATTTATGTTAATTAAGGGTAACACGTTAATACGTCGGAACCTACAAAAATTGTCCTATCGGTCTGAAATTTGGAACACACATTCCTTGGGCGATAATATGTGATTAAAAGTGTATAACGTAAGCTTCGAATGTGTGGAAATAAGGTAAAATCACTTCAAATGTGAGTAGATGCACACATGTTATTACGCGGTAAATACGCGTTATTACATGTTGATATTAATCTGTGTGTTTTTTTACTCTTAATGCTTGGTCCAGGCTGCATTTCAACATAACCACAACTGCTATTAGCAAAAAATTAAACCACCTTAAATGCAGTGTATGAAACATTCGTTATGTAGACGCCATGTTTTACCCTAGAAGGTAGGCTGCCATGCAATATATCTTAGCACTGACAAACAATATGTCATCCTGCGCAGAGAAATTGTAAATCGTACTGATTTTCTATTTATTACGTATCTGCAATTTGCTTGTGGAAAGCAGTTTTTATTCAATAGTGAAGATTTAAAAACACGTGGAACAAATATCAACAGCTATTAACGTGTGTTTCTTGCGGAATAACATGTATGCTACTACCCACATTTCGAGTGGTTTTACTTAATTTCTACATGCTAGCAAGCTGCTATATACACTTGTATTCAAACATTATCGCCTAAGGAACATATGTGCCAAATATCAGAGCGATGTGACAATTATTGTACATTCCGACGTATTGACGTGGAGCCTAATTAAGAATTTAAGACTAGCATTTCTCGGGGCTTGTCCTAGGAATCCAAAAACTATAGCGGCTACAAAATTACTTCGACACATATTCAGAAATAGGCCTATCTTAAGATATACATTACATGTTATACATTCAAAGAATAAAAATGAATTTTGAACAGTTTGAATGAAACAATATTGCACATTTTATTAAAAAAAAAAAAAAAAGGCAATACACCATGTTTGCAAGAATGGTGTACAGGCTAGGTTAAACAGCTCAACTGCAATAAAATTTTGTCCTTGCAGGCTAAAAATATAGATAAACACATACCATAGGCTTTATGGTCAAGACAAATTGTACTAGAGACCAACACAATGGATAAGGGAAACAAGTACTGAGAGTCAAAAGAATGTGGAGGATTTAGTAGTCTGTAGCAGACACTTGAAGTCATAAGAAATGCAGTACTGTAAACTACATCAGTAAAAATGGATTCTACAAACACAAATAATGTTACACCAAATTTATCAGTACACAATTGTTAATGCTTCAAGGACCTTATCAACCTTTTGGACATCTAGGCTAGAAACATGACCCTCATACCAATAACTTTCACACAGTTGAAATGCAATATTAGGAATATGTTGTTTACACACTGCTTTCTCCCCCCTCCATGAACAAGTGCCTCCCTGTGAAAATGAAATAAACCACATGGCAAATGCATTAAGATGGTTACTTCAGACTGGTCAATATCGTAAAGTTGTGGACAATTTGCACTGCATTTTATTTCTTACCTATTTAGGGGATATTTTTTTTTTATTTAAGAGTAAAGCCTAAAGAATCTTAACCATATTTTTATCCTGAAAGGGCACAGCTAAGTAAAACCAGAACTATTACACTAAGCCCAAACTGAAGTTCAATTAAATTTTTTTTTAAAAAAAGGACTGCAACTTACATAACAGGCAACCACCATTAGCAGGAGCAATGCAATGACAGTTTTACAATATACCAGAATGTGAGTGGTCTAATTTTAATCTAAGCTGCATTCTGTCATAATACTAGAAATTTTGAATACATTAATATTTTGTTGCATTACTGGACCAGAGATAAGTAAAGGTTTCCTGATATGCTCTTTTAAATGCTAGAAGAAATTTACTTTTACCACTCACCTCAAATTTTGGAGCTATCGCTTTGCAAGGCCCACACCAGTCGGCAAAGAAGTCAATGACTACCAAATTTGTTCCAGCTTCTGCCAACTTTGTCTTCAGGTCATCCTGTACAGAAAATTGCACATTACTAATTAAATGTTAAATTTTACCAAATTACACTAAGGAAACACAATAGCGCAATTCTTAATTAGCTTAGAACAAACGATGTGCAATCCTATGTTCACAGTCTAAAAATACATGAAAGTACTAGAGTATTTTTTTTTTAATAAGAATTTGCATAGAAGTAGGCCTATGTAGTTTTAAATTTTTGATGTAAATCACCCTTTGGAAATATGTACCCTGGGCGTAATATACGCCCACGCGCTAAATTCGAACTTATTGTGCCTTCTTCCCGCGCTTAGGAACGAAATTGGTCGTTTTTTCATACCTATCTACTATAACTTCAGTGTTAAGCACCATATTACTGCAACTGATTAAATTATGCACATAATTGCGAAATAAATGGCAATTCATATTGTTGACAGTTACCATTATCATTGAAACATTAAAAAAAAAGTCAACACAATCAGGCGGTACACCCGTGACGATAAAACTAACCATACACCGGGAACAAACAATTCGTACAAGGAGCCATCTGAATCACATACGGACGGGTAAATGGGACTTTCATCGCAAAAGACACAAATATTCTTTTATAACAAGGAAGCAAAGTGGATATTTAGACCTAAAGAATTTTCTGCTGTATATGGTACCTGAATTAAAAAATTTCGAAATTGAAAATGCATTCTACGAAGGCACTACTTACATATGTATATACATGCTGTTCATAGATAGAAACTGAAGTACTGTTCCATGTAATCCAATTAACCTATTAACTTCTAAAAATAATACTAGCCCCATTTTTTTTTTACATGGAACTATCGCGAATGTAGATATTCTCATTTTTTACTACCGAGATTTACAGCTAATAACCTTACACATTGCAATGACTATACAATCTCACCTATTCAAAGACCACAAATTAAATTGTAAGAACACATGAAATTGTTCAAGAGGAACAGCATGCTACACACATTAAATATTGTAAATCAGATATGAAACTTAACGTATTACTAAGCTAACCTCTCCAGTAATTATGTGAACCATCTCGAATGTAGGTATTTACAGCAAATTAAATGTATACGTTTACTGAAAATCACACTACGTCTAGTTCACAGCACACTGCCAAATCCCAACTGAATACTGAAGAGAGAAAGGAATGTATATAGAACTCAAGGATACAGTGCTGCCAACGTCTGTCGAATTCTGTAACAAATGCATTATAAAGCTTCGTTGACCATAGTATATCCAATTTTATGTAAAAGATTCTGCGATAGTGCTTGACTAAAATGTCAAAACTATTTTTTATTGTTCTATTAAGTAAGAATAATAATACTTTAGGAGTTCAGTCATAATGTTGGTCAACTTGTAGTGCACTGACTCAAACATCCTTGACTAACGATTATTTCAATGCATTACGAAATGTAGGTTTGGAATATCAGTTTCGAAAATGCAATCGTTGCTATAATATTTTTAAGTAATGAGGCAAAAAATAAATATTCCATATAATTCTTTTCGTTAAGAGCTACAGAATCCGTTACAGGCTTCATAAAAATGAAAAAACTTGCCATTACATTGAATGTTTTACCTTCACCTTCTTGCCGCTCTCTTATTCCGCTGTTTCAGGATGACGTATGATGGATGCAGGTTAGTTAGTTTAGCGCTCAAACAACTTTATCATGCTGCTGTGTACTACAAATTGATTCAAAATCAGCTCCCATTTAATGGGCTGATTAAAATTAAATCATGATGGAACAAGACTTCTATTTACTCTGCGTGAGGGTTTTTCGTTCTCGACCTCAATTTTCGCTTCTTGACTAAGTGACAAAAACCAGACAGGTTCCATAAAATATTGTTACTACTCAGTTTCTTTTGAGAGATGAAAGTAAAATACATTTTCTACGATTAATGTAAAATCACATCAGTGGCATATACCTCCAGCACATGTAGATATTTAAAAAAAAAAAAAAAACAATAGTAGTAATAATTGATTAAAAGTTTGTAAATACTCAACTCAACAACATGCACGTTCCACTAAACCACAGATGAGTTGTGATTTTCTTAGTTACCATAAGTCAAGCGAATGCATAACTCACTTTCAATCCACTTTTATTTTCATATTCAAACTATACAATATTTCCCTTTGTCTTTAAGTTTTGGAGCAAGTTTTTACACATCCTTTTGCTTAAAATATTTGATTTTGTTGTTATATCTTTTCTTCTTAATATACACAGGATCTATTTTAATTTTTTAATCAGCTATCTAATTCTCGTCTCGTTCACGCCCCCTCGTCTCTGTACCTCAATCCCTAAAGGTATCATTAAACCGCTTTTTTTTAATATCACTGCTTTTCTGAAATCTTTAGTAACTTTTTTTCGCAACTCGAGGCAGGCCTTAGTGGGAGAGATGGGGGAGAGGAGGAAGGGAGAAAAATCTGAACAAAAGTACGCACGGGGCATGGTGCCTAGCTAAATAGGAATCAAATGCAAGCTTTAATATCTGCGCCATTGTTTTCTACATTTTTGCATTAAAATTTTCCAACTCCATACAAGAAAGAGTATAAAGTAAAATAACTTATAGGGGGGGGGGGAGGGGGTGAGAGAGAGAGAGAGAGAGAAAGAGCTAAGAACGCGTAACGGGAGCACGAGAATCCTAACTACGGCCCTTTCCAAACCCTTCTACAACTGTCTGAATATCCTCCCTTCTCCTAAATTTTATAACGTAACTACAGAAATTACTTGATCCATTATTCGGTAGTCCCAACGCACCCATAATACTCTTCGTAAACCCATCTTCAGCTGCTGTTAATCCAATGTTTAGTTGTTACAAATGTTTCCTACTGTCTTTCTTATTTTTGTTTTGATTTAGCTTCGGGATTTACGCCTTGTCAACAGCGGGGTCATTAGAGGCGTGAGAGGAAGTTGGTAAAGGAACGGATGAGTATTCGGCCATGGTCTTTGGAAGAATCCATCCCGTTATTCGCGTGGTGAGATTCCGGGAAACAATGGAAAATCGATTTCGGGATGACTGGTCGTGGATTCGAACCCACATCCTCCGGAATGCTAGACCTGAGCTTTACCCACCTGCCTAGATTCTCTAATGCCCTGCTGCTTCTTAACTCTGTTGTGTGATTTCTTCTTACCAACCTCTTTAGGCTCCTTATATA
The DNA here is from genome assembly GCA_031002005.1 of Vandiemenella viatica. Lineage (NCBI taxonomy): Eukaryota > Metazoa > Arthropoda > Insecta > Orthoptera > Morabidae > Vandiemenella > Vandiemenella viatica. The sequence goes on from JARYHS010013631.1 coordinate 78,179,117, forward strand.
TTGTGATAAATGTCTAGCCCCAGAGGCAGTGGCGTAGCTAGCGTGGGTGACACCCGGGGAGCATATCGATGGTGTCACCCCTTGAAAACTTAAATTTAAAGTAAAATATAATGTCTTGTAAGTGTAAAATATGATATTAACAAAACATAATTAAATAAATATTTGTTGTTAATCAAAAATAATAGTTAATAAAGTTGTGATATTAACAACATTTGAAAGATACACAAATAAACAAAAAACATTTGCTTTCAAATCTCCTCTTTCTAGCTTTAACAGCTACAAACTCGTAAATCACATCTTAAAAATTAACAATTTGAGTTACTTTATGTTCAATAGTCAATGCGGCAAGATTTTAGCCACGTGTTGCTCACGGGTGATCGAAAGAGATTAATGTTTACTCCTCTGAAGATGGGCCTCACTTGACTGATACTGTTAACGCACCGACAGCTTTTTTACTGTTGGCGCTCACTCGATCGAAGTTTGTCCAAATGACTGGGCGTGTCGTCGTTGGATTGGTTTATATTTTGACGGTGCGGACCAGTGTCGGCTTGCTGGATGTGGAGAAGCGCATAGAGAGAGTTCGGAAAATTCCTTTCCCTTACGACCAAATTTTGTTTTCATGTTATTATTTGCCTTAGAAAAAGTGTCTTTTTTCATTAACCTCTTTTCCATGTTCATCACATGTTCGTAAAATATAGGAAGAGTCCTAGCATCTTCGCATTAAAAAAATCAAAGCTTTGCCGGAGTTGAATATCAATTTTAAGACCCATAAAAATTGCAGCTGAGATCCGCATTTTTAATGGGCACCTCCGCGTTTTGGGATGGCAAAAATAGATGGTATGTTCATTTTATCATGTTTGAAAATTTATTTTTCATTAGACTTACATTCGGACTGTTGACTCAAATGGTTACTGCGTGCGATTTGGGTAGCCCTACTGAAAACCCCGGTTTAATTCCCGGCCTCAACTGTAATTTTTGTTGACCTTAAAATTGACATTTACCTCTGGCAAAGCTTTTATCTGTTAATGCAAAGATTCTAGGACGCTCTGCGGTTCGAATTTTACGTTAATCTGTCGGTCTCCTTTTCAAGTTAGGTGACTATGATACAGGTGCACTGCGAGTTTCCCAATCAAAAACTCTGTCTCTAGAACTATGAGATAATATGAAATTATTATTTTTGTCATACAAAATCTTAACAATCTGTATTTAAATTAAAATATGTCATAATCCCGTTCTTTACTAACAAAAATACTGAGTGAATCGAAAAGAACCTCAAACAAAAACAAACACGTCAAGTGCGAAGTGATCGACATTTCATTGTGATTGCATTGAAACACGCGAGAATCTTTCATTCTAATACAGTGTGGTGATGATTTGTTAACACCGCGCTGGGATACTATTTTTGTATATAAAAGATCAATCAGTTAGGTTATAACGTGAGTCAGATAAAAAAGTATTTTAATGTACTTCCGTACCAAAACTGGGCAAAATAAACTACAGTATTATGAGGAGGGGTGACAAACCCACCTGTCATCCCCAACACTGATTCCCTGAAACAATCACTTGAAAACGTTAGAGGTGACTAAAGACGGGGTGGAAACACCGGCCAGCTGTGGAAAAGTGTGGACGCGAGGGGGCGAGCCGTCACTCGGCCGTTTGTCGTTGCGGTGGCGGTACAGACCAGTATTGGCTAAGTTCAGCTCGACCTTTACACGTAGTAACTGATGCACAAACTGGCGGAAATTAAAATCCCAACACACAGACGGTGTTTTGATAAATTAATGAAATTTTGCCCCAAGTATGAAGAGTATTAAATGATTAAAAATTGAAAGTTTTGTATGTAATAATATAAGAACTAGCGCGCTATTTATTATGTAAATTTCTTTTTTTTTTGCGTATAAGTGGCGAACAGTAAGGTGTAACATGACACTTTGATGACAACAAGTTCTTGTTGGTCAAATAGGCCAAGGCGAAGAGTGACAACCCTCTTACACCCAAATGTCTAACTGTGAGAGAGGTCGGAAAATTAACGTGTTTTAAAAGGATGCATCATAACGTGAAATCTCCCAAAGTATTGGCCGTATTGCAATGTCAGTATACAGACTAGTTACACAGTGATGAAAGAAGCCTCTAGTACTCCTAGAGCAGGCACAGATCCATACAGATGGACAACAGCGCATGAAGACCGCCAAATTGTGTGGGTGGCTGTTGCTGGCAGATGGGTGACTGCAAGCCAGATCCAACAGTGATTACAGAGAAAGTCACCCCCAGACGATTGTAAACCAATTGCTAGAAGCTTAGTTATAGTCTCTGACCCCTATGAAATGTGTTCCATTAATCTGATTTCATTTCCAGAATCGTCTAACCTGGTGTAATGCAAAACGCAAATGGACAGGTGAATGGCGTACATTTGTGTTTAGAGACGAGTCTCGATTTTGACTGTGGCAAAGTGATAATCGAAAACATGTGTGCAGGCGAAGTGGAGAAAAGGCTTACCTGCTGCGATTTCAGAACGTCACGTAGGTCCAGCCACTGGTGTCATGATTTGGCAGCAATCAGTTACGACAGCTGAACTGAGTTGGTTGTAGTTGAAGGCACAATAACAGCTCACCACTATGTGGACGGGGTACTGAACCTTATTGTGATACCCTTTATGTCCACCATCCAAATCGCATTTTCCAACAAGATAATGCCCGTCATCATACTGCGGCCATCGTCACACAAACCTTGTAAGGGGTTACGATCACAATTTGGACAACACAGTCCCCAGATTTGACCCCAAAAGAGCATGTCTGGGATGCCAGGAGTAGACACATTAGATCACATGGTCACCCAGCACAAACTATGCAACAACTGACTGCAAAAGACATACAGGCGTAGAGAGAATACCCCAAGAAAACATCCGAACACTTATTGATTCAATGGTGGTAAGGATCCACGAATGTATTGGTGCTCAAGTTGGGCGCATTTATCACTGACAACTGTATCTAATGGTAATAAACTTAGTCTGATCCATTTCCATTTGTTATCATTTCTTCTGGGTATGACCTTGGATTTATCTTCAAAGTTTCCTAAAATTCTACCATTCCTGTATGCGTACTGAGAATTTAATTTCCACCAATGTAGATTCCACTATAAATTTTTTTTAAATCGAAAGCTACCCTATCATTTGTTATTGAAACGTTAACATAGGCTGTTTTTAAATGACTTCGCAACCCTGATATTTGCAGGACCAAGGGATGTCGAGAGGAAAGCTAACAGAAGTGGCTTGGTCCAAGTAGAAGTTATTCCAGACACAGATGGGGTCCAGTACCGGATTAACCACGTAGCAGGAGTTAGCAAATGCTGCGAGTCCCGCGCCTTCTGCGGGGCCCCGCGCTGTTTTAATTCGGCCCTGATGGGGTCCCATCGGTACAAACCAAGGATCAGGGTCCTACAAGTCGTGAGACCCTGGGGAATACTGTATAGTCAGAGAAGCAACTCTACATAAAGTTCCTTCTTAAAATACAAGAATAAGAAAAATAAATAAAATATAAAAACAACGTAATTTAAAAAAGGTCATGTAACATAAGAACATCTGCTGTCTTTACATGAAGTACTTAACAAGTGAAGTATTTTACTACCTGTCTAAGATAGACATAGCTACAGACTCCTAAATATGACATTGTATGTATCGAAGACCGCCTCCACTTGTAAATTTTAGATTTCTAGCCTCGCTCTGTAGTGTACAAATAAAAATGTTGTAAACGTATATGTTCGTTCAGTTTATGATTAAAGCTCAATTTTTTTTTTTTATTGAGGAACAGAAGTTCGACATCCCTGTCGATTTAAGGAACCTCTAAGAATTTAGGTACCTGTATTCTTTTTTTTTTAACTTATGGCTTTACGCCTTGTCGACGTCGAGGTCATTAGAGGCGGGATGCGACTGGGGACAACGAACGGGAAGGAATTCGGCCATGGCCTACCTGTATTCGATAGAGAGTTACCCATAATAGAAATTTTCTTGTTCTCTAAATTTACTATCGAAAATTCTTAGAGGTCATCCGCTTCTTTATTTCATCGCGATCATATATGCATATCTCGATCAGTAGAAAGCATAGCAAACTTACATGAACCTAAAGTGCTTACTAATGTTACGATTTCGCTAGCAAGATACGCGGTTCCGACTGTTTTAAACACATGATCCACAAAAACTGATTACCAAAGACAAATAATAACATCAACGAACACTTGGACCCGTTTGGATTGACTTGAAACCAGACGGTATTGCTAGTTTAATGCAATGTTTTCTGAATCAATTTATTTGCATTAATTCGAACACGATACGATTTCATGTCGAGTATAAGTGCACTGTCGACAGTAGGTAGGTACGCAGAGTGTAAATTGGATAACGCGGAATGTACTCAATTTATACAGCACGAATTTGTCAAATGTTAAATTCAAAAAATACTATAATATACTCTAAGGCACTTGTGAATCTTAGCTTGAAAGCTAATGGAATTCTAAATAAGCAAAACGATTTTAAAAAATGAATTTCTTGGCACGCGTAAAATGTCTGAGCATAATTGATGATTCCGACATACGCTTGGTTGCTTTTTTTTTCATTTTCAAAGGAAATTCTTTAAATAATTTCGAGGATTTACGATTTAACTCTCTAATTGTATATATATATCCTTTAATTTTAAAACTTCCTCGCTTTATACAAGAAAACTTACATTATATCCACCATCGCTTTTGACAAACCAACCAATAGTGACGGACGGCAAGCACCACGATTTCCTGTGATTTTTGGAGCTAGAGAGCGATGCTCTCTTTGTTTAAGCGCACGATGTTGCCAATAATTATACTCTATTCTAACGAAAGAGCACAGCCCCATGGATCGCATTTGAAAAAGCGCTAGATCAACTTAAAAACAAAAATTCAAAAGAATAAAAGTAGACGTGTTTCGACAACAAAGGATAAAAGAAGTCTACAAAAAAAAATTTATATCACACTAATTTCAATTAATATTTTCGAAATGCGGGTGTCACCCCCAAACGGGTGACACCCGGGGCGGACAGCCCCCAGGCCCCCCCCCCCCCCCCTAGCTACGCCACTGCCCAGAGGTGGGTACATTTTGTAGTAGGATAATACTGGTGAATACGTTATAGTTAACATTCACAAATTTATTATTAACGTTATGAAAGGGGATTTTAATTTTATGAAGGAGTGAAAATATGGATTTTGCAAGAATCTCGATACTATTTGGAATACAGGAAAACTGTCATAATATGACATTTGATTAGAATTATTGGCGATTACAAGTCTGAGCGAATTTACCGTTGATATTAACTCAAGAAGGCAAAATCACAAAAGTAACGCTCAGAGGTACAATTAGCCATCATGAGCGAGCAAACAATTGTAATTTACTTTTGAATCCATTAATATGCAAGGGTGCCACGAATGAACAATTTTGCTATTCGAAAATAATTCAAATAGTTCTGGCAAATTACGCTGCTACCTCAGTTAGGTTTTCAGCTACAAAGTTAGAACATGGATCTATCCCCTCAAAGACGCGGGTTCAGTTTCACAGATTGCACAATCAGATGGCTCGGTCGTAATATTTTACCATTGTAGTTCTGCGTCCGATGTCTGCGGTGATCGAATATGACTCACGGTACAGGAGCTCTGTTTAAAGCCAGGTACTCATTAGCGAGCTGCAACTATAACTTAACAGATACAGTAATCACGTTCTAGTGTGTACGCGTGAAACTGTAACCGAACGGATACAGTAACGCTCACTGTAACCGTAACGACAAACCGACTCTATGATTCTAACCGCAGTGTTAGTTTGGAGCTCTCGCTTGTGCAGCACACATACTTGTAGATGCTTTACTGATTATAAACGGCCACGAAGACGGCGTATTCATGGAATGTATCGAGAAAGAAGTTATCAACAAATGAGTGGTATCTACAAAAATTTCACGAGAATCTCTCCAACTGATTTTGAATATCGAATGAACATAATTGGGTCCAAGATAGAACGAAGAAACACTTCGTTCCGAGAAGCTGTGGCGGTTCAAGGCAGATTAGCTGTGACGCTGAGATACTCAGCTACTGGTGATTTATAAGTTTACAATACCTGTTTCGCATTTCCAAACAAGCCATAAGCTCAATTGTCCCTGAAGTGTGCCTTGTGCTGATAGGAGCATTGAAAGAACAAATAAAGGTCATCGTTTATTCAATAATAAAAAAATAATAATGTAATTTATTTCAAAAAATTCATACATAATTTTCTAACTCATATTTAATGAATACTCGCTATTGTTGCTTTACGGGGAGTATGGCGGGTTCTGCAGAGGAGTTTGTTGGTTTTGATTTGGGGAAGAAGTGGAAGGGCGAGCTATATCTCGATTTATAATGGAGGAAGAAGCTGAAGAGTGTGAAGCTTGTGTAGTGGAGTAATAACTATAATTTTGTATGGAGTTGTAATGTCCTTGATCATCACGCATAATCATCTGAAATATTTCATGTTGGACTGCATTTTTTGTTTCCCTGGTATAGTTTTTAATTTTTTCCTGTATAAAACCAAAGAAAGACCGTAGTTCCGTATACTGTTTCGGTTTATCTGCCGCATTTTTCAAGCCTTTTTCAGCATTTGTAATTTGGGATCTGATTTTAGCATTTTGTTGAGTGGTTCACGTAGTGCAGGGTCACTGTCAGTTTTCGAGTTACCGTTGAGGTCCTCCACCTACAAATAAAAATATTTTGTTTATTAATTATAGTAATACTTGTCCTTGGGGTTTCATAGCACACTGCTTTCTTTGTAGGCGTCTGTCAACTGAAGACATATATCTTCTGTCTATTCACTCATGATGTTTGAGGATACTAGTAGGTTGACAGCGTGCAACAACCTTTACTCTCGACGTCCACGAAAAGTACTGCGAGCGCCCTTTGATTCGCAGCAAAAACCGACAATCGTCGACCCTCTACGAAAGCAACGTGTTCCCGTTCGCGACAGGCTCGGGAGCCACGTACACACTATGGTTCACGGTAACAGTAACGTGCAACGGTTGCAGTTACAGAATGTGGACGTGTTTCTGGTCGGCTCGCTGCGAATGCAACACGCTCCGCTGCCGACAGGATCGCGAGCCACGTACACATTATCGTATTTGGTAACAGTAACGTGAAACGGTTACAATCGCAGCTCGATAGTGAGTACGCGGCTTTAGAAGGCAGCTACAGTCACTCCTGTTCTGGCAATGCTTATCATCGCCTTACTGACTGTGTCGCCATGCGAAAGCTGCTCCAGCAATCGCCTCGCTATGCAAACCAGCAGAGTCAGATTTCCGACACTAGGAGTCGGACTGGAGCAGTTAACAAGAAAAGCCAACTTCCAGAGTCCGCAACAGAATGAAACTCGATGCTCTTCCATCTCCGATTTAAACGTTGGCTCCACCCCTGCAGTCTGGAAATCATATTTAACAGAAAATTCCCAGGATTTTGGGAATCAGCTTGGCCACCTGATGTCACGTGATATCGTCGATACCTTATTCGCCCCGCGTTTGTATCACAGAGGTCGGAAATATTCGGCCACCCTCGCGTGGTGAGAGCAAATTCGGTCGGCGGGTTTTGACACATGGTCAGCGGCCTCTTGTTGACTGCCCACCCCAAGGCGATAGGACGTGAGTCCGACAAAACCCTTTATTCCCGTGCTTTGTTAGCGGGTAACATCCTGTCGTCGTGGCTAACGGTTGTACCAGTGAATCCCTCTCGGAAAGGCTGCGATCCTCGTAAACCTGCACTGCTCAATAAATGTTTAATATTCATGGCTCCAAGATACATTGAACATTCACATGGAATCTTCCATACTTTATGGAAATCATCAGAAATATATATATATATATATATATGTGGTCGCCCAACCTTTATGAAAAGTAATCTAACATTTTGATTTATATAATAAAAGTGCGCCTTAGAATGTGGCGAAAGCGTCACATTATAATAAATAGTTTATATATTCCGTAGTTTTCTTTGTTTTAGGTTTCAGAATAAATATTTCTTCCCTCTTTTCTTAAAACTCATTAAAATACTCCCACTCTGAATCCATTGTACCATTCTCTTCTGTTCTGAAATACGTTCCGTCTTTAATTATATCTAGCCATTTCCAATTTTTGCCATTTGTTTACTGAACGTTTAAATATTAATAAGAAATGGTTCGTCATCATTTATTCCTTCAGTTACACAAGACTTCAGAATGTTATTATCAATCCTAATTGGGAGGATATTCAACATGTTTGGTACTCTTGTGTTCTGCTGTACCATTTGTGTAAATCCTTCTTCCTTTACTAATGTATTTACAAATCTCTGTTTCCTTGTATGATTAATCGTATTTCTTTCCCTAGGGACATCTAGTAAATTTAAATCCCCACCAATAATGCCCATTCAACGCTCACCTCTGAATATGAATTTAGTTTCTCACCTAGAGCCTCTTCGCTGTCACTCATACTTCCACCGCAGTAAGCATCAAAGACCATAGCTTTTGATTATTTATCCAGAAAATCTAACCGAAATAACTCATGATCTATAAATACCAGCGAACTGTAGTTGTCCTTGCTAAACAAAATGAATAGCCCTTCTATCTTTGTTTCATAGGCGGAAGGCTCATATCTTGTTTTATATATATATATATATATATATATATATATATAGCTGGTTTCTGTTTCGGCTGATTGTGACTTCGTAACTGAAAGTAGTCAATTAATTAGAAGTACTTTCGTGGTTCCATAACGTTTTGGATGCTCTACTAGCGCTAAATCTTCAGCATAGATGAAGTTTCAAGTCAACCGAGGATGAGTTTGATTAGTGGTCTATGTACAGAATAAGTGTCGGTGTAAGGGCGTTGTTTTCAGTTCCCCAGATTTTCTGTGTTCACGGTCAATTTTTTCTAACCTGGGATTCGACGTAAAACTTTTGATTGTGAAGTATATTTTGTGTGGTTTCCATGAATTTACAATCCTTTGTTAGTTGATGTAGTTTATGCATTAAGACGCTGTGCTGCAGAGAGATCAAAGAAAGTCAATCTTGTAATCAACCCGTAAGGGGTATACCTCACAAAGGACGGAAAATGGTTAGTATAATTGTGAATCTATTACTGATGTAAAGAAAAACATATATTAAACACAATTAATAATGAATTATATCGTTGGAAATGTACTGACCGACATTGAACTTTAGAAGCTGATGTCGAATAATTGGGCTGATACATTTTTGATTCAGGGAATTGCTCTGCCTTTAACTTTGGAGATATTTTGTTATAAAATTTAACTACTTTATTAAGTGGAATTTAATCATTCTGAAGATCGTTACAGTGATTCATTTTCGCGAGAAAAGAGAGGGAGAGGTTGTTGATCTGCGAATGTTTGTAATATAGTGGGCTAAACATTCCATACGTCATTAAAATATATTAAAAGAGGAAAGATGAGGTTGTTGACCATCTGATGAGGAATTTCATGGCTAGTTTTATTTGAAGAACCTTCAGAGCTTTAGTTTATGTACGAATATGTGGATCATTTTCTGTTTAATGTTTAGGATCTTTAAAGTGTGTTAACTGTTGAATGTATCAGTATAATAAGGATCGTCTTACAGGTGGAGTTTTTTTTTTATTTATTTTTTTTTTGGTCAGGGAACGTATGCCTAATGATATTACGGCGAATCATAATTACGAAATAGTAGTTGCAGATGTGCGAATATTAGTCCACGTTTATCTGAAGTTTCGTAAGGACCCGTTCACTAATGAAAGTGGGAGTGATGTTTTACTTATAATAGGGCTGAAGGTTAAATCGCTCACATTCGACGGAGGATCATAGAATTTTTTTACCGCTGGTAGTATTATTATCTACTGATTGTTAAGTCCTGATAATCCCTTAAGGGGAGACGGTGGCAGTCTTACACTGATTGATTGGTAAATATAAATCTCTCTCATTTAGAGTTCAATCTCATTGAAATTTTGCACACTTGTGCATAGGGTTCCCATATGCTTTAAATAATTTTTTCAGAATTTTTAATAAAATATTAATGCTGTCAGAGTATTTTGAATTTTTTATTACATTATTTTTTGAGGTACACTTTTTTATTATTTCCATTCAAAATTATTAAACTTTCTGTATAGCAGATTAATCTACATTAATAAATGTACAATTAAGTGCAGTATCTTTTTGATAAATTATTTCAATTATTTTCTGTGATATTTTGCATTTGAGGTTTTTTTACAGCTAAATTTTCCACATATTATTAACCATAAAACCTGTTAAAATGGTTTGATTAAAACTTTGTTCCACTTAAATGTTTATTCCACTTGGAAGAATGGGTGTGCCAAATTTCATAGAAATCCTTCCAGTAGTTTCTGAAATATGTGTACCTGAGAGAAGAAAAATTTAAAGTTGCAGAAAAATCAATTTAAATTTTACATGAAAACTTTTTCCATCGACCGCCAAACTGACTTTTCCTTCACAAACAGAGCACTTGTAAGCTTTCCTAAGGGCTTCTACTACCAATTCCAGATACACAATTCAAAAAACCTGTGTTTCTGTCATGTGTTGCATCTTCTGAGACAATATCTTTCCAAAGTTTTACTTTGGATGCACATGAAGACAAGCTAATGTTTACTTCTACAGGCCCAGCCCTAACCTCAACATCAGTTTTTCTCCTTATATTGGAAATATGGAACTTACTGTATTTTTTAAATACTTTAACTGACCTAGGCATTGTAAAACTGTATCAATATACCCAATATTGGCACAAGGAATCACTCAATACATCCAATTTCACACAAATTCTACTATACAGCATAAAAATTGTTTGCAAAACTTCACAACACTTTATACAACACTGCTTGGATCATAACATGGCTCCATAGCCTTCTATACATCACTGCTGTTCAGTATAAAATAAATCACAGCCTTCTAAAGCTATATATCCACGTTACACAGAAAAAAGTAAGCAAGACATTTGTTTCTCCGATGGATACCGTAAAAAATGGGCGTGACACAATATACTGTTTACGGTTTTAATATTTTTATACCATTTGTAGTTGGAATTTCAATGAAAAAATTTGTGATAATAATCCTAACAATATTTACTTTCAAATAAACAAATAAAAATTTTTTGATTTTCTTTCATGATTTCTGCCACCGTCTCCCCTTAAAATATCGGAAAACAATGACTGTAGTGAGATAGTATGCTTACTGGATGGAAGAAATGAGCTTTTTTTTTAATGCGAGATGCAATAATAAAATAGAAAGAGGAGGATTATTTAACAGTTCCGAGAGGTAATTCTAAAATGAAAATTTATTCAGAAATTCGGTAATGATTATTGAAATCGAATTAAAATTCTCATAATAAGGGAAGAAAATTATTTGTAATTTTTTTGTTTTGATATTTATTGGGTTAGATAGGATTATAGCGAATAACTTTTCCATAATAATACAGATAGGTTGGGCCAATTAATCTGAGAGGCATGAAAATATTACTATGAATGATCATATTACGTTAGTGACAGTTGAACCTGAAACCTCAAAGCAGATAAACAAAGGAATTCTGATATGAAACTTGTATGGAAGGGGAGGGAAGTACTTTCCAAGTTGTTAGCTAAAGCTGCGAGGGAACACTTTAATTTATGATGGGGTCAGAATTGAGCCTTTTGTGGATTAGGAGCTGCTGGTGAAGGGATAAAAATAAGTGATTAAAGGAATACTGATTGAAGATGCACAATGGGAAAAAATGCAAATGCAAATGCTAAAGCTAAAGAAATTGATGAAGCTGTTGAAATAATAATGGAGGAGGGTACAACTATAAAGACAAAGGATAATGCTAATTAAACCACAAAGTCAATAATGAGAGTGTTATTGGTGAACTGCAGAAGTATAATGAACAAAGTAAAAGAATTTGCAAACTTAATAGAGAGGTGTGAACCACAAGGGATAATATGGGTAGAGACTTGGTTAAAAGAATGAGTACTAGACAATGAGGTTTTCCCTGATGGTTACAGAGTGTATCGTAGAGACAGAGGAACAATTGTGGAGGAGTATTCACACTGATCATCAAAGATTACGATAGTTCTCTAGTGTTCATAGATAATGACCATGAGTTCCTACAGGTAGTTTTTGGGGTGATAAAAAAGAAAAAAATCAGCATGTTGGCTGCTTACTGTGGTGGAAGAATGAATGATGGATATGAGGTTATTGAAGAGAAACTAAATTCATATTCGTAGTTCAGAGCTGAGCGTAGAATGGTCATTATTGGAGGGGATCTAACTTTACCAGGTGTCAACTAGATAGGAAATAAGATTAATAACCAAGGGAACGAGATTTGCAATTACCTTAGTAAGGGAAGGAGGTTTTGCTCTAGTTGTAGAGCAGAACACGAGGGGACCGAACATATTGCATGTCTTTCTAATAAAGCCTTACGAAAAACTTGTGGTGTGACAGGTAACTGAAGGAATAACTGATCATAATGCAGTACTGATGGATATCAGGGCATTCATTAAACCAGTGGCCAAGTGGGAAATAAGTATAATTATACCTATTATTATTATTAGAATTGAAGAGATATTCCAGGGAAGGGTTCAACAAATTGAAGGATGGCACAAGTACAGTGGACGAGAAATGGGAAGATTTTAAAGAGGTCATAAAAAAGGGACAAGGAAATATTTATTCCAGAGCAGAAAACAAAGAGAAGTAGAACCTACATACTACATTAGGGAGGTGATAAGTTTAAAGAGATTAATGAGACGGGAAGACAACAGATTTAAGAAACAGGAAGGCAGTAGGAAATACTTAAAAAATCTAAACAAGCAATAAGAGTAAAGTGAAAAGCTAAGGATGGGTACAGAGGAACCACTTAACTATAGATATAGAAATTTCTATGGTTATGTTTGAAAACTGAGGGGAAGGGAAGGTATTCAGACAATTGTAGATAAGAACGGAGTTGAATTCTCTGAGTATTTTAATATGGCATAGATATTGAGTGACTGGTTTAACGAGACCACTAGGGACTATCATCATATGATGGGAGGGAATAAATCAGAGGAGATTTTCCCTATAAGTATAAATGAGGAAACTATAAAATTTGAAATAGATTCTCAGAATATTATGAAGGAACTCTGAAAGCTTAAAAACACCGCAAAACGGGCTAGTGTAGATAATATTACTATAGACGTATTAAAGATTGTGGGATACGATATTGTACCTTACCTTGAAATGTAATTTAAAATGGGTGTGGAGTCTTACTGCTTACCAGAGGATTGGAAAAGAGTAATAATAGTACCAGTTCATAAAGGAGGGGTGACAAACAGGGTTTTAAAATTACAGATCAATTAGTTTGACATCAGTAAGAGGCGAAATGACAGAGAGATTGATATGCAACTACATCAGAAATGCCTGTGAAGAAAGAAATTGGTTTTCAGATCGACAACATGGCCTTAGATCAGGATCATCTGTATCTCAGATTGTGGAATATGTGCAAGATACTTAGGATGAATTGAAGGGAGGCCAAACTGATAATATGGCACTAGATCTTTCTAAAGCATTTTACAGAATGAGTCATAAAATGGTTTTAAGTCAACTGACAACTATTGGATTGAATGAAGAAGTTACTTGCTTGGTAGATGAACTCTTAAAAGTGTTAGAGAAGGAAATAGATTATCAAAAGAAGTGGAACTAAATATGAAGAGTGCTACAGGATAATTAATTGGGACTTTCGCTGTTCATTATTCTAATGAATTATCGAGTTGACGGTCAGAGTTTAGGTTGTTTGCAGATGACATAATAGTATATAATATCAAATAGGAGAAGACTGTGAGCAGCTACAGGTTGACCTGGATATATCTAAATTGATAGATCTGCAATTATAGATGTTGCGGATGTCATGTTTGCGGATGCGGATGTTTTGCGGAAGCAGATGCGGATGTGGAAAAATAAATTTATAATTATTTAGATTTTAATATTTTATCAAAAATATATTTAAAATCAATCTTTTTTCATAAGTAAATTTTATTTCTTACAATACTGCCATATTGATTTATTTTGCCTCATCCTTCAACAACAAAAATTGTGGGATGACTTAACAAGTGGATTAAATTATTTACATAATCATGCGAGTCTTAAAATCAGTCTGTCGTATGAACTTTGTGGAGTTTGTGGCTGGACTAATTCAAGCGTCAAGCACAAGGCCTTGCCACCACGCATTTCCCCGCTGGCGTTTTTTTTCTGTCCTTGTCAACGTCGAAGTCATTAGAGACGTGAAAATATAGGGGCTAGGAAGGGGAAGGAATTCGGCGATGGTCTTTTAAAGGAAGAATTCACTTGGAATGATTTCGGGAAGTCATGGAAAACCCAAATCTGGATTCCCGGACGGGGATTCGAACCGGCGTCCTCCAAAATGCGAGGCCAGGCCGTTACCGCCTACCCGCTACGCTCAGTTCCGTGCTCGCCACCCACCTTCTCACCGCTCCAGTGGCGCATTCACAGCACAACTTGTATGATCTACGAGATCCGAATTTCGATAAAAGAACTCTTGATGGTCCGTGAAAGTGGTTACAGGAATACTTGTAGGAGGTGGTGGATGTTGTTGGACTTCCAAACAACCAAAAAAGTTCCTTGCTGTCCAACAAGCTATAGATATTGGAGGAAGCTATTGGAGTAAATATCCTATGACTGTGCGATAAAGACACAAGGTGTGCCGCGAGAAAGTACGATTGGAATAGATTGCTTGGAACATCTAGAGTAGCGTGAAAGGGTGAGCGCTTTCTACGGTAGTTCTACACGGATGTCATTTAAGTTGGACCGTGAATAGGCCGCTTTAAGGTCGGACCACACTAGAGAGCACCAAGCCCGCACCGTCACCGCACCGACACTCGGCCGAATGACGACTTTCCCCTCTCGCATTCACTCTGGTCTCTAGCTCGTCCGTGTGACGACGGGTTCCTACTCTGTCTTCAGTTTCCTTTAACGTATACACTTCGTTGTTTCACGGAATTAATGTTAAAAAATTACCTTAAAATTGATTTGGAGATCGCAACTAGGGTCACCACCCGCACTTTAATTGATTTTTTTTTTTTTTTGTTTTTTTTGTTTTTTGTCTGACTCCTGTTATCACCTTACTGTTTGATCTCTTAAGTACGAAAATAGTATCCCAAAGCAGTTTTAACAAATGATCATCACTGTTCTGGATTGAAAGATTCTCGTGTATATCAACATAGTCACAACTCCTCAAATTTTTCCATTATCATATTTATCAACCTGGTTTTGTTTTTGGAGTTTGCAAGGAAACTCTGCGGTGAGACAGTGGGAACCATCGATTCACTAAATGATATCGCAACACATAGTTTTATTTGCGCTCTTCTTAATCTATGCGCTTGGTACTTTCACGAGCTTCGTCAACGTAGCCATCGAAAATGACAATGGCATTTGGTTTATAATGTGACTTAATATATGAGATATAACTGCTGCAAATTTCTGCATATGTTTGGCCATGGTGCCATTTGACCCGATGTATCAAAAACGCTCCGTCAATAACATATTTTGTATTACTTAAGTCTGCCTGTTCAGTTGGCACAAAAGCCCTGTATAAGCTCGATTTTGTTCCTTTCCTCATTCCATACTCATCAAAAAGAGAGAGGGTAGGGGCTATGTTCATAACGCAGAAACTCTCTCAGCTCTTCATTTGCATATTTCACGATGGTCATTCGTTGAAAAAGTGTGATTGGATTGATAACTACAGCCCTGTCTTCTGTGTAAATAGAGCTATTCATGATCGCAAGAGGCTGCACTCTTTCGATTCGTTTGAACTTTACAGTGTGAAAATCACCACTAACAGTGCAATGTATATGTTTCATGCCCATCTCATTAGACAAGTGGCAATTGGTCCTCTCATCTTGACAACACCTGTACTTAGTGACATTAGGTAAGTGCTCTTTGGAAAATGAGGATGCTCGTAGAACCAATCCAGCAATTTATCTGCATCAGTGTGGTCTCGCGTTTGCCTAGCATCTCTGCTGTCAACGTGTTGTTCTGACGTTACTAGTTCCACTCCCGTAAAGTGCTCATTCTCTTGACATACATTATGCAATGCTGTCATCCCTTTATTCGATCTTACCACAACGCTTGCAGTTACTCCAAGGCCATGAGTGAGACCTCCACTCGTATTCATTGACTTCATTAGAGTTTGTTCAATGGCCATATCACTTCAGGTGCCACACCACAGTTTTTTACTCCTACGAATGGAGAAATCTCCACCGGTGATGAAATGCTCGTATTCGTAAATAGCGGTTTTCAAGGTATACATGTCCTGAAGGTAAAGGTGGCTGCATTTGGCATACAGACTGAGAGAGGCAGATGAGTGGGGAAGACCCCACGTGAGCCCTTCTCAGCCACCTGCGCACGTGCCTGTTCATCAGTGCTGCCTCATTTACAGGATTAAATAATAATGAATGAATTATTCTATGATAACTTATAGAAAGTATAAAGGTGTGTTGTGTTATGTAAGAAGATCAAGATATTGAATAAACACGTTAGATTTAATAGTAGAATAGGTGTTTACAGCCCCACAATTAGGCCTCGGAATTGAACCCGTAAAACCGACCCTTTTTTTTTTAACAAAAAAATATAATAATGATTGATGGTTAGAAAAATGAAAACTAGACTACATTGTATTCAACTGAAAACTAGGATGAATTTACTAATATTGACAGCCTTTGATAATAAATTTGAGTTTTGGAGTGGAATAAGCGAGTTTTTGCGGAGATAGACAAAATACACCAATTTTCAACTGGCGCTTGAGCCTGAACGCTTCTTCCTGGAAAAAATCTTTAATTTGTAGAAAATTTTATGTACTTTCATATTGAATATGGAGTTTATTTACGAAAAGGTGATAAATTTAAAGATATAAGCAAAAAAAACGCCAAAAAATGAGATTTTTGGCCATTTTTTCAATCTTCCATCACGAAATTTTGTTAGCAAACCTCAGATTTGGATTCAGCACCCCAAAAAACATACAGAATGAAAGAAATAAAAACTACTCCACAACTTTCCTACTATGGTCCCTTTAGAGCACCTATTGACTGGACTATTTGCACCTTTTGGGTGTCATTTTAAGGTAGCCACAGAAATTTTGTTTGTAACATAGATCACTTTTAATTTGATCACTGACAAGAGATTAAGATTTAGTAGAAGTATTGTTGAAATATATGTAACGCTATGATGAGGGATCCAACCAAATATAGCCTACACTATTAAGTAAGTTTAAATAATTATGTGATGGAACTCACTGAATAAGAGGAAATATGCATTTGAGATCAAAATGATGCTTGAGTAGGAGTTTTTGAAGTCACACCAAGGTTCGGAAATACTGTCTTAAAAATTCACTGTATACAATGTTATTATAATTTGCTTACGTTAATTGTAGAAAGTAGTTTAGAGTCATGTATGTTAATTAATCAAAGGGTCGGTGTTTCAATGTTAGTATGAACTACACTGAGCCTGTATTAGTAGTAGCAGTAGTATTTTATTTTTCCTCTAAATCATATACATGTAAATTAAAGTGTCCCTTATTTTATAAAGTCTAATTTTTGTAACGCATAGGTCCTTTTTTTAATTTTTATTTTACCCTAATACACTCACAAATAATTTTTTATACCATTCTGAGAACTGTAATCTGTGCCAACTTACACCGACTTATATTTATATAAGTTACGCAAGAGAAGTGACACGAGCCCACGTTAATTGTTACTGTCATTACAGTTCGTGAATAGGTATCTCGTATTGTTTTGTTCTAATAGATTGTTTTAGGATTATGAAGTGCTAGAAAGAGCATATTTTTATTAGGAGAGGCAAACTACCAAATTGCAGGAGTTCTATCAGTTTCATTTTTTAATATCTGCGAAGGCAAATTGATTTAAGTGAAATCTCTAAAGTCGCTGTACAATAGTGCATTATGTCTATATTCTGGATAATATTATGCAGACAGTTGAAAAAGAATGCAAGAAAATCTCTGGTTGTTTGTCAGCGAAGGGAAAAGGATTTCAAACGTTAACTGGATAATGTTTATGGTATTGCACACACTTACGCCCCCGAAAGGATGTAAACAAAAGAGGATAAAGTCTTCTTACAGTGACAGAGAGAGAGCCAGGGAGACTAGGTTGCTTGTGTATAAAAGTAGCTGCAAAAGAAGAAGGGCTATAAAACAAATGAAAATAAATGAACAAAAAAATACTTAAATCATCATTTCGATCTCAAATGCAAATTTCCTCTTATTCAGTGAGCTCCATCACCTAATTATTTAAACTTACTTAATCGTGTGGTCCAGCGTCCTATGATTTGTTCCTGCTATCTAAGAACTCAATGACACATCTTCTACTTCTCGAGAACATCAGGAAGAACATTTAACAAACCCACCCGAAATAATTCAATCAGGAACTACTGCAAAGTACAGAACAAAACAAAAATATCATTACTCCTAAGTTAATAGCTGCC
The DNA here is from genome assembly GCA_031002005.1 of Vandiemenella viatica. Classification (NCBI taxonomy): domain Eukaryota; kingdom Metazoa; phylum Arthropoda; class Insecta; order Orthoptera; family Morabidae; genus Vandiemenella; species Vandiemenella viatica. The sequence continues at coordinate 78,197,626 of JARYHS010013631.1, forward strand.
TTTGGATAGATGCCAGTTAAGTACAAGAAATTCAGTTTATGTTATTTAAGTTATCGTGGAGACACTTGGATTTAGTATTGACGTTTTTTGTTGAAACAAGTCTTCCATTCGACGAATAAGAACACAAAGGAGGAAGGAATGAGGAGATGCTATAATAACCGATTTTAAAACGGCGTGTCCCAAGTCGTTGCCTGTGACTTGGTAAGTTGTTGCCTGGTCTGGGCGTACGAAGTTCGAAAGAAGTACGCCTTCCAATCTATCTCATAATTACATTTCGTAATAGGGATCTACTTCTGGTGATGAACACCAAAGTGAAGTTGTTCTAAATGCTCTTAGTAAGTGATGAAGTGCAGATAATAAGCTGCGACACAATTGCATCTAACATGGTGCCACTTCTGGAGTAAATGTTAGAAACAAAGTTGATGCTTTTTGCATGACGGAATCAAATTGATATAAGCACTCTGAAAAAATATTTCAGTGACACACAAATTGAGTAGTTGTTACATTTCTATTTTGCTGAATTAAAACAAAAATCCTTCGTGAGAGACGACTACAGAGAACTAATTGGACTATGAGTTATATTTTAGTGGCAATGAACTGAAAATAAGGCATCCTCGTACAGTGATCAAGCGTGATGTTTGACGAGAGCCTTTTATTCACTCAAGATACATTTCCTAAGTTTTCAACCTAAATTGAGCTAGGAGCGTAAAATGGTGCGTAATTTAGATTGGGAGAGTACATCTGATTTTGTAGAAAGGTACACTGCTTTGATGTCAGAAATATCCGACTCTGTTCTGTATGGTATATAAAATTAACTGTGTTGTATGTACATTGTACATTATTTTGTATCTTTTGCAATTTGATTAATGCTTACCTAAATTTTGTATTAGAAAAAAACACGGTGAATTTGTATCCGCGAAGAGCAAACATTTGTTTTCTCGGTTGAAAATTTAAGGCAGTGTTCTTCAGGAAGAAACTGCGGATTTCTAGAGGCTAAAAGAAAGGTCTTTTATCTGAAAGATTCAGTTAAAAGAGCTGTAAAATTAATTCATGAGTTTCATGGTCTAATTACAGGCGATGAAGAACGGAACCAATTTTCATGCAAAAACACCGAAAATTGTACCCGCACCGTAAAAAAGAGATCCTAAAAAGAAAATACCCTTCAGTTTTAATACTTTTGTCTTATTAAAAAATGAAATATTACTTTTATTGTATAGATTTCATTCTTAACCTAGAATTATACAAAATTTTAATTATTTAGTAACATATCAGGCAAAGAAAGGATTTTTTGTAATCTATCGGGTCAACTCGGCACGGGTTAACGTCATCGTTGGAGGATAAAATTTCTTATGTAAGTAAGCTACAGTGATTTAAAAAGAATTAGAGGGTATGCGTTTGAATGTTTGCAAAAAAAAATTTTTGCTCTTATAAGGGACACCCTAATGTACATTATACATAATGATATGGCCCAGAAAAGAGAGAAAATAATGTACCTATTATCAATATCGATAAAGCTTTATAATTTGTTGTTGTGTCAAGAGAGAGGATTTATTATGGTAAATATCAGTATGTAAACATTTAAGAGTTTCTCAGAGATAAAGCCGAGCAAGCACAGTTACTTTAATGTGTAGTTTTTGTCTAAACTGCAAATACTTGTACATCATAATAATACTAATATGTTTTTCTTCTCAATTCCTTATGTTTGTACATGGATCTAAGTAGAATTAGTCCATGTCTAGTATATAAAATGTGTAGAGAGAGAATGATTGAGAAAATGTAACTTCAGAAAGGGTTGAGAACTGTGGAATTATTACAAGAAACATTATCTGTTGGCAATGCACAACGCGACTTCGATTTGAATTACATTGCATATAGAAACGCCAATTCCGCAATCCATAGACAGCGTAAATTTGAATTTTTTCTTCGTAAAAATTATATTGGCTGGTGGAAATGATGTTGGTGCGTTTAATGTATTGATTAAGCATTTTTGATTTATTATAATTTTCGTCGATTATGTTTTCAAGGCACATCAGGACGAAATATGCAAAACTCTCCGTGTGTTATAATAACATTATTGTAGCAGTACTAAATTTTATATATATTTAAAAAAAATGAGCTGCAACGAGGTGTAACTGTAGTGTTGCTATAAATTAATTTATTAAAAGATTGATACGGCCAAAACTAAGAATCGTCATTACACAATAATTGCTATGACAAATAATTCTCACTGACCGAGAGGCATGCAATCGTATCTGTGGCTCAGAGACCTTTTGAGAAGAGGAAGCCTCTACCTGCGTCGGCTATTGTTATCACCTAAACATTTTACTGCGGTGAAACATGAATTAATGTCAGCGTGTTGACACGGCAGGTAGTCATAGACAGGCTTCTAAAGGTCTCGGTAACTAAATTGCATTCGGGATGGACTGTCAATTTAAGGAGATTTGCGGCTAAGACAGTAAGTAAACATCCATGTCTGACCAAAAGAATGTGGTTTTAACAAGATGTGCAGAGTTCGCATTTTACGCTTGTATTATGTTAAACAGAGATAGAGATGAGTAGGGGAGAGAAACTTGTACTTCAGCTCCAACGAAAATAACCGATGCACTACGAGTTACCAGGCAGAAGCTCTCGATTCCTGGTATCCTGAGCAGAAAATTATGATTTAGCCAATAGGAAAATTTATGTAATTTTAGTCATATGTCTGGACCCATCAGGAAATGTGCCAAACGAAATCAACCATTGATTGATGGGAACGAAAGAGTTGAAGGTGTGCCTAGAGGGGGACGACGAGCCGATTAGGATCGGAATGTGCGCTGAAGTTGAAGATTCGACGTTGTTGGAATACGTTTCCAATATTCAACTAGCAGATCTCACGCGCGTTCAGTATAGAATTTTATAAGTATTAATGTCAGGTTTTGTTCTTAACTTCCCTCCCCTCCCCCCGCTTCCCGGACTGCATTAGCGTTTTTTTCTTTTTTTCTTTCTTCATGGCTTTACGCCTCGTTGACGTCGAAGTCATTAGAGGCGGGATGGGTTTGGAGACAAGGAACGGGAAGGAATTTGGACATGGTCTTTTTGAAGGAAGCATCGCGGAATTCGCTTGGAGTTATTTGGGGAAACCATGGAAAACCCAAATCTGGATGCCCGGAAAGGGATTCGAACCGGCTTCCTCTCGAATGCGAGGCCAGACCGTTAATGTATTAGCTGGCCTTAAACTTTTCAGGCGATGCTGCATCTGAGGGCATGATAGTATTATGTGTTAGTGAAGACTGCAATACCCGACCATATGGTAAAGGTTTCTTCTGGTTTGAAAGTAAAGTGTTGGCACATATATATTTCACTCGTTAGACCCAACTAGCACCCCGAGCGGAGAAAGCAACATTCAAGAGTATCTCTGAGTATACCTAGTTTCATGTATTTATCTGAACTTTAAACTGATCTAAAGGCTGCCATTCGAGCAATTAATAAAGGCACCAATCCATTACGTGTCCGTGTTCTGTTCATTTTGTTTTTAATATTATAAAGATTGCAATTGTAATGTAATAATAATTTCAGTCAATCTGATAGTATAAAGTTTTTCATCTCTCTTTTACGACATTAACTAGCATATCACAACGATCATTAATGTAGGATAGAGATGTTGCTTTTACTTCTTTTAATTGTTTTTAAAACTTAAAATTAAATTCATATCCAGTCTGTCGGTCATGTGTTGTTTTAATATATACTCAGGTTATGACACTTTTGCATACTTGTGTTTATCTTTTTTTTTTTAACTGCTTTTCGTCTCTCAACAGCGAGGTCTTTAGAGACGGGAAAGGATGGGGGGCAAGGAATGGGAACGAATTCGGCCATGGCCTTTTGAAGGAAGCATCCCGGCATTTGCCTGGAGTGATTTGGGAAACCATGGAAAACCCAAATCTGGATGCCCGGACGGGGATTCGAACCGCCGTCCTCCCGAATGCGAGGTGAGAGCGCTAACCGTTACACCGCCACGCTCGGTTTGTGTTTATCGAATTATTTTGAACACCCTTATCATTCAGTAATTTGAATAAGTAATTAACTGCAAATATTAAATCATTAAATTATTTACAATTACCAGTTACCAATAATAAGACATCATAAAAATTCCGTCATATTTCAGTATACCACGAAACCTGTAAAGACGATGGTAACTATTCTCTCACGAAAAGAGAAAACTGATCTTCCCACTACTAATATTCACTTGCACAATTCAAGGTGATTTCGCCTATTGTCGGCTGTGCAGCTATAATCAACATAAAATTCTATCAAGCACGATTTTAAAGCAATACGATGATCCAACAACACTGTCACATTTACTCGTAAATCTAAACCGGTCCACATGTTTGGTGACGGTCTTGTCTGTTGATGGCGAACAGTTTTTTAAGAGCATGTGCCTCCTCGTGCCTTAGCCGAAAGCACGTATCGCGTTAGCAAAATCGCAACGTCGGGAAACACTTTAACTATCAATTAATTTTTGCTTTACTGCCTACTGAATATCAGTATGTAAATGTGATCACGATGAAATAAATAAGCGTATGCATTCGTAGTTTAAACGAAATGAACCTCTGCGTCGAATGTAGTAACCTAAATTCTTGCTTGATTCTTAAATCTACAGTGGCGTCCAATTGATCATCCTCATAAAAAACTGAAGTTAAGTCATAAACTGAACGAACCTTCTTGCCTTCAACAACAATAAGGTTTTTTATACGCTTCGGTGCGGCGCAAGAAACATAAAATTGATACGTGGTGTTGGTCTTCGATACATACGATGTCATATTTAGGAGTCTGTAATTGCGTATATTATGGCACAGGCAGATAGTAAAACACCTCAGTTGCTAAGCACTTCAAATAAAGAAATAAAGCAAGCAGACATTACAAAGGAAAGTATGAGACGCTTTTCTAGTTTTATTTTTTTAATGTATTTATTCGTATGAATTCGTTTCTCCGAGTCTCAGTATCCCCCAGGGATCACGACCCATGGGACCCCATCTGAGTTTGGGATTGTTCCACTTTGGCCGGCCCCTTCTGACTACTTTCCTGTCGATCTCCCTCAGCCAATTCTTGTTGTTTCTGACACTGATTCTATTTTAGTGATGTAGAAAGGGTGTCGACTTCAGGTATAAAGTGCGTTGAATTTATGAGCTTATTTATTTCAGTGCTGACTATAGGATCAAATACAAAGTATTATGCTTGTAATAAGACACAAGTGCAAGAACGGAAACAGTTGCCTCACAAAAGTCAGCGGGACACGTGTGCTTTGGTGGAGTCACGTAAAGCCAGCGGATGAGTTTTTCGGAGAACTGCCGCCGTTGTAAAACGATTTGTCAACCCCTCCGCTGGGTGGACTACAGCAGCGACGACAAAGCATTGGGAAGTGTTGCGAAAAGTTAAGGGGAAGCAAGAAGCTAGCTTCCCACGGCCTGTTGTTTTGTAGGCATCGCCATGCAGCCGAATTGTACGGGTCAGCACGTACCACAGGTTAACCCTTGCCACATCCACAACACGTTACCTAGCGTGGTTTCAGCTACTCGGGCGTTTTACTGACTGCGCGACGCCCGCCGTCCCTGCCAGCACAGGCGGGATTCTTCCCTCGCGAGGCCTCGGCCCGCTGTTGATTGCTGAATCGGCCTGGCCGGCAAATGCACGCGTCGTGGGAAGCCAGCTTAAGGACTCGCACCGTTGATAACATCAGGGACACCGACCTATGCAAAAGGGAACGATGCTATCTTTTATCTGTTTCATGTACCTGCCAAACACCACGACAAGAAACTCTGGGTGCCTGCCCGAGGGGTGGACACGATAGCATGATGAGCGGGAACGCTGTCTCGAAACTGGGCATTGCACACAGGGGTATTTGACACAAAAAGCCGATAAAAAAAAAATATTCAAGCAAATTCCAAGAATTCGTATTTACTTGACTCGAGGCAAATTTCAATAGAACAACAGCACCCTATGTTTTTTTTTTTTTTAGATAAGTTTCATTCCAAACCCTTCTGAGCACATTGCAAGACGCACGCAAATACAAGAAACTTTCGAGTTCTACCGTTTTAATTTGTGAGTGATGTTAGGTGATTAGTGGTAATTTTTATCATGGATATTGTACAGCCAGGTACCTAGAATTGATAAAATAGTTACAAAAATCCAAAAGTATCGCACGATTTTATTTCTGTTCATTTTTGCCAGCTGAATCATTTTGTAGGCATATTTTTTTTTTTATTATTATGAAAAGTCTTACATAGTGATTTTGTTATATTTACCGACCTTTCCCGGGTCTGATTTCTTGTATGGTATTAGTTTAGTGTACTATCTTGGAATGTCATTGAAAATTAGGTGCCAAAAAGTGCCAAACATCTATTTATTCGAAAAATTCTAGATTATTTAAAATAAAACAAACTTACATTTTTCTGTCACATTAATTCATCTAAGATTCTCTTTGTTAAGTGCTCTTCTGGTATCAATGCTCATGACACAAAAATTTAATTATGATATGAGTAAACACGAGAAAGGAAATGATTTAATGCAAACGTTCGAATTAGTCGAGAAAAATATTTTAAATCAACCGACATTCATGGCAACAGTTCGAAAAAGTTTTCAAAGCTCAAATTGAAAATTAAAACAAAATGTCAGGCTGCTAAGAGAACTGAGAGTGTATTTTTAAAGAAATACCATGACTGATTAGAAGGATGTATCGAAATCCCTAAAAAAAACCATTCCATCCAATGTGGGTCGGCCTAGAAAATTTTTCTATGATTTGACTGATCGTAACAAACGATATCCGCAAGATTACAGGTATTGACAAGACATTGATTTACAGGTTTTCTACTTTTCTGTGAATAATATCTAGTGGGTGCAAGATAGATACAAAAATGTATATACAGGATGGTTATAATTAAAGTTTAAGTTTCAAAACGCCCCCAAAAAAACGAACCACTGATTAGAATGACGTCAAAATTTAACTGCGTATTATTGAAGAAGGGGGAAAGAACATGAATGCAAGATGGCGCTCCTCTGCACATTGCAAATCGAGTGAAGCAGTTGTTGAGGCGGCATTTCGGAAATGCTAGAATTATCAGTCGTCATTTCCCTACAGCCTCACCTTATCTTAATCCATGTGATTTCTGGCTGTGGGGTTATCTGAAAGATGTTGTGTTCAGTACTCCGATTGCCACCGCTGAATTGAAGAAACGCATTGCGCAACACATTCTGAACTTGACCCCGGTGACACTTCGATCGGTTGTGGAACATGCTGTTTCCCGATTTAATCTGGTTGTAAGCAGCAGTAGACAGCATATTGAACATGTTTTGCGCCAGTCTCGCCAAACTTAAAAACCGATTGGATGGATGCTTTTTATGCTTTTTTGGTTCACGTTCTTTCCCCCTTCTTCAATAATACGCCGTTCAATTTTGACGTCATTCTAATTCATTTTTAGGAGCATTTTGAAACTCAAACTTTAATATATATTTAAATACAATCAGAAATGTTGAATCTGTGTTTAATCCAGCATTTCAGCTGAAAAAGAAGGCAGGAAAAAAATATGACTTGTCCTAAAGATTCGTATTCTGAGAAGCTGCAATGCTCATACAAAGGAAATAGCGTACGAAACACTAGTGCGTCCGCATTTGGAATACTGTTGTGCAATTTGGGATCCGTATAGCAAGGGATTGATTGACACAATAGAGAAAGTACAGAGGAGAGCCGCTCGATTCGTGACTGCTAGTTACAGTCCTTATGTGTCACAGAGCTGATATGTGGGTTAGGCTGGGATTGTTTGGCGGACAGACGACGTCGTTTTTGTTTAAATTTGTTGGAGAATATGCGAAAATCTCTAATTTACGAGTACAACGAAATACTTCTTCCGCCAACCTATTTAGGTAGCAATAACAGGAGGGATAAGATTCGAGAGATAAGATGCCGTACTGATAAATTTATGTGTTCTTTCTTTGCTCGTTCTGTTCGGGATTGGAATACTCTAAAATAGGATTGGTGCTTAGCACCCTCTGCCACCCACAGTAATTGTGAATTGCAGAGTAAAGATGTAAATGTAAATGTAAATATATGCTCGCCACTGCCACGTAACGGTCAAGATGTACATTGAACTGTACTCGTGGCATCCAATGTCACTTATGTTATACACGAAGTATTGATTGATGGCACAATTATAATAGAGCATATACTTTTACCTATAGGAACTGTCCGAAGCAAGCAACAAATATTTTCGAAAATTTAGGTAGGGAGACTCTAGAACATTTAGCCGGTTTCAGTGCTACAAAGATGTAATTAATAGAATTTTATTGACTTCGGATCAGTATTTGAACTTCATCAGACCCAAACCCCCCAAAAAATCAAAATCATTCAAACCAGAAACTATAAAAATATTACTTTAATGGGACCAGAGTACTCAAGAAGAACACGAGCCAGAAGATGAAGCAGGCACAGACAACAGATGAAGCTTCCGACGAATAAGGATGGGACGGTTCGTCAGAATGATGGGTACGTGTATGATTGTTGTTTAGGTATTTTGTAAATATTCGCTTAATATGTAATAAAGTATATGTTCTTTATTATTACTCCTACTTCAGAGATATAAATTCTAATACGCCAAAAAAACTAAATTAAAATACAGATTACATAGAAATAATTTTGGTCGACCTTTTGTGTCAAATAATCCTGTGTGCATTGGTTTGAGTGTCGACGTGAGCAGACTTATTCGCCTGACCGCTGCCATCATCTGGAATGTTTGAGATGCGATTACCGTCACGCCAGTGTCGTCAGCAGAGCGCGGACTTGGTAATGTGACAAGTCTGAAACATGTCGAAGGCCCATAAAACACCCCTGAGCAATTACCCAGATTAGTTAGAGACTTGTTAAACGAGTTCGCTGAACTTAAACTCTGTCTTGTGCAATAATAACAAAAATAATTGGTTTGTGAAATAAATTCATTAATTGTTGTGAACCAATTTCTTTTATCCTTATAACCACCGAATTATGTCATGTGCGGGGCTCAATATTAATAACATTCAAGTTAATAGAGTAATATCAAGTAGTTTTTCTTCGGTTAGCATAATACAGTGTGCCTTTCAAGTTTTAAAAACATAACCCCCCACTAAAGAGATCATTATATGCTTTAAAAAAAAACTGTACGTTTGCCCTTGCAGTTAACCTGCAGCTATTATTGTAATAGAATAGAAATATTCATCATGCGGAAAGCTACTTTAGAATTCATAGTTATTAAATAGTATAGCCAGAGGCTTTGAAGCTGGAAAATAAATCCTTAACGTGTCTACAAAAGGCGTGCTTAATATGCAGCTTGTGGTGTTAAATGACATCAAGACAACTGGATTGGGTCACGAATAATTCATGAGAAATATCTGCGCGTTATTCACACTTGCAGAAATGCAAACACAGGAGGTTGACCATCAGTGGGGGTGGCCCAACTAGCCGTTAACGGCGAGCCAAAGAAAAAAGGCCTTCTCAGTTCCAGGGAGATTAGGGTCCGGTGCACACCTGCGTCATGTCACGTCGTGTGCACGCAGCTTGCACGCGACATGCACACGTAGCAGGCGGCCGTAGGCGTCCGAGTGACAACGATGGACGTGTATAATAAGAAGCGGGTATTTTTTGCGTACTTTATCTTTAAAAATAATTTATCAAGGACACAGGATAGACGTTATTAGTAGTATAGGACTATTCCAAGGAAGTTATTTTTATAAGAAGAAAGCATCGAATTAAACATTACAAGAGGACAACCTCTGCTGGTCACCGCAGGTCCAAAAATGCCCTTCTATTTTGTTGGTGATGAAGCATTTTCCCTTTCACCAAATATAATGAGGCCTTACAGTGGTAAAGTTTTATCAGAAAAAACCACAAGGATTTTCAGCTACAAATTGTCACGCGCCAGGAGAAAAGTAGAAAGCACATTTGGCATTCTGACAAATAAATGGAAAATTTTTCATAAAACAATTAATGTAAATTTGGATTTATCTATCCTATTGATAAAGACGTGTTCTTCACTTCATAATTTTGTAAGAACGAGTGTAGTGACCCCACCAGCTGATTGATACGAGCCGAAAGGGTAACCTTCCACTGGAGCCGTGGATAAGGGCCGACCATAGCAGATCGACCATAGTTCTGATATGAATATTCGTCATAGGTTCCTACTGCAACACCTGACAGGTTTTATGGCTCAGTACATTCGATTATTAATATAGGAATGGAGGTTAAATTACTGTAAACGGCAGTTACATATTTACACCTTTATTTACATGAACAATGCCTGATGGAATATGCGAATATCTACAATTTTAACTGGCTTTATAACAAGATGGTTATGCCGGATCATTCCACACAGTGCCAAAGACAAGGGTGAGCATGTAACTTATGGGCGCCTCATAGCCCAATCTAACTGCAATATTGATAAGACCTTTACAAGATTATGCCCACAAAAATATGACCAAATGATTGCCTCTTTAACTGTCCACACCCAGATATCGCAGCAGAGCCCACCTTAGTATCAGACGACAGCCATCATCTTCTTGTCTGCAACAGCCGCCTCGGTGGCGCCGACGACGACCCCCGGCGTCGATGTGGTTCGTTGAAAGACTTTCGTAGAGAGACTCACAGACCCCTGCTCCCAGGGTTAAATAGATACTCCCTCTTCCTATCATCACTGTGTGGAGAGGGCAATACTCCTCGCTAACCTGCTGTATGAAGTCACTTTACCAGCTTGCAATAAAGACAGGCGCTTGGCAACTGGCTTGCTGATATGCGTGTTACTTCTCAGGTCATAGCTCTATTACTTAACTTTTTCCATGCTCGCTCGCCCTGGATACCGTCTTCGAAATTGATATGAAGTATTTGGGCAAGTGATCGCTTAGATCACTACACGAGAAATGGGTACAACATTCAAGACGAAATGAGTATAGAAGGTTTCGTAGATATCGGAAGGACGACTCAGTTCCAACAAGAGGAACTGCTTAGCAGTCTATCCAAGCAAGGAACATGATAGCAGCATATTTTTTTTTCTGATGTTAGCACCTTACCCCGGTAAAGGAATTTTATATAAGAACTTTTGTGTTTTCAACAGCAATTTACTAAAAAATTTATAGGTATGATACATAAAATCTAGATTGTAAATACTTTACGTAAAACTGGAATTATAATAAACACGAAATATTTTACTTAAATATTTCATTTTCGCCTTTTTTGTCATTCTCCTCGAATCCCGCTAGCCGCGCTAGCGTGTTCTGCCGCCTTGTGCACCGCTCCATTGGACACAATGTACTAGGAGACCGCAGTAGCGTGCGCGGCGACGCTGCGGCTTGGTGGGCGATAACAGGGAAAAACGACCGCTGGGTGGACGCGGGTCACCGCGGGGCACAGTGGGACGAAATCTCAAAAATCAGGCCAAAAGTCGAAAAATAAAGTTTTTATTTAGGGAATTTTAAGTATACAGCTGGGTAGACTGACTCCCAAAGTGTCTAACTTCATGGTTAGAATAGGTCCGAGGCTTGACGTAGATGCTGTACATCACTTGTAAGGTGACCGTTGAGCCAGCAACTATTGCGAGATACAAAGGAAGTAAATCAACCCTTACTTTGAACTGGTGTAAAAGTTTTCAGTTTTGAGCAATTTTCATCATTCAAAATGAACAGTGATCGTGATGGTGAGTACAATGTTTACATGTATTACAAATACATTAAAAAACCATTTTAAAGTTATTTATTTAATAAATAATTTTTAAACAAATTTGAAAAGTTAATTTCTATTTTTCTTTTTCAAAAATGAAAACAGCTATAAGTTCCACAGAGTCCCACAACGAATCTTATTTTAACTTCATTCTCTACTATTTATCTATTGAAATCTCAACAAACAAACAAACAAAACAAAAAACAAAAAATTCTGCTATAAACTGTTATTCCACAATTCGTGCAGCTTAATTTATCTGCAGTTTACCGGTATTTGTTTTTGGTCTTTTTCAATTCCATGTGTAAATTGTAAGTTATTGTCATAGGTAGACTATTACAAATATTTAAAGTATAATCAATTTTGTGTTTTGGTATTATTATAAAACTATCATCTACATATCTAAAATAACACATCATTTCAAAATCTAGCAGTTTAAAACATTGTTCTTCCAAATTTTGCATAACTAAGTCCACTAGAGTTGGATACACCTATAGGTGTGCGAAATTTTCGGTTATAACTTAGTCTGTTATTGGCGAAATTAACTTAATTAATACGATATACTGAAGAATACCAGACGAAATTAACTTCCTCTTTTTAAATAATCTTTAATAACTGCCGTATAGATTTTATGGGATATAAAAGGCTAATACAAGTTATATTTTATTGTTCCAGAATCTGCTGGTTCAACCAACGAGAACGACGATAAAGTTGGCTTCATACGAAAGGAAATAGGAATGTATAGTACACCACATTTTTATCCACATTTTTTTTCAATTTTTGAAACCTATTTAAATTCTAACCCTTTTTATTTTTAATCCGTCATTATCTGCCATATTGAATCAGCTATTTGTTCTTTTTTGCATTGTTAACATTGGAATCGATATCAGCGAGCTTATTAAACCCTGTATACTAATTTGTATGACAATTGAAGCATTTTTAGACCATTTTTAATTTTTAATCCGCCATATTGGATCAACAGTTTTTTTTTTTTTTTTTTTTTTTTTTGCAATTTTGACATTGGAATCGTAATTAGCGTGCTCAAAACAGATTTTGTACAAAGATTTTTGAGATTTCGCCCCACTGTGGGCATCGCCGCTGGTGCGTGTGTACTGCCATATTTGTTCCTGTGTACTCCAAGCCGCTAGCGCGGCATCTCTGCGTGCACACCGCGTGAAATGACGCTCGTGTGCACCGGGCCTAGATGGACACCTATACTACTAAGCCTTTGGAACCCTGGGATAGGCTTGAATGAAAGACAAGAGACACTAAATACAATTTATGTTCATGTTCTGACAGTTGTTTGCAAAATTACAGCGACGTATGATATATAGGATATGGTGGGAGACAGCAGCAATAAGTGGGTGCGTGTGATTGCTGTAATAAGTGGAGAAGTGGAATGGAAAAGGGAATACGATGACGGTATTGCCGCAAAGTACGCTAAAGTCGGCCTATCGGCTCCGAGTTTGGTTACAGAAGACAAGCGTTTGGACAGCTCCGATCCAGAAACAGAAATGCAAGATTACCTCCGGGCAAGCTGACTCCGGGAGAGACATTCAATCTTTGGTTTCTGGAATCTACTACTCGGTGTTTGTGTTCGCCAATGCATGATGGATCCTGACTGCTGGTAGTGGTTCAACAAAACTTCCACTAACGTCTGCACATAAGGCGCCAGGGGCAACTCTGTACGTTGATGCCGGGCGGGAGCAGTTCGACGCCTGTACGTCGCCTTTCGCAGACATCGCCGCGGATCCGAGACCTCGCAATGGCAATCTGATGTTGTACCATCCCACAGCCGACCGTCGCCAACTACGAACGGTAAATAACACAGCTTGTGCAACAACATTTTTTCACCAGAATTCAGTTTTCAAACGCCTAGTAACGCCTGAGATGTTTCATATCCTTTCACTGAGCTAAACTAAACATGAATTTCTAAGATCTTTGCTGCAATTAATTAGTAATGCCAATCACGTGCGTCATTTGTATTGTTTGAAGAAATAAAGTTCATTATTTTGATTTGTTAAAAGGAAAATAAATGTTTGTAAATTAGTGGGTTTTACAATCTCTAGAATGATTAAGTTAACCACCCGTTCCTTTTGAAAATAATAATGATATTTAAAAATCAATGTTCTATTTCAAGCTAAAAGATATTTTCCAAGTGCTACAGAATGAATGGTATTTATTTGCTTCAGGCTTCACGCCTTGTCGTAGATGAGGTCATTAAAGACGGAGAGGGGGGGGGGGAGGGGGGAGGAATTAATCCATGGCATTTTTAAAGAAGCCAACTTGGCATTTGCCTGGAGTGATTTCGGGAAACCATAGCCGTCCTTTAGATGCGATGACAGAACGTTACCGTTCATCCATTACGTTCTGTAGGACGAATGGGTCTGCAGATGACATCCATTTAGCTGTTACATCTAATTTACATGGAAAACAAACATGCCAGTTAAAGTTTCACTTCACTATTACGATTACTAAATATCACAAGCAAAAGACTCATTTAAAAAAAAAAAAAATTAAGCAAGAAACTAATTCGTTAATCAATAATATTATAATCGATTTCAAAAGTAGTAATGTGTAATCACAGAAAATAACGTGACCTAGCAATTACGAAAAAAAAAAAAAAAAAACTTTGAAATTTGAAAGCAATTTTTTATTACTGTACACAAAATAAATCTGTAGTTCAGGATTTGAAAGGACAACTTTCGTCTGGTTGTGCTCAATTTCTATTGTGAGGAGACTCCTTTAGAGAAAGATTTCGGAGCGAGCACAGAGATGTCTGCTTTGGTTTGGTATCGCAGCCACTGCTGGACCTCGCAGAAGAACTAGCACCACGCTTCACACCTTTATTATTCCACCTGGACCTAGCCTGATCGTCTCCGGACTGGTGTATGGATGTGCAAATATAATCTTTTTTTAAAATATAGGATTATTTCGATGGAAGTACATACTATGAACGTGGGTGGATTAAAAAAATGCCACACATCTTGTCAGCAACAATCTAACAAGTCGAGCTCTGTGACGGCCAATTTGTCACACCATACTGTCACTGTAGCAGAATACTGGAAACTAGTTGACTGCATTTTGAGCTGTATATGGGCCTTCAATCGTCGATAATTGAGGTGTCTTACAGCACATGGCACAAATGTTACATGCAAGAATCTCACAAATTTCCCAGTCAATAAGCTGAGCTTAAACTACGCAGAACGAACAAAATTGAAGTTGATCGCTCCTCTGCACAACGAATACACAAAGATATAAAAGTAACCATTTTTGTGCATGATCGATTCAGTTAAAGGTATGTTCATGAAGCAGTTTACATGAACTATGAAATAATTACAATTTAATGCTGTCTCTGGTACATTTCGTACGAGAACAAACGCAACTACACAGTTACTGATTTTTTTACAAAATAGTAATGACAACCAATTTATTTCTGCATCATCCTATTAACGGAATATAGCGCACTAACGTTAAGATATACTGCAACGCGACAGGAATTTCTAAGAAGAGACTTTGGTACAATTAGACATAGCCAATTGCTCCGTAAATTTTTCTGAAGTAGCGATAGAGATTTTGATGAAAAAAATTAAGCCATTACTAAAATTAAAAAGCTTACAAATCAATTAGCGATGGTGAATATAGCACAGATATGATTTATGCAACGAGAGTGAAAATAATTAATGCTACAGTAAAAGTAGCTTTGTTGTAAACTAATATTCAACTCATTATCAGTCTTTCGTATGTGCTACACTAAATAACAATGAACTCTGATCGTTTATTTCCGACCAATGGTAGTACAAGAAAGTATCGTTTGGAAGACACCCAAGTAGACATTTACCTCTTAAAGTTTTATTTCTGAAACCCACATAACGCCACGAACGGCTGAAATACCAATAGATAAATTGAGTGTCCGTGCTGTTGGTACATTTATTTGAAGTATTTTTCGAAACACCTGGCCAACATTCTCACAGAAAAATAAAGTGGAAAAGTTTAATATTTTATTTAAATATTTTGGAGTATTAATATCTCATATAAGGTTATAAGTGACAGTAAGAAAGGGGAGGGGGGAAATTCTGTGGCCGATTCTCAAATTAGTTGTGTGAAGAACGAACATAAAACATCTGTCAATATTTAAAAATATACGAAAGGCAAGGCGTGATAAAAAATACGAAGTACTGCAGTGGCATTATTTTATTTTCCGTTTAGAAACATACAACCTTTAGGAAACAGTTTAAGAACAGCAATACTATGGACAATTAAGAATACAATTAAGAATACAATTAAGAATAAATATCAAATACATATTTTAAAGGTTACACATTGAATGCAGCAGATAAAAATGTAAAACAAGCGTAATAGTAACTGTACTCAAAAAGGCGCGAAACACTACTTAGGAGACCCCTGTGGGGTTTGTGTAGCCACTTGAACAGTAGAGGAGGTCGTCGTTGGGGTCGCAGCTGCCGTGGTAGTAAGTACTGGAGGCTGTGTTAGTGATTGCGTAGGTTGCGAGACTACCGGTGTCGCTGACTTCGTCGAGAACACGCCGCCCACTACAGGTACACGGGAGAGCATCCAGCGAGCTGCGCCAAACCAAAGCCGCACTCCAACAGCGGTTGTCTTCAGCCCCAGACGAGCAGTGGTTTGCAGGCAAGAAGTTATAGACGGAGCCACATTTGACGCCGCAGCCTCTTGCTGCACGGCCGAACTTTGTTCAGGGCCAGCCGCAGAGGGTGGTGCAGAACCTGAAAGAAGCAGAGCGATTATTCACCGTCAGTGAAACCAGCACGAGGTCTAGTTATAGACCATTTTGGTTCTCCTGGTGCAGCCGCGTCGATTTACTAAAACCTCGTTCCAGCCATCTTACTGTAGGTCAGGACTGGCATTGGACGAGACCACAGCACGATCGCTAGAACACCAGGTTTTAGCCAAGACGCAACTATCAAAAGAACCAAGGTAATAAGTAATGACCGTAGAAGTCTACGCAACCGTTCAATTATAGTTCATCAAACTGAGTTAGGTTAATACCTTCGAAGGGACTTTGGGATGAAATTTGGTCCAGGTATTTTTCAAACCAATTAGCCCAGCTGTCAACCAGCGTAGTAACCGTTCCTAAATTCTGGGTGCAGTAGGCCTTTAATGACAGCACGGTAGATTTCCCGTAACTACCCACAGAAGCGACCACGTTGTAAACTGGCTTTACTACGTCGATGACGTTTTTGACGACAACTTCGTATATCTGAAACAGTAAAAATAGTAGTAGCGATACGAAAATAGACTAAACGATCACATTAATAGCTTTATACCTATACCTACCTTATCGGGAGACTCCTTCACAATAGGTAATTTTTTCTCGATCTCCGTAATGCCTTGAGAAACTAAACTGTCTACAGCTTTTATAGACGTTTCAAATTTAGATACATAAGGACGAGACTTCTCAGTTATCGCAACTACAGCCTGCTCAATAACGTTGAATCCCCAATTGAGTAGACTATTAGATTTCTTCACTTTACCATAGATTTCTGTTCCTTTTTCTAGGGTCGCTTCTACTATGGGGAGTTGTTTCAACATTTGAATACTCTGAAGAGAAATTCCTTCAGGAGTAGTATCAGACACCGATGAAAGCGAAGGGACATCATCACCCGTAGCAGATCCAGACTCGGCAGAAGCAGGTGCTTCCACCATTACTGCCTGCGACTGTGCCATAGCGGAGGATACTGCTTTCTCAGAAACTGTAGTTGCCATTATAAATTTCCTGCGCACAAAAATAATTACAGATAAATCAATACAACATTAATCACAATCATCATAACAATAATTAAATCCATATATCTTACCCCTCAACAACTTCTAATACTACTGGAGAATGCTTACGTTATACCAATGCTGTTTCCACTGATCAAGTGTACTGTGTAACCAACGAGGGCAAGCTTTATATACTCTAAGACAGAAGTTATCTCTAAAGTCGATAGAGGTCTCTTAGTCTCATTCCACAATAGGAAAAATTAAATAAAGGACTTAAGTTAGTTTCGTTTTTAGAAGAAACAACGTGTTATTTCTGAACATATGTATATTTACTACGATTTATGGAGAAACTAAATCAATAAAATGTGCTTTAACAATAATATAGAGCGCCATCTGTCCCCCACCACATTCCTGGCAGGAAGTTTCCTTGTCAGAAATTGTCGGGTTGTTGCTTCAGTAGGCAGAACACGTTGTAATGCGGTCTATCCGTTGAACGTTATAATTTTCTACATATTGGTTTCTGTACGTAAGTGTTGTGAAGTTCGGCGACTGATATGTAGGGCTGGCAGCTGTTTTGCAGATAGACTTTTATCTTTCTCTTTTCCTTTCCGTGTTGCCCATATCGACTTAAAAGTTTCTTACTGGCTGTCTAGTGTCGACTTCAGCTGGTGCGGTGCCAATATGTGAACAGTTTCGTCGTTTTTCCCATTTAGTTCTTACTGAACTGATTGCTTCTATACATCTGAAGTTATTTTCAACTGAACAATCTGCAATATTTTTGGCAACTACTAAATGATCCTTGCATTTAAGTACTTTTTCTAATGTACTCGCACATTAAAAAAGAAACTTGTGAGATGCATTTACAGTACGAAGTCCTGTGAACTGAGTGATATTCCATGCCATATTGTTTGATGGCAACTTTACTTTTATACTTAATTCTACTTGACAAAGGTTGGAAATTGTGTTTTTTTCCCTACTTACATTATTCTGATGTTTCTTAACTGAGGAAAATGCTAGTTTGAATGTTTTGTATGCTGATTTTTCCTTTTAAATTCTGACAGAATGAAATGCACATTCATTCTCAAGGATATATATGAATTTATTTCACCAAGGTCTTGCGGTTTGTCACTTAGTTGTCGATGGGGCAGAGAGAATCACGACAGGTAGAAAATGTTATACAAGTTTGGAACAGTGGCTGAAGAGTGACAGAGGCAGGCATGAATGTTTACATCCTACTAGTTCCATTTGGCCGCTAAACTGTTTTGTAGTAAACTAAAACTGTAGAGAGCACGCCTGTGTTCCCTAGTTACCTTTCACAATCATTTACTTAATTACGTACACCATTTTGTAAGAATTTTCCGAATCTGTGATAACTGCTCTTGCATATCGTTTACTCTCCTCTAATTGAAATTTCCAACGGAGCTAATGTTCCCGTAAAAATTCACGTTCCAGGAATTTTAACTTTTTTTTTCAGTTTCAAGAAACTATTTCGGGAACTTATTTGAATTCCTTCTTCCCATAGCTATGAAAGTAAATTTTCTTATGCCTGAAACAGTGATAATTTGTGGTCATGTTAATCTCCTATCCTTCCTGTCAATAACCATGCAGAGTTCATCTTCCATACATGCTCTATACCATATAACCCGCTTCCTTGTATTCAAATTACTCCAAATCCATCGCCTTTATCATATCTGCTACTGATCGTGTTCTGCCTTAATTATCTAGAGAACTTGTTTTGCATCCTATCATTATTTGGTACCCATAATGTGGGTCTCATACCACCCCACCATACTCGGAGCACGTCTCAGAAATCTTGTGTATCCCAGTTCTCACGTCAGAGGTAAAATCTCTCATTATCCTCTGTATAAAATAATGAACTTTGGGAAGGTGGTAGGGAAATTTATCAAAATGTAAAATTTTGTCATAAAAAGTTGTTCAAGCCTCTGAAATGACCAACAGGGATTATAAAAAACGATTAAAATTATGTAGTGTTTAAATGGAGTGGGTGAGTAGTTACCGTCTTTACAGCATAAAAAGAAGTGATTGTTTTTGAGCTACGCTTATTCGTAATGGCTAATTAACGCTTTGGGTATTTCATCCGCGTTTGGAACGCCGGCATTAGCCCAAAATATTTAACAAATGTTCAAAGTATACAGTTGGCGTGCAAGTGCACGTTCATAGATAGCTTCTTAAATATTTCTTTATATTGAATTGAATAATTCACTTGCTGTTTTAAGCAATATTAACTGTAGTTTAATACAAATAAATTCTGTGGCATGACTATTTTCTACATTCGTGATCATTCTTTGAATGGCAGGTTTTGTCCCAAAATTCTGAGCTGTGCTAAGGGTTTGGTGGCAGATCAGCTGTAATATTACTCCATCAAGTTTTCTTTCTCAACCAATGCATAGGCACAAAACTGATGTAGTGTGTTATATTCCACACCCCTGTGCTAGTGGTTTCAAGCTACGAGGCTTGTCATGAACAAAGATCATAGGTATCGCACCTGCAGCAGCAGTCCGCATTACCACAGCGTGCAAATTAGGTTAAGGCTTTTGTGCATTAAAGTAATGTTTTATGGCATTAACCTAAGTTAGCGTGAACTAACCAGTCATAATTCTAAAAATGGAGATTTTAACTTCGAAAATTTTCGGGACGGTTGCAAATATGCAGTAACTTCGGTTGTCACCCAACCCATTTAGCGGTTTCATAAAAATTTTGGCATCCGGTTCTCCAATATTGCTGACCAGATAAGTGTTCTATGGTAATTTTAGCTTACAAATCTAGCAGCTCATGGTTTCTATAACAGATTCACAATCTCACGCGAGACCCTTGACCTAACTTACAGTAAATTTCTCACATGACATTTGTTCTAAAACTTTGCAGACAGTGGCCTCCAAGAAGAAAATCACGAATCTTTTACACGAAGTTTTGAGACTGACGAAACAAGTTTAATTTTATAGACCCACTTGACTGTGCTATGTTAGGACATTGTCAAGAAATAACACGCTGTACCTGCAGGTAAACTTATAACGAGTTAATATTGTTGGAAGTATTTCATGCATTGCGTTTACCATCTTCCATTATAGAGGACTTATTTCTTTGTAGCATTTGTACGTTACCCCAATATTCAAAGTTTTTTTAAAAAAATGCGTTTCCATTAATGTGGGGGTCAGGTGATCTCTTTGAGAGGGATTTCATGTTTGCATTGAACACCATCAAACAAATATCACTGGTAATAGACCTACAGTTTTGAGAATGCTATCTTGAAACTCTTGGGCTCCTCCGCAATGTGAGCTACCTTAAACGGAATTGTCCCATTGGCATGCAAATTTATACACACGTTCCTTGAGTGATATAATTTAAGAATAGTTGTGCATTACAGCTACCATATACATATTTATCGAGTAAAATCGTTCGAAATATGTGCAGTTATTTAAAACTTATAATCCACGAAAGTAGATTGGTGTGAAAGAAAATGTTATTCTAGAGTGTAATTCAAAATTTTGTGTGACCTTTGGCAATAATACGTGGAGGTACTATACTGTAATAACTTCCTATAACTACTTTTCAGAACGGAAATTTCGACTTCAGAACCATTCAAATTTTTAAATTAAACAAGTGGCGTTTTGAATATATTACTTTTGGAAGTAGGTATCATGAACGTGTTTACTTAAGTTTTCACTTAATTCTCTTTAATTCTATTTGTAACTTCAAATTGTTGCATTTACTCTTTTGAGAGAAGGCATTACCATCCACTCACATAAGCTTCTGAATGAGGATAACAGTTCTAAAACAGCCTTTTTCAGATGTTTCTTCAGTTGATTTTTCTTACGGGTAAGTAGAAGTGCGTCACAAATTGGCAGGGACATCAAGTAAGGAATTATAGCAATACTATGCTGTTTAATGATACCTACGTTAAATGTGGAATTCAACTCCCGGATATTACTAGCGTGCCTTATATGAACATAAAGCGTTGCCATATGAAAGTCTTTGTACTTCAATGGTCCTTAGCCAGCAGACTGGATTCTCATAGGCGTACAGGACCAGTTTATTCCCCGTGGTATATGTGGGCAGGTAACTTGCAAGAGTCGTGTTGGGCAGCTATAAATGGAGAGGATGAAGCCTGGTGCTAGCTCCTTCAGCGCTACTCTTCTGGAAGTGCAAAGTTTAGCCTCCACGTTCGAAGGACGAATCACCTTGCATTCTCTTCATACTTCGGAGAAGTTTGTCGCTTGACACTTAGATTTATGTAATGCACCCTCCACCACAAACTTTTAGTGAATCACGGAGTAATAATATTATAGGAATTTGAATACAGTTTGATGAAAATAGTAAACCGTTCAGCCAGTCGGTTTAAGGTTTCGCAAACATTTGTGCGGAGATCGGCAAATTTCTCGATGGGCCGCTGCTGTTACAGATGATGAATCACGATTAATCGCACTAACATTTTTACTTCAATAGTGTCTTAAGTCGGCCGTTTATAAACACATTTGGTCCATTATTTTGTATTTTTAATTACTCTTGACTCGGGAAGGAAATACCGATTTATAAATTGAATTCGGTCACATGGGTCGAGCCGGCGAAATGTGCAATGTGCTAAGGGGGCGTCCATAAATTACGTGAGATGAAATGGGGGGGGGGTCCGGCTAAATCTCACCAAATCTCAAGTGGGAGTGGGGTCAACGGAAATCTCAAGTGAGGTTTTGGAAATATTTGTTGGACTGTAGAGCTAAAAAAAGTCTACAAATGTCGCGAAAGTCGGATTTAGGTTTTTTTTCGTAGAGATAAGGTCTCAATAAGTTGCGGAGGGCAATTTCTAGGGGGGGGGGGTGAGTCGGGCCAGATCTCACGAAGTCTCACCACAGGGGGGAGGGGGGGTCCGGAAATCCGGAAAAACACCTCTCGTAATTATGAATGACCCCTAATAACATTAATGTTAGTGCTTCCTGCTGGCTGGCTCCTGTCAGATTGACAGAGGATGTAATCATATGTCTTGAGCCAATCAAAGAAATCTTTTCCTCTTAGTGTTAAGATAAATGGAAACAGTGATTTCTTTATCGAATCGTGAAAGCTATGATTTTATAGGTGCTGTAATTGCCTGGCGAATTTGGGGAATAGGGTATATGCATGATTTTTTTTTATCTTTTTAATCTATTACATTCATACATAACCGTAAAAAATATAACATTGATGTAAATATTAAGATTTAACATCAATATAAATACTTTAAAACTGAAATCCAGTTCCGCCGAATTAAACGCTGCCATTTTGGTGCGCTGCACTGTGACGTGTAAGTACACGACCGCATTGGCGTACTGTATAGCGTGGAGCGTTTCATCTCAAAACTTTCATGTTTTCTAACTAATGTCGATATGGAAGGAGGTCGATAACCGTGTTATAAGTACTGTATTGTACATGTGTGCAAAAATACTAAAAGAAATATAAAGAATATAAATTGTATTTTCTTGTCCCGCGAGATGCGAATATAAGAAAAAAGTGGTGTACCTCTGAGAATAGATCTGCAACTAGTTTATATTATTGTGAAGATCATTAGTACGTAAGTACTTAGAATTTCTGTATTTATGTATTTTAGGAAATGTAACATAAAAATTCGTTACCTGTTCAAACTCTAATCATACATTACTTGGAGACCATCAGACATTTTAAGAACGGATTGCGATCTCCTTCATATATGTTGAAGGGTACACAGCTTATGTGTGTGTGCTATAGTCATTTTTCAAAATGCTCCCTATCTTGAGACATTTGCATTCAAATAAACAAAAAATGCTAGATGACGGGTATATAGTAAAATATTACCCCACTTTCGCAAACGGCAGCCTGATTTATGGGATAGGGTGCTAGCTTCGAAATTTTGTGACCGGAGTTCAAATCCCCGCAGAATCAAATATTTTTACTTACAAATCGATTGTAGAAGAAAGTTTTTTCTTTCTTTCTTCCCGTTGCTATGTATTTCGTTTAAAATACCTCTTGATGATAAACAAGTAAAGAAACGACGAAGATGAAATAAATAACATGATAGGAACTATTTCAATTGAAAACGCACCGAAACAACTTGTTAACAAAAAGTGAAAAGATTTAAGAATGGAGACTTTCTTGACGAATGATTGTAATGAAGTTTTTAAGGGTGTGCGGCCGATTTGTGTTGTGAAAAGACAATCCGTCGGTAGACCCGTGAATTCATTACGAAAAAAAAAGAATTTCGGAAAAAAATGACTCTGAATTGTAGGTAATATGATTTGTTTTAAATATTATTTCACTCCATAAAAGAACGTAAATGAAGTTTTAACAAAATAAAAACGTCAAACTTGACAATTTCTGAAGATAAAAACATTTAATTCTGCGGGGATTTGAACGCGTGTCAGGAAATTATGAAGTTAACACCCTACCGCATAGACCACACTGCTATTTGATATATACGGGTAATAATTTACTATATACCCAACATATGGAATTTTTTATTTATTTGCATGCGAAAGTTGAAATATCTATCACTTAATTCCCTTGCAGCTTTCACTGCTCTGAGTCGAGCGGCCGTAAAATTCGGATTTGTTGCAAAATTTCTTGTCATCATGAAAGCATCAATTTTTGGAAGATTATCCGACTGTGCTTTCAAAAAACCGCTTTGTCATTATTTGGTGTGTGTATTGTAGCAAGAATACAATATCTCACCAGTTATGCTAATATGTTAACATAAACGTCAACACAATCGCAAAACCATTAGAACTCCCAGCAACTACGCCTTTGTTCACAATAATATCGTGTACTCGGTCGTCACAATTCGATTCGACCAATAGCGTTGCGTTTTGCGAAGTTACATTTCCCTTCTATTTTTAGCACTTTTGATTAATTAAAATCAGTAAATAAAAAATCGAATAAATAGGAAAAAAACGTTATAGCGGTAATTCTACACTAATAAAGTTTCAAAATAAAAATACTAGACGTAAATTTGAATTTCATGCATACTCCCTATTGGGCGTGATACCATGTAGAAATGACAGTTCGGGGATTTTCATACCACCTTCATAGTTAGGAGGGATCTAAAGAAGTCTGATCCGAAACAAGTTTAGTAGTAACTTACTGTGCCTGTTAATTGAATTTTCAGATAGTTTTACTATTTAATTTCCTCACGGATGCAGTAATAACTATGGTATATTTCTCTTGTAAATATTGTTCTCAATGTTTTCCGATATTTAAATATTAAAATTTCTTCGCAGTTGACAGTACCTTAGGCCGCAGAAAAATCCAGATTTTCCAGTTTAAAGAGACACCTTCACCCTACACAGTCCCGAACGGGGTGACATTTCATTTTGATTAATTTTAGTATCGACGGAGTAGATTTACATGAACCGTTTGAATCTTTCCTAATAGCCTTTCATATTACCATGTTTATTTCGCTATATCCTAGGTCAATGGTTGAACCGCAATTACTCGCAAATAAAAGTACTATTTATTAAATTCGTTTAGCTTTAACTGTCGTTTATCTGGTGTGAGAATAATCCAGGTTAATCCATATACATCCTTGAGGTCTCATTTCCTTCATTCGTTGACTATAATTCTATTAAGAAACGAGTATGAATTTAATTTCATTTGACTTAATTTCGAAGAAGCATCTCATCCAGTGGCATTTCCCTATACACCTACTTTTGCATATCCCGAATCTTTAATTTAAAATCTTTCAGTGATTGAAGTAAATTATATACAAATATTCAGGGCACATTGTTTAAAAGCTGTAAACATTGCGCAGGATCATTTCTACTTCAATAGAGTTATAAGTAGGCGATTTATAAACACATTTTGTCCATTATTTTGGGGAATATTTTGCAAAAAATGTATGGTCATTACTAGTTTAATTTTCTGTATTTATATACAATAGAGCAGCATTTCTAAACCTTTTTCAACCCGAGGACAGTAAAATGTCAAATAATTCTACGGAACACTGACTTATGTGTACTTCTTTTTACCTACTTTTATATTATTTGGGACAGTGGATTGTGCCATTATAACAACAAATCTAAAAAAAAAAAAATTGAATTCCTACTGAAATACAGTTATGAAGTGAACTATTGAGAGATTTTTATTTTGAATACTCTTAAAACAAATGTTATCCTACAAAGAAAGAAACTATGGAGAAGAGACTAACATGTTATCACTTACTGTTAATTCGTTGTGGATTTTAATTTTGCCTGCCGAACATCTCATCTTCGCGGACCATAATTTAAGAATCACTGCGATTGAGAATCAATTATTGGAAACAATTTGTGAACAGATCATTAACGTAAAAGTTTGCACCAGAGTCACAGAAGGAATACGAAATCGAGAAACAATGATACATAATGAACAGAAAACTGTATGTAGTATGAGTAATGTGTAGCACATGTCTTAAAAGAATAGCACAAAACTTACGGTAGTCTATTGGATGAGTTAAAAATTGTCATAAAATTTGGCTTATACTGTAGTGGTATAGGCAGTCAGTAAGAACAATTTATTAAAACACCCACTGGGCTCTGGTAACTTCTTCGATCTTGGAAATTTCAAAACTAAGGGTTAGTGATGAGGGGGGGGGAAGGGAGGAGAGGGTGTAGGCCAATTATCTTTGCACAAACGAGTGAATGATAGGGAAAAACGTAGCGAATAAGACATTAGTGTCGCTGGAGTACCCCACTGTTGACCAATCTTGCGCTCACGAGGCAAGAGAATTTTCCCAGAGTGCACTGGTTGGAGAAGGTCTATCCCACTTCGCTGTGCTGTGAACGACGATAGGTTTCCTGGACGGAGACCGATGCCTGGATGGGCACTACACCATCGACGACATCGGACCAAGAGCTTCTGGTTAACTCTAATTCATCCATGGCCGCGAACGAGTTTTAGTCCTCGCCGATAGTACGGCTGGACTTATATCAAGGATTCTGTTGAATTTGTCATAACGGACTAATATAATCACACTAATTACTATTGTAGCTCACACATTCTTTTACGCGAGTGATTTATTTATTGAAATCATGTACAAAGTTTCTGCTATAAACTTCAATTTAGAGTATTCGGTCCATAACTCGACTTAACTGCTTGACGAATTGTTGCCATCCAACATCTCACAACGCAACGACTGAGTACAACTCCCCATCACATCTTTTCATTTTATTCAATGTGATTCTGCCGTTCGCCTTCTAACGACACATCCACTGAATGAGCTTCTGCAACATATCTGTTCGCAGATGATTCATTACGCCATGATGCTGAATGTGCATCTGTCATCGCACTGTAATAATTCCCGACACAGTTCATCCTAATCCAGTTACAGCACTGTAATACCAAAACAAAATTAACTCCATGGCCTACCCCAAGTCAGTTTGTGAATTAAGTTTTTGTGCCTGTAATTACTAATTTTGATTACGTTTGACGCCCTGTTGTGATTTTGATTTTCTAAAACATCAATAACGTTCATGTCTTCTCGAACAATAGATACATGTCATTGTAAATGTATTAATTTTAATTAAAGTATGGTAATGTTGTCTTGCATATCCTTATTAATTATTGTATTTATATAGTACTTCTTAAATATAAATTCAAATGCATGCAAATTAATTTCTTTGGTACCCAAATTAAATTGATGAACTCGCGAGCAGTCACAATGCCAAGCAAATTATTAAGGTACCAATGTCAAAGCAGTAGTAATAATCCCACCACCACATGTATGATAATGATGGATGTAACAACATCGAAGATAAAATTTTGCGTACAGATTTGCTGTGTAAGTTGACATCGTACTAGTCCAATTTTGTTACCTTACTGGTCACAACAAAGTTCCTGATTTTTCTTAGCAATTAAGTTATCCTTACATCATACCTTCTATTCTTGATTTTGTGCTTAAAATGCAATTTTCTTCTAAAAACGCCAA
Organism: Vandiemenella viatica; assembly: GCA_031002005.1. NCBI lineage: Eukaryota > Metazoa > Arthropoda > Insecta > Orthoptera > Morabidae > Vandiemenella > Vandiemenella viatica. The sequence goes on from JARYHS010013631.1 coordinate 78,224,994, forward strand.
TATAGTGACTTGACAGGATTGAATAGCTAACAAAGTTTTAAAAATTTTAAATCGTTAAATGCTTTAAAGAATTAGGCGTGTAACAATTCATCCGAGTTTCAAAAATATAATTAGAGGAATATTGCCACGAAGTGATCATTGTTTTTAGTTTTCGCTACACAACTACTTTGTAACAGTACTGTTAATGCCAGCTCTACTAATAGTGGATGTGAGAACGTGAAGAAAATATTTCATCTCTGGATATACAGCAGGATACCACTCATGGTGTGTGCACAAAAAAGCCTTGCAAATCCGATAATTCGAATAATGTAGTAAACATTAAATTTCGTATTTCAGATATCTGCTGAGAATAATGTGTTTTTGTAAAATATATTAAATACTTATCTCAATTGAAATATACAATGTTACGGAAGCTATTTCAGTAGGCAATCTATTCGCAGGGAATACACTGAAGAAATAAACGACTATGATTTGATAATCACTGTACAAAGAAATATTTCAGGCAATCCAAGCTGAACTGTATTAGCTGTACCGAGTTATAAATTAGGAAGTATAAACATCGCGTGCTGTAGATAGAGTTGCAGCTGTTTGGAAAAGTCTGTATTTTCTGTCACATCCAAGGCTTTTGCTAACAATTCGTCGAATAGAAACTGTGCATTAAATGTTTTATAGTGCTGGATGGTGAAATTTTTTATGACCGGGGCTCGAACCAGCTAAGGTATTGCGGATCGCCTGACATTTATGGTGTTCCTCAACAAACTGACGAGATTGATACCAACAACAAAAAATCCTATCGTTCATGAATGTGGTCATACTTGACTCTGTTAATATCATCATATGTTACAGGAATGACGGTATGAGAAAAATTGTTACTTAGCATTATGAATGGAATGAAGCTTTAGGTTAAAAGTTGTTTTTTTTGTCCGTATGATCGACTAACACATGGCATTTGTAGCTGCATGTTCTGACATTTGGCAGCTCTAGTTTTCCAGGAGAAACTGTTTTACTCGACAGCTACAATGTGGATCCTCTATTTCAGCAAAGAGATTGCTGGGGACTCCGTTAAATTACGAGGGTGAATCAAATATAAACAAGACTTTATTTTTAAAAATATTATTTTTATTTTAAGCGCAAAAAAGTACATATCTTATTTTTCTACGTAATCTCCTGCTTTAGAAACACATTTTTCCCAGCGGATAGGCAGCTTCCCAATTCCTTCCATGTAGAAAGATGCAGGTCGTGTCTGCAGCCAATTGCGCACGTAGGCTTCCACCTCAGCATCACTGTTGAATTTTTGGCCTCCCAAAGCTTCCTTGAGAGGACCAAACACATGAAAGTCACAGGGTGACAGGTCTGGACTGTAAGGAGGGTGGTCCAGTGTCTCCCACCCCAGTTTCTCCAATTTTTCCCTGGTTAAGGCTGCTGTGTGGGGGCGAGCATTGTCATGGAGAATAACCACTTTCCTCATCGGTAGGTCTCGTCTTTTGCGGCGATATGCAAGTCGGACCTCACTCAAAATGTCGCAGTAGTAGGCCGCATTGATTGTCCTGCGCTCATGCAAAAAATCGAGGTGCAGCAAACCACGCTGGTAAAAAAAAACCGTAGCCAAAACCTTGCCAGCCGATAGTCGTGACTTGGCTTTCACTGGTCCAGGTTCTCCTTTTTTTCTCCACTCCATACTCGCTTGTTTGGACTCAGGGGTGTAGTGGTGCACCCAAGTTTCATCACAGGTGATGATGTGAGTCAGAAATGGGTCCCCTTCTTCCCGAAATCGTGCCAGAAGACGCTCACACACCTGAAGTCGATTCAATTTCTGTTCTGCTGTGAGAAGGCGAGGAACCCACCTGGCGCACACCTTACGGTACCCAAGCTCCTCTGTGAGTATGGAGTAAGTGCTCCCATAACTTATTCCGACCTTACTTGCAATTTCAGAAGTGGTAAGACGCTTGTCATCTTCAATAAGCCGTCTAACACAGCTGATGTTGTTCTCTGTAATGCTGGTGCGGGGTCTGCGATTATGGCTCTCATTTTCAACATGATGACGACCATCTACAAACTGTTTATGCCATGCAAACACTCTGGCTCGCGACAGTGTCTCTTTCCCGAACTGGGCAGTCAATCTCCTCAAGATTTCTGCCGGTTTTACGCCTTCTGCAGCGAGAAACTTGATTATAACACGTTGCGCAATCGACGAGTGTACCTCTTGCTCCGATATCGTGACGGTTGGCACTGAGCGAGTCTGACTATTCGTGTCATGTTTAAGCCATAGTGTCAAGATGTAAAACTTACACGGTCAAAGCTCTAATTCCAACATTTTCAAAGTCATTTTAAATATTAGAATATCCATTAAGTTCTTGGTTACAGTAGACATTAATACTTTCTAAAAAATCTCGTTAAATCCAAGACTGACGGGATATCCGTGTTTGATAAAATATCTAGTATCCTGGAAATATAGTTAAGTTTTACATTTCCTGAGATAGCGCCTTCCAAAGATTTACGAGTATAAAGGTTATGCACTGGCGCAAATTAAAACACCCAGACATGAATGATGGAGTTTTAGGAAACTTTGTAGATATATCCAGGATTATACCCAGAAGAAATGGTAGTAAATTGAAATGGAACAGGCTTAGTTTATTAGATTTAGATATAGTTGTCAGTAAGAAGTGTATCCACATTTGAGGATCTATATATTCGTGGATCATTGCCGGAATTGAATCAATAAGTGTTAGGATGTTTTCTTGGGGTATATCTCTAGGCTGTATGTATTGTGCAGGTGGTTGCTACACGGTTTGTGATGGGAGACCATTTGATCCACTCCTGGCATCTGACATAGGCCTACTCTATTGGGGACAAATCTGGGGATCGTACGGTCCAAATTAAAGCCCTTGCAAGGCTTGTGTTATGATGGCCACAGTACGAGGAGGGACATTATCATGTTGGAAGATGCGACTTTGATGGTGGAGATGGTGTCACAATAGGGTGCAGCACCTCGGCCACATTGTGGTGGTCTCCCATTGTGTTTAACAACCACATACTCGGCCCTTGTGTCGAAACTGATTGTGTCCAAACAATGGCAACAGTAGCTGGACCTGTGTGATCTTCTGAAATCACAACAGGGTAAGCAGTTTCTCCACTGCACCTACATAAATGTTGTCGGTTATTTTGCCACAGACAGAATCGAGAATCGTCTTTAAACGTCAAATTTGGTCAACAAGAACATGTGGACAAAAAGTGTCATGTTACACACTTTTCACCACCTAACGCTAAAAAAACATAGCAATTTTGCATAGTAAATAACCTCGTAATTCTCATACTATTACATGTAAAGCTTTCAGTTTTTAATCTCTCAATACTCTTCAAATGGGTATACTCAGGGCCTAATTTCAATTTATCTCAGCTCCGTCTGGATGTTACACTTTTAATCTCCGCCAGTGTAGTTGAGTTCTATTTGTTGCTGAAGCTTCATTCGTAAGCTACACCGGTGCGTAGTTTAGTACTGCTAACAGCAGTCATCCTTCTATGTTGCTGGCGACACGGGACAGGAAAAATTTGAAAGTGACAACTTTCTTATTCAACGCAGTGTTAAGTGTCAGTAAACAAATTTGCCTTCAGCTCTTGGAATGGAATAAAAATGAGACTTTCGGAACTAAGTCTCCGATGTATGTCTGTTGGACTTCGATTTGTTTACTTGTCATATCAGCCGATGGAGGATTACAAAACTATGTAGTTTCGCTGGTAGCGATAATGGTATCAGTGTCGAGATAATGGACGATGGACTTTCCTGAAACTTGTTCGAAAAATGCTGAGAACAAAAATTGGAAAACACTTGCTCCGTAATATTCGCTTTGACGAAGAATTTACTTTATTACTCAGTGGTATAATTAATACCAAAATGATAATTTTGCTTCTGTGGCATCTACTTTAACTATGACCATTTCCTTTTCTACTTATTCACACTTTTCTTGCAACCATCTTTCTTTTGCTTCTTTGCATTTCCTGTTTGATTTCTAAATTGGCTGTATTGCTCTCTTCCTGAGTCATCCCGAGCATTTTTGACTCTCCTCCTCTGATCCATCAGCTCTAAAATTTCATCTGTGATCCGAGGTTTCCGGCGGCTTGTTCCCTAAAGCCTAGTGTTTCTTTACCAGCTTTCATTATTTCGGTCTTTAATGCATTCCATTCGTCCTCGGTTGGGCTCCTTTCAGAGTTATTTCTCATACCCAAGTATACCATTTCAGCAAATTTTTTCTCTTGCTAGATTGTTTATTCACTTCCAGTCAGTTCTGCTTACACTGCTTCCTTATTCGCTTGAATTTCAGCCTGCACTTCTTTACTATTAAATTATGGTCAGTCGGTCTGCTCGTGGGTACGCTTTACAGTCTAGAACGTGATTCCTGAATCTCTGTTTGACCATGATATAGTGTAGCTGATATCTGCCTGTATCCCCAGGACGTTTCCAAGTGTGTATCATTGTTGCATGGTTCTTAAACAGTGTGTTTGCCACAGCTACCTTATATTTTTCACAAAATTATAGCAACTTGCTTTCTCGCCCATTTCTTTCTCCTAGACCAAAACTTCCAACAGTATTCCTCTTTTCCTTCTCCCACTATCGCATTCCAATCACGCATAATTATTAGATTTTCCTCCCCCTTCACATTATAACGAGCCGCGCTGTCGCCACGTTACAAGGTGCATTTTTATTATATTATATGTAATAATATTAGAGTAATTTACATAAATCTTGGGCGACCACCTAAATAGATTTTTGTTGTAATTTTCTAAAGTACGCAAGATTCCAAGTGAGGACTGTAATGAAATGATGAACATACAGTGTATCTTGGTAGAGCGAATATTCAAGGATTATTGAGCTATGTAGGCTTGAAGCTAATCTTGGTGTTTCCAAACCTTGGCGACAAGAAGTCGCGGATTTGGGATTTGCCAGACCACACACTCTGCTCCCTAGGGATAGGCGGTCAACAAGGTTACTCACCGGGCGGGAAAGGCCGGCCGCCAGAACAGAGTCGTCCCCGAACTTAGCCGAATATGTCCGACCTCTGTTAGATACTCTAGCCAAATCACATATCGAGGATATCACGTGACATTAGGTGCCGACCTGAAGATCCAATCAAAATGAGCGTATAACTCAAAATCCTGGGAATTTTTGTTGTATGTGAGCTTCGAGACTACAAATGGGCGGAGCGAGAAGTTTCCTCGTGGACCGAGGAGCGAGGAGCTGGACATTCTAACTTCGATCGCACCAGTCTGAGGTTGACTTGGAAAGTTGACTTCTTTCGCTAACTGCAGCTTGCCTTGCTGGAGCGAGCGTATCACCGCAACACAGCCGGTAATGCGATGATGCGCATTGCCAGACCAGAGATGCCTATAGCCGACTTGTGAGATAATCTCACATATCGTGGGTCCGCTACACTCATCACAGACATCAGACGCAGAACTACAATGGTAATTGATTACGACCAAGCCATGTGATTGTGCATTCCGTGAAACAGAACCCGTAAGCGACTTTGAGAGGATAGGTCCATGTTCTCACTTTGTAATTGTAAAAACCCCTGAGCTAGCGGCATAATTTGCCAGAACTAGTTATTTTCGAATGATATATTGTTCATTCTGGCGCCCATGATTTTCTTTTTAACTGTAAAGTCACAGTATTATGATGCCTTTGTCTGAGGTAGTCATAACTTGTATTTTTCATTGTTTCCAGTTGTCATTATTTCTTGCATTTTGATTCTGAGATATTTAAAAGTAAATATATAATTGTTTGCTTGCCCATGACGGCTAATTGTAACTCTGAGCGTTGCTTTTATGATTTTGCCAATTTGTGTTAATGTTAACGGTAAATTCGCTCAGACTTGTAATCGCCAGTGATAAGAAAATAAATGTCATATTGTGACAATTTTTCCTAAATTCCAACTAACGTCGAGATTCTTGCAAAATTAATAAATTCCCACTCCTTCATAAAAAAAATTAAGATTAAAATCCACAATTATTAATCATAAAGGAATGAAAGATAATTGTAACGTGGTTTGCCCACCAAGGCACCCACCACAACATATTGGATTAATTCTTCAATTTCGACATTTTTCTCTATTACTTCGTCATATTCCTATGACGTTGGCATATACACTTGTAGTAATGTGGTTGGGACGGGCTTAGTTTCTAACCTTATCAAAATAAGTCTGTTACTTAACTGTTCATAATAACTTACCCGTTTCCATACTATCTTATTCATTACAAATCCTACACCAGTGACTCCATTGACTGCTTGTGTGCTAATTATCTTGTGTTCTCCAAACCAGAAATTCTGGGCGTCCTTCCATTTAATCTCACTAATCCAAACATCATCTAACTTAAGTTGCTTCATCTCTCTTTTTAAGTTTTCTAACCTACCTGCCCTATTCAGACTTCTAACATTCCACGCTCCGACTCGTAGAATGTTTCTATACATTCTGATGACTGCTCCCTGAGCAGTCCCCACGCGGAGAACCGGTTGGGGGACTATTTTACCTCCGGAATGTATTACACAGGAAGAAGCCATCATGATAAATGCAGTCTGAGAGGATTACATCTTTGGTTCTTTAATGCAGTGGTTTGATTAATAAATAGAATAACCTATCAAGGCCTTAAACTCTTCCTGGACAATTTTATTTGTACATATATATGTAAGAAAGATCGTTTGTGTATAAATTTCATTGTTATGATACATTAATTCGTCATAGTTTAATGAAATTTCTGTTATCTACGAATATGTACAGTGAAGCTCAATAAAACATTTTGATATATGCGAGAATGATACATTCTGAAGTACATTAAAGCAGATTATCAAGGCTCCATTAGAGTACCATGCATAACCACCCCCCTCTTTTCCCTTCCCTTTCCTACCGCCTCAAGCCATCAAGCCATCAAGCCGGCGAACAATTACACCTGTTGTTGCGGAACATTTGATAATCTCGCTGAAGAACAAGATGACATTTCTCTTGCGCACGTGTGAGATCACTTTTAGATTGGTAGCCGTGTATATTGTTACCAACCGGAGCAGAATTTTTTAAAGCTGTAAAAATAGTGAGGGTGATATTAATGGAGAAAGTTAATGAAGCAGACCTATCAGTGAAAAGATAAAAGGAAAGCATTCTCGTATCACACTTAATCATAAGTCTGTTTCTTTTTCCAGCTGATTCTGTTACGGGAGAGATGCAGTGACATGACTCTTATACCCGGGGCACCATCGGCTATTACTTCAAATGGTGATATCGAAAATCATCCTGTTGAAACGACATGGGCTTCCTTGAACTCAAACGACCTCTGAGGTAACTATGCAACTCGTGTTTCGTAACAATTTAACATGCAACTTAAATAGGTTATTGTCCTGTGATCACCATTTTCAATGCACATTTTTGATTACTCAGTTGTATTTTGTTTCGAATTTCATTCATTGAATAAAGTTATTTCATTCGGTTAAAAGTATTAAAACAAATCTAATGTTCACTGTCGTGGTTATTTATTTCAATTACAATACTTCCTTACTTCCCTCATATTATTTCAGATAACTTTATTACTCATGATGCAGCAGAGGAGGAAAACGTTAAGTGACATTACAATATGTACCTGTTTTTCATACAATTGGTTGTTTAAAATTATTTTTTTCTTTACGTTATTGCTCTTACGATTAGAACATTCTTTCGACGATATTCCAACATTTTTAGTGCGTCCTGAAAGCAGTACGTCCGTCGGATCTGCAGAAATTTCGCTTTACAAGTGGTATTCCTTCTCGTTTAGAAGAAAAATGCTACCGAGCGAGTGAGTTTGAGTTCTTGTAAGCTGCGGATATTGAAGAGGGCCGAATATGTGGATCAGAGAGGAAACTGACAGCTAACAAGATTTCAAATTCTTTAATTTTACAACTTCCTAAACATTTCTGTAAGCTGGCGTTTCTTTTGTCAGTGTTTTCCTACCGAGCCAGATAGTGGTCATACTGGAAATTATTGTAATTTTATGGTTCTTGAAGAATGTCCGGTTTATTTTATTTATTTTCAGCAATTTTCAAGTCAATAAATGAAACTTCTTGGATTCGTGGGAACTAATCACGAATTTAATGGCTGGTTAACATTTCGTAAAGTATAAAGTATTTAAGGAAAGTACATTTGTTAATCAGTCCACTTTCAGACTCTGGAAGAGAGCATAAACGAAACACTTTTATCACAGTTCACTCTGCTAGTAAAGAGTTGTTGACCATCAACTGAAGTGTATTTATGAGAGCTTAAAAGATAGTATGGATCAAGTAAAGCAAAAAAATACAATGTTTCAATTAACTGCTTTACAATTAAACCTAGTTCGTAAAAGCAGTTAGCGTTAATAGATTATAATCCTAATTGGCCTGTCGCTTCTGAGGTATTTGCTATTTTTGCTTACAAACATCGCATTATGTGAATCTTCAGTCTTGCTTTTACTTTGTCATGAGAATTTCGGTTTTATGATATCGTCAACGGTAATCTATAAAGTTTATCCACTGCTCATTGCGATTTTCTAATGTCTGTTGTATTATCAGCTAATTTTTAAATTGTAAAATTTGTTAATCAGTATTTAATAAATTGTCGTGGGCTTTTCCGTGGCCACATCTCCCGTTATCAGTATATACCTTTCATGTATTATGTTAATATTGTTTAAATACGTCACAGTGGGTCTACTGGTTGTTTTTTGGTTATGCACTACGAATCTACCTCAGAGCTTTTTTTTTTATTGAAATCTATAGTATCCCATGGTAAAAAAATGTATTCAGTTGCAAATGGCGGAATCACCTAAATGTCAGTTAGTGAACCAAGTAACCACAAAAAGTCTGAACGACAACACAATAATTATCGGGTGCTGGTACTGCAGCCTCAAATTAGTTCTACGTTTCTGTCGCGGAAACATCTTCACTGCTGAAAATTGTTCGCACCAAATTCGTTCGACCTTTTTAATCCATTCCATTAGAGATGTTTTTATGAAGAATTGACTGTACTCTATAATCAAAACGCATAAATACGTTCGCCGTATCAGCAGCTATTAGAAACAATTTAGACTATATTATGCCATCATTAGAAACAGTAAATCGTATTCGTACGGAGGAAGTATGGATTCTAATGCCATGATAATAGAGAGGAGGATGGTATCACATAAAAGTTTCTTGAAACCCAGTGTCCCCTACTAGCTATAGGGTAGCTACAGCTTAACGTGGAATCCGAATCACGAAACTTTCTGAGGTACTTCAGTCAGACGCCTGGACCACTAGATCACTTCACGAATGTGTTGATACTGTAAATACGTAATGAACATAACTGAAGCCCTCATACACGGCGTTGAGTCTTATCAGCATTGGTAGAGTTCAGCATTTCACTCGGTAACATTCAGGCGCTTCCTGAAATAACCACAGCATGCTAAGACATTTGCTTATCTGACCTTTAATTAGTAGTGTGTGATATCGCTTACCCTCGTATCCGATTTTTTGTTTATCCTTGCTGTTGATGGCAAACTTTGATTGACAGGACAGCTATCACTTAAAAGAAATTGATCTTTCTTTCGGATATAATTATGAAGCCGTGCTGCTGAAAGAGTAGTTTGGTAGGTTAAGAAGTAAGGACGTAGTTTCACATGTATTTTAGAAGCCTAAGCCTCAGATAAATGCAAAAGATCTAAATAAATTCCGTCGAAAAAAATTAAATTTGTAGGATAATAATGAACTAAAACATCCAGACATGTAATACAAGAAACTTGTTAAAAGATTTCTGAAAGACTGTAATAAAACCATTATATTCCCAACACACAAGAATGAACAAGCTGACAAATGTGTAAACTATTCCATCAAAAGTTAAGGATCATATGCTTCACTATATTTATATTGAAAAATGTTGAATAATGTAGAAAATAGGAAGTACGAATTCAGAGAAAATGGAAATGATCGAGAAGAAATTCCGATAACATGGTAAACGTTAAATGGACGGACAATTAAAAAGTGTTCAGGTATTCGTAAAAGAGATTATGAGAAATAGAGGAATTTTGAAATGTTTAATGTAAAATGAGATAAAAGCACTCATCCTAATATAATTCTTTTAAGTGCAGTTGAGATAATAGCATCAGTTAAAAGGTGGATGAGGCTAAGGTGTTGTCTAATACCACTAATAGAGATGTGTATAGAGAAAGCAATAGTGGCATACAGATTGTTTTTTCTTCAATCAGCTGGTGGTAATCTGCTTATGATTCTATCCTGTTAACATATAAGGGTATAAAGAAAATTATTCGATGGCATAAAATAGTTTAAGGAGACTCCATACGAATATAAAAAAAACCCACAAAAGTCGTGTAATATATCACAATATAATTACATATATATTGAGATTATACGTGGTTCGGATTCCAGGCTAAACTGTAAGTTCCCTCTATGGTTAATAATCCTAGTTCCAACATTAATGTTTACACATCCACAGAAAATTCAAGCCAAACAATGGCTTAACGTGGACCCAGTTAGTCCAAACGAACAAGCATATATAATTGAGATTAATGAATGGTTCTTTAATATTATTTATTAAATGGAATTTAGCAGTGATGTTATACCAGTCTCTTTATAGCCTAAGAGCCGGCTGCAAGATAACGTCCATCCGTTGTCTGATTTAAATGCAATTTTTATGTTTAGTTATAAGTAGCAGAATACGATTCTATAGGGATGCATAACCAAATATAGCAGCAAGTATTTTTAATTAAATTTTCAAAAAAAAAAAAAAAGGTAAAAAATGAAACGTGTATTTATCCATTTCAATAAAAATTTTCACAAACATCAACATTTAACAACTAGTAACAAAGAACAAATCATAGTATGCAAGAAAGCGTAATTTCGTACATGTGTGCCGCAATTATAATAGTTCGTACACTAAAAAATATGTGAGAAATTAGTCATTATAAAAAGTTATTTGATGATGGTTTTAAAGCAAATATGGCTGTATGAGGACGGCATTACATTCAGCGTAACACGGTAATCAACGGACTTAACATGCGGAGTTATTTTTAGCAAAACATCATTGTTATGAGGTGTATCGATGATCTCGATACCCAGTTACCTAGCCGGTTACAATGATGAAGTAGCCGTTTTATGACAACTTTCATGAGAGTTTTACCTGCGGCGATTTTCCAATGCCTTCCCGAATGATGGAACTATGTTCAGTGTAACTGTTACGTATGCATGACTGTGATTTGTGTGAGAGTTCAATATGGTGTACTGGTTGAATTGTGAATGAAATTATGACAGAACAGAGAGGGTGAAGCCCTGTTTCAGACTAATCGAACACCATGGGGTACCAACAAGTTTAACGTTCTCAGCGGACGGACGAATCTCAATTATCAGTGTCGTATGTCCTCACTCCATACGCACTGCGGAGAGTGAGATTTAAACCAAGATTTTGATACACAATCTGCTAGTCAAAAATCGTAAACGACAATCTCTGCTACCCTGCCGGCCAAGTCATGGAGACAAATATTTCTTTTACCCTGTCTCAGGCACTGTATTCCATCAGGGTTCCACAGCGACCTGCACCAACAAGGCAACTGGGAGGTACAGCAAATAATAATAGTAATTTCACGTGGTCTTTATGACCCGGTCACAGAGTTGATTACGGGGTGCGCAATACTTTTCTAACGTAGCCACCTAACTTAACGAAGAAATCCTATAGGGTATAGAGGGGTATGGGGAACCCAAAATTTAACGTGGAATCCGATCCATAGAAGCAATGTGAAGTCCTTCTCTCACACAACGCAAGCGTTTAAGGTGAAGGACTGATTAAGGGCTTTTGAAACTTCTAGCGTGGAATAGGATTCGAATCGCGAACCTTTCAGTCATCAGACTTAACCATTGAGCCACCGACTGCTCAACATTTAGTAAAATGTCCTTTCACACCACGTACTTACTATCTATGTGATTCACGAAGTTCTCAACGTATGACGATTTTTTTTTTCGAAAAATCAATTGAAGTGTTAAGATTAGTCAATCCTTGGTTATTACGTGCATTTGCAAGTGTTTCTCGACTTATAACGAATGCAGGTCTTTCTTTCACTCGGACTCCTAATTCCATGAGAACGCGTTTTTAATGTTTTCAGTCAGCAGACAGGTACCCTTGAAGATAAGTGTTTAAAGATATTGTACTGTTTATTTGTTTATCAGTAGTGTCGATTTATTATATAAGTTTTTGCGTGAATTGCATCCTGTTGCGGAAAAGAGTGACAATAATGATAAACGGATATCGCGAGGTAAAACCAGTTCTACAGGAAACTATTACGCACAATAACCCTGAACCGCGAATAAGAACTCATAACAACAAGGAAAAAAGATCTTTTCCAAAACGCGAAATTGAACCGTAGATCATTTCCGAGATAATTGACGATTATTTTCGTCTCTCCGTTGTTGCTCACCTTATTGTCAGTTTTATTTTTGAAAGGCACGTCGTGAGAAAAGTATCAATAACAGTTGGAAACTTGTTTATACAGCTGATCATTTAAAACTACATTTACAGGATAGTTTAGTTGATGATACGTTCAAATTTTAATGCACCGAGCAAATCTTTACTGGTTCTTTGTGATTTATATTTTTCATCGTCCATTAGAAGCGTGTCCTAACAATTATCAGAAAAGATGTCCTCGTACGTCGTGTTAACTATACTTAGTTAAATTCTCTCCATACCCAGCAAAAAAAAAAAATTTAAACGACTAGCGCATGAGGTTTTTGTACCCATTATAACAGTATTGGCTATTTTATTGAAATTACGCCCGCCACGTTGGTTCAATTGGCTGTGGCACCATGATGGTATCCGACGCTGACAATGGGGTTAGCTGCTTTAAGTCTTGGGATGCTAGAAATTTTCACTATCAGGTCTAGGCTGGCAGGGTAGGAGAGGCAGTGGTGTACAATTTCTAATGACCAGGTTGTGCATCAGTTTATGGGTCCCAAAACTCTCAGCAGTGCGTATGGAGTGAGAACAAACGACACTATTGATGGTGAGTCGTCCTTCTGATGGGGACATGACAAGCTGTTTATACCAACCTGATACATTAAAACCCATTTCAATTTTAACATTCTTCAATCTCAATAAAGCTTTCGTTCAACTGTAAAAATAATAGTAGTTCCTCGCCAAAGTTTTATCGTTAACGCCAATAGCATCGCCAAACTTCTGCGTAGAATACGAATCACTGAAACGTTTTAAGTCTGATGTAATTATACAATGGAAGCTTCGCAAGGAGCCTCTAAAAATCCGTGCCGCCGTCTACTTTCAGACATCAAGATTCCCCTCGTCCCATAGGACACTTCACCTCTGAGACAACAGATAGCTCATGCAGATGAACACTTCAATATAAATATAAACAAGTTACAATTGCAGCAAACTATTCCAACTTTAACTTCATTTCTTGAAGCATTGATACGAACGATTTTATTTCCCTCAACATCTACCTATTTTACTATCGACATCATCAAAGAGCTCCAGATTTAAAATCTATCAAATTTTTTTTCTGTTTGTTATATATTTCATGATTTGATAAGATGTAGAAGTAACGATTATGTTACGGTGTGGTATAGCGTTTGATGTAAATTTTTGTGGTGTACCGGAGCTCCCAATATAATCAACAAGCTTGGGGAACTTCGAAATTTACACTCACCTATCTTAAATGTTATTTGTAGAATCATTTAATAGCTAATTTTTTTAAAATTATTATTTCTGTTATTGTGTATGATGTGTTTCGGTTTGAAGATGTATGATAAAATGTAAATTAGTATGGTCTTGCGGCCTTTGAGTTTCGATTTGCGGCGCAGTCCGCGTATGTAGTGGCTGGACATACAATTTAACGTGGAATACGGACCATAGAAATCATACGAAGAAACACGACAAAATAAAAAGTAAAACCAGACAACTTATGACCATTGGAAGTGCATGTGGAATCATTCAACAGAGCAATGCTCTATAAAATCATAATGTGTTTGACCATTAATACGGGTTTGAATGACTGAAATTTTGGTGGTGGAAAAAGTTTTCATATTATGCTCATTGACTTACAGGGCAGCGTAGCTGATGGTACAGAATTCGTAACACACTCTTCGAGTGGTGTTTAGAGAAATGAGATAAACACTCATCCTTAGAAATTCGTGCATCAAATAGAGAACGTTAAGCCTGAAGATACCTTGGTTTGCTTGATAAGAATAGGCTACAGATATGGGAAACGGGTTTTGTTTGATTTTTCTTTATTTTGAAACAATAAACACTTCCCCTAATACCTACTCGTCTACGCGTATGCACCAAGAATAAGACGCACAGAAAACGCGGACCATATTCTGTGTCCTGGGCTAGATTGTTACGGAGAGTATTAGTCCTCCATAGTATAAAAATACTATGAAGACTAACACTCTACAAGAAATCCCCATTACTTTCCTCAGTGTGAACTATATCGGTAAGTTTCTGTGTGGGGATAAATGCGATGTATGTTAAATGTAGAGAGCTGTTTGTGTTATATAGAAGAAATGTGGGAAGTGAGACTGTGAAACAAATTGTCGACTCTTTCAGGAAGACATTAGGCGGACTACCGAGATTAACGGATAAATCAACATCAACATTATCGTATACTTTCACTACATACGCATTGCGGAGAGGTTTAATTTTAAGCTAGGATGCTGGTACATTATCTGATGGAGATAGCCTATTGGATAAATACCAAACGACGAAAATGTGTAATTATCGTGTAGCAAACCAGTTTTTGTTGTACGCCATATGCCTTAATGTTATCATAGCGACGTCTAACAGTCAAACAGCTAACATACCTGTAAGTCTCTGAGAACCTACGATTGGGTGTGTCTCGAATCATAAACAAACTTCTTATTGTGCTTCATCTTTGTTTAAATTCTTAAAAATATACTGTCTGTAGTGAAAGTTTTAAAAACTGAATTTATCAATACGGTGTCGGGGAAGATGATTTGTTAAATAGCATCATTTGGATGAATAAAATGGGAACAAAGAAGTGGAATATGTACAGATTTATACAGTTTGTTCACAAAGGGATTGATGATTTTTTTATTTTTTTTTACTCTCTTATTGCTTCGAGCTTTGCGGGACTTTGTCATTAATGCCCGGAATGCGTGGGGGCCACTGAAGAAGGACTTCAGCCTTGTCATTTTGAAGGAACCATCCCGATATCAGCCTGGAGCTAACTCCAGGACCATGTTGTGCTGGTTTATTCATAATAATAGCCACGGTTAACATCTCGACAAGACTAGTAAGATAGTTCTGACAAAACTAAATCCTTTTTTAAAAAATTATCACTCACAACAGAGTTTTATGCCCTCACACTATATATATATATATATATGCAGAACTCTACTGTGCAGTATTCTGATTGAGACTTTTGTACTATCAGCTCTCCTGCGCTGCTGACGAAATATCTTCTACCGACGGGACTGTAACCGGCTATCCTTCGGTCAAGCGTCAGCCATATTAACTGCGGTTTAGCGACCTCGGCCAGGAGGCCTGTTGCTTGTGGGACACCCTTACGTAATCAAGGAAGCACAATGCCGCACGTGTCCATCTGGTTTCTGGACTGGTCCGTTAGTTCATATCGAACAACTCGTATTTTTTTTCGGATGGAAAGGAAACTACTCTTTAAGGGACATTCAGATTGCAAGCGAGAGCGAAATATATGCACAAGAATCCAAGTGACTGCTATATTGCGGCACATATTTGTTTTTACTTAGTAATAGTTGTCAAAATGTTGAGATGTGAGAGAAGTAAATGAGGAGTTTATGTTAACTTCAAGAAGCCATGGTTTATTTGTATCAGGAGAACAGATTAAATATTTCCGCTTTGATCCCACGTAAGAAAAAGTTCGGGGTTGTGGAACGGTATACATAGAGCTATTTTTTTAAATCACGATATATATGATTACTTAGCTTCCCAAGAATATAAACAAACTAGCTGATACCAGGGACTTCGTACCCGTGGACTTTCATTGCCAAAATTCGATATAGAAAGCTGTTAGTAACTTAAGATTTGTCCCAAAAAACACCGCAGTAGGCAGTAGGTATAAAATACTTGGGGTCAGCAAAGGCATGCTGCCGTGGAATCAAAAAGCCCCAAATTCGGCCATATCAATGTTGAATGAAACCTCATGTAACGCAGCCAACTCCTAATGTTGGGAATAGCTGGTGAAGGAAAAGAAGATTTCATGTAAAATCAGTGCTTAAATCTATATCATATATGAGCACTTAATTAACTTGCCTTTTCAGGGGGTAGGTACAATTATCAGGTTTCAAAAAAATTATTTTTTTCTTTTGATTCGCAAAAATAGTTTTTACTTTTGACTTCATCTTGTTGAAAACATTATTTAAATATCTTTGACAGTGTGGGAGTTATGCGTGATTAACCGAAGTCCTGCACGATTGACAGCCACTTAAAACTTACTGCACTTGAAGGTAAACCAAATCTTTAACCTTAAATATCTCAAAACAGTAATTCATCAAATGGTTTTAAAGATAACTTTTTTTCATATGCATAGATCTTTTTCAAATTTGCAGGACATGTTCTACATACTAATTACTATAGTCCTTACCATTATTGTTTATGCAGCTTTTCGTAAATGAAAAAATATTGCTTTATGTTTAAGCAAAAAAAAAAAAAAAAAAAATTCTTTAATTTTTTATTAATAACAAATATAGAGTTAAATGTGTTACATTATTGGTTCAACTTATTGCCTTAATATTAGTTTACAATATTAAAAAAAAATTGAAAAATTTCAAATAGTTTACCTTTTGTCATTAAAACCCTTCAAAGCAACATATTTTTTTCTGTGAATTTGGATGGTACATTAACCTCATTAAATAGATTTTTAGAGAATGACAGCTCAATTGTTTTTAAATATTTGTATGTGTTAGGTATACCTACCCCCTTAATTAATTTGCCTTTTCAGAAAATACTCCCAATGTACTTAAGATGTAATGGTTACAAAAAAAAAAAATCTAATATTTACATTTATTCTATTTTCTACTAAGTAATCGATTAAAAATATACTGCAATTGCTATCAAGCGTAGATGATCTGTAATAGTTAAAACAGGGTTAATGGATTGCTTTGTCAAGCCATGTGATCCTTCTTCTTCTGGGTCATAACGAATTACGAATTGGTTGTCATTGATTGGTACAAACGCGAATCGGTAATAATAGTCATGGGCCTAAATGAGTGCCACACTCATGAGCACTCAAAGTGTGTCCCGCTTCAAATCGTAGTACCGCCTTGATGACAACACTAGGTACGAATTTAAGACTTTTATTCAGTTATCTACGCGAATGATTCACATTCTTCACCTAAAAAACTTCATGTTGTTCAAGAAAAAAGTATGATATTTTTTTTTACGAACCATATACGGATTTCAGATATGGCAGCACTCACATTGCGCCTTTTGCTTGTACTGTTCTTAAACGGAGCCTGCTGGGTAAGCAATTAACGCACGTAACTGGAATTCACGAGGATGTGATTTCAAATACCTTTGTGCCGATCTAGATTTCGGTTTTTCGTAGTTTCCCGAAATCTCTTCATGTGAATTCCGATAAGGTTTCTTCAAATGGCCATCGCCGAATTCCTAACTGTTCATCGCCCCCAGTCTTCTTCCTCCTTTAACATCCTCTAAGAGGTGTGGAAAAAACCTCCTTCTTAAGGACTGTAAATGTGTTAGGACGTAAAGCAATGGTTAAAAATAGATACATGTTCTCATCCTTCGTGGAAGAAAACGAATTACACCTGGCGTGTTTTTTGACTGAAAACATACAAAGGTGTATTTGATGCGTTTTTTCCACCGTTGAACACAAAAAGCATTCATGTCTTGAAATTCATAACACTAACCCGACAGCTTGTATGTTAGTTTATATTCAACATAGCAGAAAGTCTGCCCGTTCTTGCAATTAAGTTTCCTTTCTGACTAGTTGGAAAGTTTCATCTAATGTTGCCATTACGAAAATTTGGTTACGACACTGTTTTACCTGCAGAATATTTCATCGTTATTTTATAAGATACCAATAAATGTTTCGATAGTGGTGATCAGAATGACGTGGATGCCGCCCCCGACATTTGATCACATTCCTACTCGGCTACCGAACCTGGTGATGAAACTACCGACTGGCCACACAGATCCGGTTTCCCATTGTTTTCTTAAATCACTCCAAGCCAATTCTGGCTGGTTCCTCAAAATTTGATTACAGAATTCTTTCTTTCCTTTCCCTTCCCCACCCCTCCCACCCATCTTCTCCCAGCTGTAACATCCCCGACGAAGATTAGCCGAAATGTTCGAAGTAAACAGAAGAAGCCTATTCCACAAGCTTTGGGGGCATCCATTAATTACTTGAGCTCAAAATAGGGGGGAGGGAGGGAGGGGGAAGAGGTTCGGCAAATTCTCACCAAATTTTATTTAAAGGGAGGGAAGTCAATAAAAATTCCACGTCAACTTTTTATTTCAGATTACCGACATTCAAAGAGCAGTAGGACAAAGAAAAAAAATGTAATCATTACGAGATCAATCTCACGTTTGAGATAAGAGGGTCCTACCAGATCTCACCAGTCTCACCAAGGGGGAGCGGGGATCCAGATTTAAGAAAAAACACCTTACGTAATTAATGGAAGTCCCCTTGTGAACGTAGGATACAGCGCTTAACAGGTTCATCAAAACTACGAGGTCTGGAGCGAAAAAAACATTTGGTTCTAAATCGAAGGTCCATTGTATTATTTATGAAAGTATATAAATTTCTCAGTTCTTTATCAGAGGTCAAAGTTAGCAGAATACGATAAACAGACACTTACTTGGATGCTATGGATATGTAAAAATAACCGATGCAGGAAGAAAACGGCAGCACTACCTGTAGAAACCAGTAGTCTCATAGGACGGCTGGACAAAACTGGGGGCAATGAACGGTAAAGAATTCGCCCATTGCTTTTTTTAAGACATTTGAGTAAAGAAAAAATGTGGAGTTTATGGGCAGAAGATGGAGTAATTGGAAGGACGGGAAATATGGAAATAATGTAGCATATGAACAATTATTATAATTGAGACAATTTTTGACAGGAGTGAAAAAAAATGCGGAACTCTCTAACGTTCGTACATACTGCATCGGGGGAGAGAACCATAACATTGCTGTCGAAACGTTTTGTGTTTCAGTACTGTTGCGGTAGAAGACATAGATGTTTTAAT
The DNA here is from genome assembly GCA_031002005.1 of Vandiemenella viatica. Lineage (NCBI taxonomy): Eukaryota > Metazoa > Arthropoda > Insecta > Orthoptera > Morabidae > Vandiemenella > Vandiemenella viatica. The sequence goes on from JARYHS010013631.1 coordinate 78,244,238, forward strand.
CCAGTAATAGTAGAGTTACGTAAACTTACCGATGCGTCATCTAATAGATCTGATGGACAGAAAGTTATACCGAATGCACGGAATTTATACTACTTGGTTGATTAATATATTTCTCGTGTACATTATGTATACAGAAATAATTCAGTTTTTAAACGCATTCCGTATTTGTGGCGTAATAAAAAAGTGCTCACCACATTATATTTTAGCTCTTTCAGCTGTTTAGTTTACCACTGTATTATTTTTCTGATTCCTTTATATTACTGCATTAACAGCTAAACGCTCTCAGTATGGTGAAAAGATTCAGAGTATTCAATTGGTATCACTATTTCTGTTAGTGATACATCGTGCATTCGACCGTTATTCACATTGAACACAGTTTGCGAGCCGCTTTCGGTGGACGTTACCCGTTCTTGTTAGCTATTCGTCATCGTTGTTGATAACGGGAACTGAGCACTAAGCGGAAACTTCATCCATAAATAGTACTTTGAGTCTATTACGAGAGCACGTCTCCTTTCATCCAAGTAAAGGTCGTTGACGCGTTTTTTTTTTTTTGGACTTTGTACGCCCACAAAATTTTGGCACCTTTTAGCATATACTTTAATGATCTTAAGACATATCTCGGGCGGCATTTGCTTGTTACAAAAAGCGATGCCTGAAACGATGTAGGTAAGGAGCGGCCTCAATTCCACGGCGTTAAAACGTCGCAGCACGTTGCTGATCGAATCAAATTAATTGTAGGTACATTGGGCTGCAATACACTCTGAATTAAGAGGATTTTCAATAAAATCGTATTAATGTTCGGCAATGTAACCTTAAAATCAAAACTATTGCTTGTTTTTTCTCACACTTAAAATCCAGATCTCGGTTTTCCATGGTTTCCCAAAATCACCTAATGCGATTGTGAGGATGCTTCTTTCAAAAGCCATTACCGAATTCTTTCCCGTTCCTTGGCTCACATTCTCTCCCGCCTCTGGTGACCTGTACATCTATGAGAGGTAAAGCGTTTAATAAAGATATTAATGTTGTAAGTATTTGTTTTTTAAATACAGGATACGATAACAAAAACTCTATAAAATTGCCAACGACAACGTAACTCCTTATGTTTATCATAAAATAAAAACTTAAATCCAGCGTTTCACAAGATCCAAACGCGCTGGAACAGGGAGGAAAAAATTAGTCTCTAACAAATTTTAAATACGAATTCCGTGTTTGGTCAACGATACATAGGCCCATAACATGGTGACAGGAACTCGGTGAATCGTTCTTTCTGATAACTTAATTAGTCCTACAATTAACAGGTTTTCTCAGTATGTTCGGCAGGTGATTTTTATCTTTCACCAAAGGATGATAATAAACACAGCTTCTGAAGTGATTTATGAGTTCAATGAAATAACAAAACCGTTGATACACTTTTCATCTCACTTTAATTCTGTCGAAATTTTCATAGCACAATATGGATAGGCAATGACTGTATTCAAATATACTAAAGCACATTCGCGAATAAAAACTGTTGAACTACTCTTAGGATGAATCCTACAACTTCTGCGGCTCGCATTTTCTGCGATCTTAATAAGCGCTACAGAAACAACGTGAAGGCAATAAAGGGTGGAGCATTAACAATCTCACTGACAATCAAAATCGTACGAAAACAATTATAACTTGTGCAAAATTACTCAAAATCGTTAGGATGAAAGTTAATATAGTTTACACGCATTTAAACATATAAATGAAAACATCAAACACTCTAAATAGTTTTAAACCGTCATTAAAACACGGTGGCTTATACAACCTTTAATATTACAAGCTCTCAATATTTCACGCATTTTACTACTTATAATCATATTAATCATTCACAGACTATCCTTTCATAAAATCAATATTAATTCGCATGAAAAAATGTATAAATTAATAATTAATCAACTTTCATCTCTCTATACATAATTCCAAGATTAAAATTCATCAAAGACAGGGTTTGAGTGCTGTTACAATGTGCAAGATGTAGTCCGATACTTATTTGATTTTAGAGCTAAGGCACCGCGATGGACGGACAGACAGCAAGGTGACTGAAATATAGCTCAGTTTCCATTTGGGTACGGAACCCTGAAATGTGTAGTCGTACTATGCTATATTCGTAAAGCATAATCCCAAACGAATTGTTTCAAGATTCGTCATCACCTATGATAATAACTTCCGCAGCACGCCAGTCGGAGACATTTGAGCCATTACAAACTCTTAAATAAGCCATTCTAAAAAATAAAACTCAAATACTGAAACTTCAGGTAAAAAAGAAATACAAAGAACCATAGAAGTAGCAATTAGGTTCTGCTTAGTACTAATAGTAAAGATAAGGAAGATCGTGAATATAATAGATTTATTTGAGCCTTGATTTCATTCGAAAGCGTTTTGGATATGCAGAGCAATCGATCACAATGCTTTTAAAACCAACGTTATTACCAATAGCTTTTCAAAATTAGTAACCATACTTATTAACGTCAGTTAACTGCAGTTGTTAATTACTACAATTTTGTAAATATTCAGAGATTGTTGAAATAGCTGATTTTGAATACCATTTTTCTTCCGACGACTTTTTCATCTGTCTTTTGTTCTCACAGTCGAAATTTTAAAGCTGTTAAGTTATCTACATAATTCATTTATTTAATTGTTGGGGGATGTTCAGAATGGAAGCTGCAGATTATTCAAATGTTCATTTTTAAGAAATTTAATCTCCCTTTTATACTTTCATACTTTAATATTTTGTAAGACTATAGAAAGAAAACGTTAATTTACTACCAATAGCATTGCTGATAAATTTAGCCTCGATATTTTTTGATAACACAAATTTTTTAACTGACCCGGTCGCATCACAAACAATTCCTAAATGGTTACTTTCTTGGATATAGCGAAACTCACATTCAATATGAAGTCTGGAGAGAATTAATTTGCATGATGGCCGATGATATCATTTTTCTCTTTCAGATACCACTCTGTTATTCCACACAGTATTCGAGTCACGCACATCTGAATGATTAGCTCGTGTAATAAATTGCTTGTTACGTTATCGTTAAGATACCGCTGCAGCACGGGGACCAAAGAGGTTACGCGTGTTCTCGACAGGTAATTATCGGAGACAGAGCTGAACATATGTTCCTGTCTCTCTCCATGACTCTGCAACCTTAATGCCAAAAGTAACTCGTCAGATGACCACACGGGCGACGAGTTAACACTTTTTAGCTTAGTAATTTCCACTACAAAGAACAATACTGACATACTGATAGGCTATAAGCCACATTTATTATTGCGGATCTATATTGCTTTAGAAAGTTTTATGTTCATTGTCCTAAATAGTGAGTCATAAAATATATCTGAAGTTTAAGAATATTAACAGCTCTGAAGATGCAATATTAAAACATTAGGAAGAAATTTTAGTGCTATCTTTTTTTTAAAAAAATTGTTTATAATGTTTCGGAGATGAATAGTCAGATAGAATTTTCTTTGAAAGACTACCGCGAATTAAGAAGCGTCGATTAAAAAGGACCATAGTAAAGTTTTACTTAGTACTAATCAATACATCATAAAAGGATCCCAGTATTTCAGGGAGGACATTTCAGTAAGCCATTAAATAAAGAAATCTATACGTGTGGCTCTAGATTTAATGCTGAATTACATTTAATTCCAGCTCTGAACATACCACTAACTGTCTGCAAAAATGATTCGGACAGTATTGCATCTATGACAGAAATTTTAGAGAAGAGTCATTGCTTATACATAATGTTTAATTACTTATTTCACCTGTTTATATTCATTTGTGAGACCTTCACAGTTTTAGCTGTTGTACAGTACAACAGCTAAAACTGTGAAGGTCTCACAAATGAATATAAGCGGGACAGGAAGAAGAGAGTGAGATGAAATAAGTAATTAAACATTATGTATAAGCAATGACTCTTCTCTAAAATTTCTGTCATAGATGCAATACTGTCCGAATCATTTTGCAGACAGTTAGTGGTATGTTCAGAGCTGGAATTAAATGTAATTCAGCATTAAATCTAGAGCCACGCGTATAGATTTCTTTATTTAATGGCTTACTGAAATGTCCTCCCTGAAATACTGGGATCCTTTTATGATGTATTGATTAGTACTAAGTAAAACTTTACTATGGTCCTTTTTAATCGACGCTTCTTAATTCGCGGTAGTCTTTCAAAGAAAATTCTATCTGACTATTCATCTCCGAAACATTATAAACAATTTTTTTAAAAAAAAGATAAGCACTAAAATTTCTTCCTGTTTTAATATTGCATCTTCAGAGCTGTTAATATTCTTAAACTTCAGATATATTTTATGACTCACTATTTAGGACAATGAACATAAAACTTTCTAAAGCAATATAGATCCGCAATAATAAATGTGGCTTATAGCCTATCAGTATGTCAGTATTGTTCTTTGTAGTGGAAATTACTAAGCTAAAAAGTGTTAACTCGTCGCCCGTGTGGTCATCTGACGAGTTACTTTTGGCATTAAGGTTGCAGAGTCATGGAGAGAGACAGGAACATATGTTCAGCTCTGTCTCCGATAACTACCTGTCGAGAACACGCGTAACCTCTTTGGTCCCCGTGCTACAGCGGTATCTTAACGATAACGTAACAAGCAATTTATTACACGAGCTAATCATTCAGATGTGCGTGACTCGAATACTGTGTGGAATAACAGAGTGGTATCTGAAAGAGAAAAATGATATCATCGGCCATCATGCAAATTAATTCTCTCCAGACTTCATATTGAATGTGAGTTTCGCTATATCCAAGAAAGTAAGGTTATAATAAATGTAAATGGTACTATGTCCCAACTAAATACCACTTCAAAGTAATACAATAATTTCAATAGAACAGTCAATTATGTATGAAGAATCCAACAAGTGTAATATATAACAGGATTGTTAAATACCATGATCACCGCATTGGCCATCACGTACATAAAATGTACTACTGTCTATAGGTAATTCCGAACCAAAGAATACATTAATATTTATAATAAAAATAAATTGTACTATGTCTCAACTAAATGTAACTGTAAAATACTGTACTTAATATACAAGAAAATGTGATGTAAAGAAACGCAATACTATCAGCAGGTCAACTGGCGTAAGCCAACGACCATAAATAAATTAAAAAAATAAAATAAAAAAACTCATCGAAGTAGTTTATCCTAGAGAGGAAACTAAGTGACTTCTGATAATACTCTATAGCCGTTGCGAGATCTATTTAATTTGAACTTCAGCTTCATGCGACACGCAAGAGGAAAGAATCAACTTCATCCAAAGTAATAAGTCTCAAGTAATGATTCCTAGCACTGACCTCCGGGTATTATTTTAAATAACAGATGTGTTAGAGCCGTTACTGACAAATGATTTTTTTAAATATAATTTCACACGCTTTTCGCTCCTATGGCGTGACGAATTATCAGTACACGTAAATTACGAGTGTACATTTTATTAGAAGACCAATAAAGCCCGGGCTGTAAAAGACTGATAATCCATAGTCTATGCAATATCTAATGAGAAAATTTATGGACCTTTTTGTTAATACCTTTCGCCTCTTGCCGAGAGGTTATTGACTGGTGTAGAACTTGACCCCGAGTAGGCTATAACTAAAAAAAAAAAAAATGGAAGAGTGGAGATTTTCTGGGCGTACTGATGCAACAAAACCTTCTCGGGTATCCAGCCGGATGGTGGTGTAAAAATACAACGTTTCGGCAGCTAGCTTCGTAGTGAGTCCAAGATTTTGCGCGCCATCGCTGAAGAATATAATGGGTTCAATGGGTTGCTGAGCCAGTAGAGGCATTGACAGTCAGCTTGCGACAACTAGAAGATACCTGATGAAGAAAGCAGAGCTAGCTGTCGAAACGTCGTGTTTTTAAAACACCATCCGGCTGGACACCCAAGAAGATTTTGTTAAAAAAAGAAAGGGTTGTTTGGGATGCGTGTTAGCCAAAATCGGTGAATTTTTATGAATGTCACCAAAGGATTAAAACCAACGATCTTTCAGGGGAAGAGACTGGAATCTGCTGGAGCTAAGCCCGGTTGGTAGGTAGTTTGTCCAACAAGTGGCGTCACGTTCTTACATGCGACAGAAAAGAAAAATTTTATATGCGTTGATCGCGTGGCAGGAAACGTACAAACCCAACAAAATGGTACTCTGACGAACAACTCAGAAATAACTAAAAAACAAACTTACGAAATTAGTGCTCAATACTTCCCGTTAGAGGACATTGCCAGTTTCATTCAGATTTGATCATTGGCTCCAGCATAATAAAAATTTCAAAACTTTAAATGTATTTCTGGCAGAATTCGTGTCTCAATATATAGGTCAAATGATAACTAATTGGATTACTGGAGTTCGAAATGATTTGACTTGTTGCAGAACGTTCTGAACGACTTTCCTCGGCTCACTCAGACAGCTGTCCAGTCCTTTGGGTCGTAAAACGGTCTTATGGCCTAGATAACGCCACGAGTTTCTCTTTCTGTCGCGAGGTTTACTTAAGAGAATGAGGAGCTCCGCTATTTCCGTTCAGATCGTTGTCTCATCAATCCCCTTGAGACGGACTGTCCTCATTTGAAATAATGACCTACGAACAAACTAGACGTTTCTACCAACAATGTTAATTCAGGATTGTTGTAGGGTTTGTTCTGGATTCGATTAAAGCTTTAAATCCTACAAATTTTCCCTCGCATTCCAACACGAAAATCTTACTTCCTACAGATGTAGCTCACTAGTTTCTGTCTAAATGCAAAACTGGAGAAAACGTTTCCGGTAGAACGGAAATACGTAGCAATATGAAAATTCTTAGTGCTTCAGATGGTAGCAACATTAGTGCTAGATACAAAATTAATACAAAATTAATTTCTTTTGAGTAGTGTACCAGGTACACTGCATGTTTGAAAACTTAAGAGTCAAGAAAATTATTCTAATCTTCTTTTTTAAAAAAATAATCCTTAAAATTATTACTCTGGTGTCATTAACAGTCGCCGCCAGCTCCCAGATATATGGTGCGGATAAGGTAATCGGGGGAATCAATCAACCAATAATATACCTAGAACTTAGTGGCGTAGAACTTAGTGGTAAAATAACAAAGTTTTGAAATATCTTGCCACACAGGCCCAAAAAAATGAAAGAAACTAGCATGACTCTACAACCTGAACTATGAAGGTAAAGTTACCTCATGCAGCATCTGAGGAACTGTGGCTTACAGGGGGTGAATAATAACATAGGAATAATACCATCCAAATTCCATTGCGCTCACCCATGAAGAAAATCCCGACGGAGAATAAAGTGAACCACGCAATACAGATATCTTTTTTTTCTTTGTAAGGCAGATTCATAAAAAAGTTAGTTACTATCGTTGTTGGCGTACTGATGGATATATTACAGATGACAACTCAGTGCTAGCCATTATGATTATATTAACATTGAAAGCACATTTACACTAGCGGTTAGATCAGCCAAGCTCAGGTCTGCTCAGCTCAGCTCACGATGCAGGATAGCATTCACACTATCGGTCAGGTCAGCTCAGCTCAGGTCAGGTCAGATCAAGTCGTAGACGAGGCCATTTAATTTCAGTTGCTCATAGTGTACAATGCCGTTTTTTACCCCAACGTCAATTTAATCGCAATGGTTTTGGATCATGAGCCTAAAAATACGTCAAAATCAAAAAGAGGATGGTTCTGGGTGCATCGAGAGTTTCAAGCGCAAACAGATCAAGAAAAAACAGAATGCTAACTACCGACTATGCCGTGCGAGTTGAGTGGTGGGAAATGCTTTTAATATTTTAGGGCTCAAAGATTTCGAATTTATTTTAGAAAAATTAATTCTGCTCTAGGATTAATTGATAACATAATTTAACCAACATGTATTTTAACAATTATTTACGGAAGGATAAAATTTCATGACAAGTAGAAAGTGAATTTCAGGATGAACGAGAGTGACCCTATTTTACAAATATTCTTTGTTTGGGTGCTAACAATCGTACAGAACAAGAAATAAATTCACAATATTTTTTCTTTTTTTAATTCGGAAACAGGATCTGTACTTTAGCAGTACTAAAATGGGCAATAATATTTTAATTTATAATAAATTTTGCCGAATTAATAATAAACAAAAATAAAATACCGTTAAAATATTTATTTTTTTATTTATTTCGCCGCCCATCTGATCTGATCTGACCTGACCTGACCTGGCGTTTCCTCTTTCACACCTGCGGTCAGCTCATCTCTCAGGTCTTGACCGTTGTTGATCGGTGGTGGCGCGATCTTCAGTTTGACTCCTGACCTGAGCGGACCGCGTACTGTGAATGCTCCCTTTGGATTACGTGTATAGCGATTTTTGGACTAAGCTGAGCTGACCGCTCTTGTGAATCGACCTTTATTTGACGTGGATAACAACGGAGTTTGATCAAAAGGTGCAGTTACGATGCAGATTCTTTAAACAGTTAAATTATGGATTTTGCTAATATCAGATAGGCAACGTGTATAAATTTCTAAAGAAGTCGTTTTTATATGATGGAGATATAATAATGATTAACAGTCTGTATAGTAAGAAGGAGGTTGGAATGAAACTAGAAGATAATGGGAATGAAATGTCCGTTAACAATACGTTCGTTTCTAGCAGTTAACTAGTATGGAAGAAAAAATTAGATATGGCTCAAATGTTCAAGGAGAAACAATGAGTGTGCTACGACGCAGTTGAGAGAAAATGATGAATAAAATCAACATAATACTTTGGGAAGAATTTGAACTGGACGCAAACGCATGTGGAACAAACGTCATGATCAGACAATAACAGTAGATTAAATATAAAGAAAACAGCAAATTGTAATATTTAAAGGGCCAAATTGCACTGTCTGTAGTCGACATATGAGATTATTAGGAATAGTATGTATTGAAGTTTCATAACTTTAAAATTACAGGTTGAACTGTCGCCAAGTGAGTATAAATTCTCACTAGAGTTACTAACTTTCTCTGTTGTGATCATTCGGTAACTTTCAATGAGAAAGCTTGAGATGAGTTTTAGTTTTCATTTATTTGACAAACATTTCCCAAATAAACTCTTCTTTTTTAAGATTACAAAATGTTCTTAGTTTCTTGCTAACGATATTACCAACTACTCTACTGGATGCTTTCGAAGAGTCAATTTATAAGAGACAGAGAATATTCCCGAAAGTTGGACATAAATATAAACAATCTTATATGAAATTATCAATATTTAAAAAAAATGGAGATTGCTTTGAACAAAATAATCAGTTTCAAAAAATAATAGTCTAAAATGAAATTATAAATCATTTTTAAAGATTTTGACATTTCTTGTAACAAAATATACAACTTAAATGACTCAAAAGCCCGCTGAAACATAGTTACTGTTACAAGAAAACATCTTAATGTCCTTTAATTAAAATGCAAGATATTAAAATAAATGTAGCACACGAATCAAATCTGACATAACCATTCTGAACAGTTCTAAATAACACACAGTAAATGGATTAACTTAGTTAATTATTTAAAAGTATCGTAATGAAGGGGAAACCAAGGTACAGTGATTTTATAATATGTAGTATAAAAAGTCAAAAACCCTTGTTATTTTGAATTAAAATTGCAACCAACGGAGGGTTTCTAGCAAGAAAGACCTTGTTTTCAACTGAAAACCTATTTTTATCAAAGACAGATCCTGTGCGAGCAAAAAACTTCCCAGAACTTTGCTTACGGTAGGAAAATTGAACTTAAGAGTGAAGGAGAAAATTGGTTTAATAGCAGGATGTTTAAGTTAAGTGGAAAGATGAAGTATCAGATCAGTGTGTAGCATAGCCATATGATAGAGGCTGCTTCCAAAGTCGGTGGCCCGGGAGATCGAAAACCGGCTGTGCTATTTGGAATACAGCCGAGTTGATGTTAAATTTCCCGCCGGTCCGTGGGAGTACCGTGGAAGACCCCGAAGTGCATGCCGGCTACCGGAAGTCAGTTAAACGCCCGCGAACCCAACATGTGGTACCGGCTAGTCTTCCTGGGGCAGCCGAGCTCATCGGGCACGCCACCCATGTGCGAGTTTTTCTCGAGCTCCCTTTTTTAATGTTGAACTATTTTCGGTTAGAGTTGTGAAAATGCGAGTGTGATTTATAAAGGATTGTCAATGTCAACCGTTTTTAACTGAGGATTTTGCAACCTTCGGGTACATATATATACAGGTATAGAAGTCCGATGTAATATATGATCACGACTGGTGTGGGTTAAGATTTGAACTCTATTAAACTTCAAAAGTTAATTTTGTTATTCCTTTTTTTGTGTGATTCTTCTTGACACGGTAAAGTGTGTTAATAAACAGAATCACTGGCGACCGCGTCAGCAGAATTTGCTGCTTCAAACATTTTCGTAAATGTACTAAATCCCACCATCCGCGAGCATTAGTGTGCTTTTCTGAGAGAAGAAATGCAACAAGTGTTTCAAGGAATGGATTTTTGTGGAAGAAAAGTTGTAGTCTGGTCGTTATTAGACAAGCGTGAATGATCTAATCGGTTGTAGAAGATACGCTTCAAGGCAAAGAACGTCAAAGAGAGGGAAAGAGTACTGTGGACGTAGGATGGAATATGGTATAAGTCGAAATGTAGTAGCTCAGGTTACACCAATACCAGCTTACACACTAATTAGGAAACAAAAATAAGTGATCGTCTCTATTCACTGTCTAAACTGAAATGCGTTCTAAATTATTGTGTCTAACGTCAGGATAAAAACTGGGAACCTTTACTGAAGTTGTCTTGTCTTGCTTGACGACAGTTCTGTGTATAATGAACACACCACAGAAGTGGAGTTTGTTTACCTAGCTTGTCCATGCCGCACAAGGCCAATGTCACGTACACATACTTGATAAGCTCGACTAGAAAATGGACAGAAGACGTCGTGGAATTAACACGTATTTTCATTCCCTATTAATCAGCCTTGTCAACATAATGCGTAATGAAAGCCGGTATAAAGAGTTCAATTACTTTAAATTACGGATTTAATATTTGTATGTTGCAGCTCTTTCCTGTTCTGCCTCTTTTTCTCCTCGATCTCGTTAATTGTTTCACAACATTCCGTTCAGTGCTTTAAAAGACATTGCCTTTCTCTTTATAAGTTTCTCGTCATTCTGTTTATATGCTCATTTCTAGAATTATTTATTTATTTTTTTAACAACATTCTCTATTAACTTCGCCATTTCTTTTATCACTCAGTGTTTTGTTGTTACTGCTCTTAAATACTCTTAAAAGCTTTATTACATGTTTTTAATTAGAATTCTTTTGTTTTAGTAGTAGCAGTATTGGAATTTATATCATAACATACTGGAGGCCTATATCATTTTAAATCCATGTGATGTTTATGAACACTAATCCACACAGTATCTGCATAAAAGATGGATTTTATGATAAGTGTTCTTGTTACCTTCCTTTATCTAGTAAATTATTTGCCAAAGGTTAATTCCATTTGATTGTTAGACCTTCAGACAAATTTAATGCATATTCTCCGTAATAACATGTTTTTTGCTGGCCATTACTTTCGACACAGTTATTGCCTAATCATCTATCAAAATGCTTCCTGAGCTCGCCGCAACTTTTTTTTTTTTTTTTTTTTTTTTACAGCTTTCACCTTTAAACTCCCCTCTTAAGACTTAAAGAACTATCTACGGATGCTTTAGGTGCTCTGCAAACCTAAGTTTTCTTTTCGTTACATTTTTCCACATATTTCTCGCCTCGTTACTTCGATTTAGTATCACCTCATCTATGATTCGAAATTGAGAATTCTTCTGTAATGTCACGTTTCATGGGCTTCACTTGTCTTTCCTTGAGTCCAGGTCTCGTTCTCGTGCATTGAAAGCAATGTTTTTCTGAAATTCAAATATATTCCTGGTATTAACAAAGGACGTTTTTAGCCCTACTTTTTCTTCCCCTATAACATCCTTTCACAATCTGAAAAGATATCATTTTTTAATTGAAATGTATCAAGTACTTGCTATTTCTAAATTCAGTGATATAGAGTGACATCTAAATAACAGTGATAATAAGCTTATCTATTCACTCTACATGCCTAGTTTCATGACATTATAAAAAGAAAAATATTCCAAAATAAACAAAGAATCTAAAATTGTTTGTTCCAATATTAAAATTTAAAATGAATCATCATTTTTGGAGGGAGGGGGCAACCAATACAAGAAAGAACAAATGTTTTAGATGGCCATTGGTTAACCTAAATGTGGCTGTTATCGATCTGTAAATGATACCAACAATTATATTTGCAAGTTATTTTTTTCTCAGTGCTGATCCAGATAAAAACTAACCTTAGTATTCAACACGAAGGTTGGTTTTACCCTCCTGAAGGGAATATTACGTATCCTGGTATTTGAAATAGGATGACCAGTTCCATTCCTCCTTACCAAACCTAATCCGGTAATCCTACCGGGTAAAGGGGATCTACAGTCTGAAGTGGATTCCCACCACGGAGCTAATTCTAATACCAGTAAATTATTGACATCGCATTCACAAAAATCTTTAGCACAAACTTCATGCCATTACAGCTTAAACTACCTGTGAGGGACAGCTAGGCTTCTCCGTTGTACTGTGCTTCCTATGGTGTTCTGAACATGGTTTGTATGATAAAAATTTTGCAACGTGGAGGCGGATGGCAGTCCGTATATCTGATGGCGTCAGGAAACAAAACCAGGACATGCTCCGTGCTTATCAACTTGAGATACCCCACTGTTAGCACTTACTACACTACACAAATTATTACTTGTTAGTGGAGTACAACAGTGATGTGTGATTTATATCTTTGTTACAGAGATTTCAATGGTTATAAAAGATAGCTATCGTAGTAACTTTGCTGTTTTTCCTGTCTTTTAACCATTGTGACTTTCTGGACCTGGGTGTACTTTTTCAGTGGTGAAGGTTCTTCGCTGACGATACAGAAGTACTCTAATATCGACTTTGGCCAAAAAAAATTAAATTGATCTTTTACTGTGACGAAGGTTTACTTTTTCACTTGAAATACGACAGGGCGCTACGTGGTTCATATTGCATTAGAACTGCAAGTTCCCTTTGTCAAATGGTAAGCAACGACAGAGGCGAATTGTGCTGTAAATTGAAACGGTGTTACTTTGGCTGCCGTACTATCTATCAAGAACCATATCCCAAACTGGAAATTTTGTGCGTCCTTTAATTTAACCACCCGACTTCAAAAAATATCTAGCTCAAAATCCGGTCATCTCATTCTTTAAATTGCCTAACATCCTTCGCCTACACGCCGCTTTGGAGAAACTTTATGTTATCAAAAACTTGGTTCTTGCTCATTTTTCTGTATTTGTTTTTTAATGACCTGTCTTTTTACTGATGACACTTTCCTGAGCATTCTTTGCCGACCATTTCCACGGAATATTCTAGTCGTAATTGTAATTATATAATATTGCATATTGTATATTTTTTTATCTTTCTTTTATCATTTTTTTAAAGTTTTATTTCTCCCAGATGAGGTTCAGGAGGCGGGCCATTGTATAGGTTTACAAGAAACGGGAAGGAGCTCGGCAATGGCATTTTTTATGAACCAACCCAGCATTCGCTTGGAGTGATTACGGAAAAATGTGAAAACCCGAAACCCGGATGGTATTTTGCGGGGTCAGATCTCCCAATAAAGATCATCGATCCTCACCCATACCAAATAAAACCGAATTGCAGAACATGAGTGTTCGCGATGCAATTGCCGCAGTGTCACATCTCGAAGAAGATCAATCACCTCTCCCTCAAAAAAAAAAAAAAAAAAAAAAATCGCAGGGATTACTTTATACTCTATGAATATTTCACCCGCACTGATCCGAGTGGAGCACGCCTGGCTCGGTTCGCAGTAACATTTTAGGAAAAGATACTACCTCGCATCCAAAACTGGTTAGCAATTCGACATCTTTATGTCGTAAGCCGTAAAGACATCGATAACGAGATGGAACTTACGTTTCTTTGATTGGGATTCACGTAATAATTTGTTTATAAGTACATTTAAATAATCTGTAGTTATAATAGGACTGTAACTGGAAGAAAGTCTGTACATTTAAAACACTTTTGAAATTGTGGATTTGCGTTACAATTCCATACAAAGAAGGAATCAATTGTAGAAATTTGTGTCTGTCCGTATTGTAGTGGGTTGTAGAAGTGAGGGGGGGATTTTATAAATTAAATTATTTTTATAATATAAAATTTAATAAATCAATTATTAATTATTGATTGGCAAGGATCATACGCCGGGTCGTAAAGACACCTGACACAGATATTTTATTAAGTTCAATAGGCTGCTACACCGCTAGGCACATTTACATTTTATATTAATATAAATTAATGCAATGTCAAGCAAGCCTAGACGTTACAATTGGCCGATTTACTCAAGCAAACAATTATATGAACTTTACTTTACTTGCAAATATTCTGAGGAAGTTACAGTTAGTGAGCGGGAACAAATGTTCACAATACAATACTACAAGAAAACAATCATCAATCAAAAAGAATACATGAAATGAACATGCATCTCGGGCACCATCAAATAACAAGTAGAAAAAACAAGGAACTCGCGATATGCAAAGGTTCCTACAATGTTCAACAAAATGCCGGCTAGCTCAGGGTCAAAATTAGCTCAAAGAACACAAGTCTCTTTCTCAAGTCGCTTACGGGTCATTCGCAGTCTCATAAGAACTCAACGATGCAAGACCTGGCGTTTACACTTTACCTAGTGTAGGCAGCAACACTGAAGTCCGTCGCGCTATCAGCCCAGCGTGATAGAAAAATCACCAGCCAGTGATCATAGGCAGGTCACTGTACTGACCAAGCACCACAGTTCTGATGTGTGAACGAAGACTTTCCCGGCGTGTCGATGCAATGAACTCTTCACAGGTTTGCTGCCGGATAGCGTTTGTAAACGACGAGCTTTCGGCGACCAACTCCGTCGCCATCTTCGGGTCTGATGTTAGCGCTGCGGCGACCAGACTGCAGCTCTGGTCGCCGCAGCGCTAACATCAGACCCGAAGATGGCGACGGAGTTGGTCGCCGAAAGCTCGTCGTTTACAAACGCTATCCGGCAGCAAACCTGTGAAGAGTTCATTGCACCACAGTTCTGGCCTGGCAATAAGTCAGCTCGACCGCACTGGATCGCGGTCTGGCCAGAAGTCAGAATCGACCGCACTGGATCGCGGTCTGACCAGAAGTCTCGACTGCTCTCGCCCGTGGTCCGGGCAGAAGTCACAATCGACTGCTCTGCCCCGTGGTCTGGGCAGAAGTAACTTCCTTCTCTCCGGAAGGCGATGGCGTCCCTCTCCCGCGCAGGAACATGGCGGGCAGAAAGAAATACACCCTGTATTAACATGTGTAGACCCCTACCGATGATTTCATAGGCAGGTTGGAAATCACGTGGTATCGATGCACACTCAGATTCGCGGCATTTCGCTAGCGTCCCTCTTCCGCGTCCATGCTTGTTGACGCAGGGGGGGGGGGGGGAGGTTGACCTTCGCCTGTTTGCTGCAGGAACCGTTTGGGGTGACTGACTGGCCTTGGGGTGGCGACAGCGAGGCGGGCTATTGTCCGTTCACTGGGATTTTACCGTTTCACTTCCCGTCCCGAGCCTCCGATATGCGACCCTTCGCTTAAAACAAAATCCTATGCTCACACATTTTCTGAGCCTTTTCAAAGGAAATACCCTTGCATATTCATATAATTATATACAATTTTGGGCTGCCCGAGATCAATATTAATAAATTTTAATCTGAATAAATTAAAATAAATCATAACTTAATAAAAATAAAAATTGTAGCGTGGCGTGATAACGTCACGTTACAGTATGTCTGTTTGGATGACGGAATTCACGCAAAAACTACTGGTCGAATTGTGATGGGGTTTTAACTAATGTATAACCCATAGTCTCAGGGATAAAATAAGATACATTTAATTTTGACTTGAAGTCATACAGCTAAGAAATTTAAAATAAATTTATTTTTATTGCATATCGCTTTACGTCTAGTCGACGCCTAGGTAGCTGGAGGCGGGAAAAGGTCAGGGGCAAGGACTGGGAAGGACTTCGGCCATGGCATTTTGAAGGAACCATCCTGGCATTCGCCTGGAGTGATTTCGGGAAACCATGGAAAACCGAAATCTGAATGACTGAATGGAGATACGACGAACCCACCAAAATGCAAGGCAATAGTTGCACCGATCACCCACCACGCATGGTAAGCAGAAGTGTCCACAAATTATTATCTATATTTCCGTTGAATGCGATTCGCTTAAAAACTACTGATAGGATTTTGATAGATTTTCGAATAATGTGTAGCCCATAGTTCCAGGCGTAAAATCGGATATGTTTCATTTTGACGTAAAGTCAGAAATATGAGAATTTTAAGATTAATTTGGCCACAAATTGGTTCTATTTTTCGTTGAACGCGATGCACTTAAGAACTACTTGTCTTATTTAGTTAATTCTCTGAAGTCACGATAAATGTTTCGTCCGAGAGAAGCATCCAGTTCTGATTATGTCGATGCGATGAATCTGGCTGGAGTTGCTGAAAGGTATCAGCAGGTGGCTGCCCTCGGCGTGTTGACTATTATACTAAAGGTCTTTGGATCCCATGGATATGAGTCAGCGAGACTTCTGTGTATGCTGGCAACAACATAAAATACCATTTATACCTTATACGAAAAGTTCGCTGTCTGTTTTTCATCATAATCTGATTACCACAAAATTGTTGTGCTCGTGCCAAATTCTGATGCAAGGTTCTTGCGAGAAACGATTTTGAAGCTCCGGTCTCGGATTATATCTACAGTCGACTAATAAACTTATAAAGTTCTGAGACAGTTAACAGAAAATATTGAACGATAGTTTAATGCTCAAAGTATCCGGGCACTAACTGGCCCCAAGTTTGGCGAACCATTTTTAACAAAAACCTTCCATCTGAGGTAATGTCAGCATGTTATAAAACAACTAATGAACTAATACCAAAAAACGAAAAACTTTTCCGGATTCATCTCTCGCAACTGACAGATGCCACAAATGCGGCAACACAGACACACTTTTGCACCGCTTCTCGTGCGGCGAAACACAGCGCATTTGGTTATGGCTGAAATACAAGTTAGCACAGCTGGACGGAACCACAATTTCATTACAAGAAATCCTCAGACGGGATAAGACACTAAAACCAGCATGGAAACAAAATGCCGCAACATGGGTGCTAGGCCACACAGTACTATATGTTTGTAAACATCACGATAAAGAATACAACAACTACATTTCCTTCATGGAGAGAGAATTCACTAAGGCGACCACTTCTCCCCGTTACGTCAGCTCATACGGCAACGCACTGCAGTCCCTCGTAATGGGCGGACATCCAAGCATCCAGTAACAACACACACAGGGGTGCCAATCCGGAAGAAGACCGTAGGAGAAGACTTCTCTTACTGCAGCTGCCGAAGGAAACACAACTCACCGAACGACCATGCTGCAAGCCAACAAGAAGCGTACATTGTGAATGACCATTTTAACAGACTATAAGAAGCATGTATCTCGTATCTCGCATCCAAGAAGTCTGTATCTTGCATCTTAAATCTTTGTATCTTGTACCACACTTTGATTTTGTGTCTTGTATCCAGGGCCGGCGCTAGGGGGAGTTAAGCGGGTGAAAAGTACCCGGGCCCGCCGGCTGATGGGGGGCCCCCATTATCGACTCTAGGGGCCCTCAGGCCATGAATGCGCCCATTGTCACCCGGCCAGATTGTAGAGCTAAAAAAAAAAAAGTCGCCCATTTTACCCCGGGCCCGAAATTCCTAGCGCCGGCCCTGCTTGTATCTTGTACCTGGCATTGATACCTGGAATCATACAACTTGTACTTTGCACCTAGTACCATACATCTTCGAATTTTGTAACCAATACCTAACAAAGTAATAAACAAAAAATGCTGCTAGTGGAAAGGGGATTATAGCTGGCTTATTCTTAAAAAAAAAAAAAAAAAAAAAAAAAAAAAAAAAAAAAAAAAAAATACCTGAGATAAACATCTAATTTTAGTGGAGTGTGTTGACAGCTGTAAACAGATTTCGTGCTATGTGTGCCCTTCATCGTTTAAAAATACTAAACGTATCTATTCTTTAAATGCATGGCACAACGGATAAAGAAGAAGATCATACCAATCTTTAGTCTTCTGTCTGTTAATCAGTGACATGAATCTAAGCACTGTAGTATTTTGAGCTGGGTATGCCGAAACCTGCTTCGTGTACGTGAAGAACTCCAGGAAGCCTCCGTTCGGATTACAGGTTAAGCTATACGACCCGATAAAATTACAGGGTCGAGTTTAGCCACGACATGGCAACTTGAAACCGTAAGCAGGTCATTTTTTTATTTTTTTTATTGGACCCTTATGACCTGTAGAAGCATTTACAATCGTTAAAAACAATCTATCGTGAAGGAGACAAGTGAGTATTTCCCTTTGAGTGGACTCTATGATCATGAATTTACTTTCGTTTTCATTGTGTGAAGGGTAGTTATTTAAAGAGAGGATTTTTGCAGTTGGCTGGAACTGAGATTTGATCAATAGGCTTCCGTAACCAGTATTACAGTGATTTAACACATTTACCTAAGACTGTGCATGTGCCATTGACTTGTCTTTTCTCATATATAGACACAAATGACTCGATATTAAGAGTTTTGGAACTCCTCTTGCTGAGAGAATCCTGCCTGCTTTTCGATGGGAATTAGCGTGTACTTCAATGCTGAGTGATATATATTAATGTCATTTATCCGATAGTGTATGTTTCCAGCAATTTCTACAAATCTCATAAACAACTATGTGTATTTTTCGTGAAAATATAATTTTACTCGTTCATTTTTTTTATTTTTTTTTATTTTTTTATTTTTTTTACAGTTTAACGTCCCTTTTTAACAACGTGGTCTTTAGAGACGGGAAAGGATGGGGGCAACGAATGGGAAGGAATTCGGCCATGGCCTTTTGAAGGAAGCATCCCGGCATTCACCTGGAGTGATTTGGGGAAACCATGGAAAACCCAAATCTGGATGCCCGGACTGGGATTCGAACCGCCGTCCTCCCGAATGCGAGGCCAGAACGCTATCCGTTACACCACCACGCTCGGTTACTCGTTCATATATATGTTCCTAGCATGATCTGTGCATTAAAATATGTTTTCTTCTTTTTTTTGTACAGCTGTTGCGTAATAAGCTACAGGTACATCTAACATATATATGAATTCTTTTACTTTGTCGTCTCTTCTTTCAGAACCCTTGTTACTGAACTCAGCAAGTCAGGAGTACCGTAGTAACCTGCCATTCGGGAAAACTGAGGTACAGTACGTTCGTTCATCCAAATTTCAGTTCTACATGGTTTCCTGTAGTCATTCCTGGTGAATGCTGAAATGGTTCTTTCAAAATACCGTTGCCAAATTCCTTTCATATCCTTGCCACAGCTCTGCAATATTTAGTTCGCTAATGTACAATGTATCTCACATAGAGAGTAATTAACTGGATGTAGTGACCCTGTCTAAGCAGCTCGATAACAAAAACAATAATGATAATGAAGTAGATAGTATTGAGATTTGTCGAATCCAATTTCTTTGTCGTTAGTGATGAAATATGAAACGATGGCTTTGACGGGTGCGTTCGGTCGGTATGGGCCAGGCTCGTTAGACCTCACTATTTGAACACTGTTCGCTGACAGATCAATAGGGCGACATTCGTGAAAGAAGACATTCGTATTCCCTATCAACAGCCGTTCACTTTACCTCTAGATGTGAACTCCGCCCAGTGGCTGCTCTTTTGAAGGCATACTGAATGCACTTCAGCGACGTTCCGGACTTTCAAAAATTCTTCTGTTATTACGGATTCGAATCCTGGTCGTGCAGTTTGCATTCAGTTTCTCTCCCAGCCAAATTATGACGTCTGACTTTTTGATTCTCTCATGATTCAACTGCCAAATTCGAAACGATAAATCGCAAATTATGAGCATAATCGACTTGAATTGTTATAAACGCACTTGCTCACGGTCACTATAAATGATTCAGGTGCTTCTGAACAAAAATGAATGTGAGCAGAAGTGTTACATGATAGTTAAATCAATTACGCAGCCATGTTGTAAGGTGCTGGTTTCATTCACAGCTGTATATTATGTATTAAACGCGTTTCGATATGCGGGTCAGAATTTCAGGGCCAGTAAAAATGCAGTAATACCCTTTTAATGAACCATTATAAATTCAAAAGTTCGTTTAAACTTAGAAGCTCATCCAGATTTCTTGGAAATTTCTGATAATCGAGCAATTATTAGCAGCTGGATTATAACATTTTTCATTACCAGCTTATTTATTATGAAGTAGCTGTACCCCACACATGTAATTTGAGATTTTTGCTGATAATTCTCAGATAAACTATCACAGATGTAGGCTAGGTAGGAAAAAGCAGAGGACCAATGCTGTTTCTTCCTCTTTCTTGGGTCTCTTTGTCTCCTAAATTTAGGTTGAATGCAAATGTTTTAAAGACGTTTATGAGCGTTATTTGTTTTTTGCGCCCCTGGAAACTGTCACTAATTCAACACAGCTTCTCTGCAAGTAGTATTGGAACTGCTGCAAGCAGAGCATGTGTATGTATGTATACCGTATAATATGTAACATAAGTCGATCTGTTATAGTACGTACGGATAAACTTATCGTTAGCACGTATACACGGTAATGTTGCTATCTATTGCAGTGCATCGGGAAAAGTAGATACAACAAAGTGTAAATAATTATAATTAGGGACTCTAAGGTAGTATTCAATAGATAATAAGAAATATGATTAAGGATCTTAAGTAGCAGGAGTGAAGGATTAGTAATATTTTCTATGAAATATATGCTGGCTGCTGTGGCAGTCATTAAGGCAGGAAGGTGAAGCTTAGCGGCCGTTCAACCCCACCTTCCCGCCGTCTCGTTCGAATCCCCATCCGGGCATCCAGATTTGGGTTTTCCCAAATGACTCCAGGCAATGCCGGGATGCTTCCTTCAAAAAGGCCGAATTCCTTCCCGTTCCTTGTCCCCAGTTCCTTCCCGCCTCTAATGACCTTAGCCGTAGACGAGGAGTAAAGGAATTAGAAAAAAGAAAAAAGGCCTCGTCTTGGTGCGAACTACTTGGTCGCTTCCAACTTCATCGGACCTAACGTCCCCTGGAGGGACAGGTATTACGGAGACTACTCAGTAAGGATGATGTAAGTCCATTTTCCTCTCTCATATTTTGTACTGATGCTCACTCTTGCTACGGTGATTGGTTAAAGGTAACTCATTACGTGAAGATAAATCGTTAATATTTGGTAAATCTGTTTGGAAGATTTCTATGAACTTGCAAAATTGCATATGTAATTGAATGTAATTGTGGCAAGGAAAAGGATTTAATTGTTGAACTGTTGGTTACTGAACAATTTCTATAAATCTGATTAATTGAATTACATTACAATTAAATACAACAGAATTTGCTTTTAATAGTGTAGTGAATCTATCAACTCAGTATATATAATATGTTTCTGTAATTGTTCCTGCTTCCTTCTTCCAGATATTTTATAAACTTAAATGCAAAAGACGTCCGATGATTAATAAATTAGCAAGCATTATTCAAAGCGGGGGGGGAGGTAGGTTTCACTATTTACAGGTATTTTAAATATTTTCCTAGATATGAGACAAATATAACTACAAGTATTTATAGAAAGGTCAAAACAACCACTACCTTAATCTTTGTTGCACAGATTTTACTGATTACTACGGGAATTTATTATAAACTTTCTATGTTCGTTCAAACGCATATCTTATTTGGAGGGACGTAGATTTCGCGACGTTATCTTATGCAGCTATGTAATATATCGGTATAAATAGTATCCTGTATGTTAATCTACGACATAATCTATCACTATGTGAAAATTGGTTAAAATCCTGTATTAGTTTTCGCTTGATCTGTGTGCACACTGACAAAAATTCCAAAAGTTATGTTTTTGCCATCTGTATTATGGGTAATTTTGTTGCTTATCGTGATGATAAGTATCTTGTATGTTGACTAATTTCGTATTCTATTACTTTGTTAAGTTTCGTTGAGACCAGTTGTTTAGTTTTTGCAGGAGGCGCGCCAGGGCAGAGAGAAATCCCCAAATTTAACTTTTTTACGAAAGATAACAAAACTACTAAGTTAGACAGATTTTTTTTTTAATTTACCACTGTGCAGTTTCGTTAATATACTTTTATAAGGTTTTCATGATTTTCGAACAGACAGTTAAAAATCCATTTTTTTGCTGTTTTTGTATCTCTATCGTCAGTTGTATAAATTTTAATTACTCTTTTAATTAAATTTCATGTAGAGACACAATTTTTCTACAATGTTGTTAAATAGTGTAGGTTATTCATTGCCATTAACTATAATTTGTTCCAAATTTCGTGTAAATAAAAATTTAAAATGAAATGGAAAGGTGATTATTTAGAACCTTAGAAGCAAAACAGTGAGGCAGAAACGAAAAATGTGTACAAGTAAATAATAATAAAAAAAAACAAAAAACTGATACAAATCTGGTCAGTTCAAATTAAAGGAAAACAAAATTAATGTGTGAAATAGCTACTCTTCTAGGCCTTGAATGCTCTTGGAAATGACATTGATGGTAGCAGAAGTCTTTATTCTAATACATCCTTCGGCACTAATTTGACCACCAGCTTTATTTGGATGAACTGATCCTAATTAAATGCATAAATTCCTCTGCATGTCAAATTTTCTAAACGGTACAGGACACATTGCCCTACCAAAGAGAGTGATTGTAATGTCAAATCACTTCCTATTTGACCGACTCCAATCTATCACTGTCTCTTCCAAAGGCGAGCTGTCGTACTGAAACAGTTGGTATCGATTGGACGTGATGTTATGAGCCACTGGCTGATCGACTGTTTGCGTGATCGACCCGACTTGGCGCCATGACCAGTGCTGTTGTTTGATCACGTAACCTTCTCTGACTCCATAGAAATCCATCGATATCATATTTTGAGAACAGATTCGGCTTACAAAGCTGTTAATAGAGCCTTCCTCTACCTAAAAATATGTCTAGTACATGAATATACTGCAACTACTGGATATAAATTTTTCCTTGTTCACATGAATGTGAGTTTAATCGAGAAAGCTGTTTAATGTGCTCAATGGACCTGTGCATTCACGAGCCAGATCTATTAGTTGCCTTGATACACCTCTTACTTAGATTACTACCAAATTCAAAAAGCAATAAAAATTGGTAAGCAGATACTGAATGCCCACATAAACCTAACAAACCAAACGCTGTTGAAACTAGCAACCATACATAAACCCTACAGAAAGTTGCATTCAAACAATTATAGAAAATTAGAAACAAAATTGCAAAACATCAAGCTCCAAAGCAATTTCAAAACTGGCGCTGTCAGCGCACCACCACCTTTGACATTAAGAAAACGAAGTGAGCAGTAATATCCGCAATGTTTACATCCAGTATTCAGCAGCCAAAACAAATGACTTTAACGGAAACGTGCTTTGGAGAA
This sequence comes from Vandiemenella viatica, assembly GCA_031002005.1. Lineage (NCBI taxonomy): Eukaryota > Metazoa > Arthropoda > Insecta > Orthoptera > Morabidae > Vandiemenella > Vandiemenella viatica. The sequence goes on from JARYHS010013631.1 coordinate 78,267,830, forward strand.
AAAGCAGAGATGGGTGGTTACGAACCTGGAAACCACTAATGTAAATAGTAAGTTGTAAATAATCAGAGAATGCTTCAATTTAGAATTAGGTTAAACAGCATCAAATAAGTTTGTAATACTCAATGTAAAATTTTAAAATAGATTCGCCGCTGATGATGCCTCGAGGAGAGACGAAACGCGTACTGTATTAAAGCTACAAAAACAGTTGCATTGGCGTTATTTTATCATTTAATTTACTGAGCAACTGAGGAAAAATGGTTTACAACAACACTGGATTCCTTCTACTTTGTTTTCTACAGTCACCTAAGAAAATTCTTGAGGAGTTTGTAATATTTCTTAAGCTTATTTGGAGCTTTATTTGAAGATTTTTGAGCCATTTTTGGAGTTTTAATGTGTGGTGCAATGTTTCTGTAAATCACAAGTGGTAAAATGTTGCACCATCGATATTTAGTTGAAGAATCACACTCTGCAGATTCATCAGCCGGTTTGCACCATATCCAGAAACTTAACAGAATGCGTAAATCGCCGAGTAGTCAGAGGGAGAGTATGTCAGCTCCCAATATTTGAGGAGTAGTGGGCCGGCAGTATTTAATGACAGAGTGAAACAGCGTTTCTCAGAATTAGTCCATCGTTGTGTGGGGTGTAAAGCAAATTGAGACGCGTATAGCGCGTGTGAGGTGACCTGACATGCGAGACGTGTAGCGTGGTGATCGGCAAATTGAGACGCAGTTTCAGTGTGGCGCGCATACCACGCTCGTCCGAAAACATTTGCTGTTATTATCAACATTCGGTTTTTTCGGAATCAGATGATGCTGAAGACGAAGATTTGCAGTCTTCCTTTCTGTTGTTGTTGTGGCTTCAGGGCGCGTCGACAGCGAGGTCATTAGTGCCCTAACAATAACAAGCTAACAGTGTGGCTTAAAATTATACTAAATTATTGTCTGCATGGTCGACCGTAAAGGGATCGGACATACAGACAGCAAAATAAAATAAATCACTAAAAAGACGTGACTATAAAGGTGCCAACGTGGCATAAAACTTTACAGTATCCGGTTGGCTGTAAAGGGACCAATCAGGTTTAAAAAGAAATAAAAAAACACTTTACGTCACGCTAGCTATATAATGACCAACGAGACGAAAATTTTAATACTAAAAAAAATAAAACACTACACATGGACGGGTAGCTGTAAAGGGACCAACCATCAATCTTAAAACTAGGTCGATTTGCCTAAAATTTTAGGCACTAGACCAGCCAATACACAAAATTTTGAAACACTGGCCACGGTGCTGGTCTTACTATTTAAAATAAGGGACAGATCGTCGGCAGGCCAACCTCTACCCTTAAGTGTAAAAACACCACACTATTTCTTAAAATGTGGCGCACCGTCAAAGGTACGCCACAAGCATCGCATTCCTGTGGGTCCTCCCGTCTGAGCTGGAAAGCATGAGTCAGAGGTCAGTGCCCTGTACCGAGGCGAGTAAGGAGAACCTCATACCTCCTCGCCTGCTGGAAAGAGCTGCTTCACGGCTGTAAGGTCGGTATGACCAGCCGGAGCTTATTTTGCTCTACGTCCACCCACTGCCTCTGCCAAACATCAAAACCAAATCTTTTCGCCGCCGAGGCGAGGTATGACTCTGGGACCGGAGCAAAGTCAAATCTGACCTTGTCGCAGGCTAACTTGGCAGCTTCTTCAGCTACCTCGTTCCCTCTAGCTCCCACATCACCCGGTACCCAGCAGATCACGACCTCCTTTCCTAAAGATTGGTGGGATAGGAAGCTGTCCTGTGTATCCTGAACATGACGATCTGCTGGTTACATACATCCTGAAGCCGGATTGTAGCTGAATGAATCACAGTATATGGTGTATTTCATAACACGACTTACTTTCATATGCTGGTGCGACTTTAATAAAGCGTAACACTCTGCAGTGTATATGCTGCACATGTTTGTATGAGTAAATCGCTCGAGGGGACACTGTGGAGCAACCTACTCCATTAGCCTGCTTAGACCCATCTGTTTTTACCGGGGTGAAACATCGTTAGAAATTCTGATAAAAACATTGTCAGTGGTAAACAGCTTGTTGTACCGTGACAGTTGTAAAATCGTTCTTGGCCTCTTTAAAAGCCCGGGAACCCTCTAAAACAACAACTGTACGGTAGCTGAACGGTTTGGTTACTCTTTGTACTTTGGTGTAAAGCCGTTCAAAGGTACGATGAATAACTACGTCGTACACGGGACTGCCATGAGTTGCGGCAACATGTATATAGTGTCGCACCATGAGGAGGCGCCGGCGGATGGAAAGCGGCGGCTCCCCAGACTCAGCACAAATGCTGGGTGCCGGGCTGGTACTATATGCTCCTGTGGAGAGACGAATAGTGTATTCGTTTCTAAATAAGAAATTTGAATCACTTAATAAGTAGCTTGAAAGCAAAAGCGGTAGACGTGAATTACAAATTTATCACCATTTGTATTGGAGCCACGGAAAGATTCAGCGATAGAAGTGTATTTACTACTATTGTGTTGAGCAAGAAAATGATGAAACATATGTTATTTTTTGAACTTATACCTACAATTGTTGAGCCGATGCCGTACATTTCTGTGGGAGACGAAGCTTTTCGTGTATCAGAAAATCTAATGAGACCATATCCAAGGAGACATGTAACAGGAAATTATGGACACCAAGTTTTCAACGCTCGGCTTTCTCGAGCTCGAAGAAAACTGTGGAATGCCGACCCCGGCAGCGTAGTGGTAGCGTGCTTGCTTCGCGTTGCAGGGGTCGCCGGTTCGAGTCCATCCGAGGGCATGGGTGGTTTTAATTAAATGTTGTGTTTGTCTTGTGTCGTCCTTACAGAATATAATCACACTGATGAAATGAAATGTCTACATTGTAACAGAAACACACAGGTGAGCTGGCTGTATAGCTAACATGGCCAAATGCCATTATATATATATATATATATATAAAAACTGTGGAATCTCCATTCGGTATATTATCTTCACGGTTTCCTATGTGTAGGAAACCATTGAAAATAAAGTTACACGATGAGAGATGTTACAAAATCAGCTTGCGTTTTGCGCAATTACTTACTACAGTCAATAGTAGTAACAGAAGATATCAATCATACCACCGAATGGTTGCCGCAAATTTAATTACTCTATGTAGAAGTTATTAGAGTGAGGAAAGAATAAGCTTCTTTCGAACTGTGGAAAAATTTCACTGGATATTTCGACGATTATGGATCCTTGCCGTGGCTACATCAATCGTTGTGGTTGGAAAATATAAATGAGATACCACTGGTCATGTGTACAAGTTTCATATTCCATATGGGTCGTATTGTCGAACAATTTCACGTCGGTTTAAATAAATAAATAAAAAAAGGACAGAAAAAATGTTGGTAGAGTTTGTGAAGGAGCACAGAGAGCTTTATGATACTAAACATGCACATTACATGAAGACAAAACTGAAAAATCAGATGTTTGGTGACATTGCAAATCATCTGAATATGAAAGACGATATTTCCATGAATAGTTATTTCACAATTTTTTATTAATATATATCTTACCTAGCAAGGAAAAGATGTTTCCAATTATTACATCTAAAAGTAGGTTTTTATTAATATGTATCAACATCACCTCATGCGTGTCGCGAGATACTGTCTCAAATCTCGACACCGACTGTGGGCAGATGTGAGTCGTGCCACGTAGCGCCACGTTCCCAATTTTCGCATTTCTTTTAGGTGGCGTTCATTAATTATGTGAAGTGAAACAGGGGGGGGGGGGGGGGTCGACGGAAATCTCACGTCAGCTTTTGAAATTCTTGATGGACAGAAGAGCCAAAAAAAGTCGACTTTAGGGAGGTATAAGGTCTAGAAACGACGCGGATATCGCCTTTGTGGAGGGTATAGCCGCCCTCGGAAACAGGAAAAAAAAAGTCTCAAAAAACTACGAGGACGATCAGCACGGGGGAGGGGTTCCGTCAAAATCTCACGTCATCTTCTTAGGGGTGGGGGTCCTACCAGATCTCACCAAATCTCACCAGAAAGAAAGGGTGAGGGGAGGGAGGAATTCCGATAAAACACCTTATGTAATTAATAGAACGCACCCTCAGATCCTGTAGCTTAGGAAAATGCGCGCTGTGCTGCGTCACCTCGCACACGTTATACGCGTCTCAATTTACTCATTGCCTAAGTGTGGCCACTGAAAGGAATAGTGAGCTATAGAAAACTGAAGTTTCGACCGAGTGATTGTTTGGTGTCGCAAGTCTTTCAGAAAAATATAATTGAGGCCTCAGCTTATTGTTTGGAGAGCCAAAAATTTAGCTTCAGTGTTTTAGAAGTATTGCGACTTTTAATGTGTCGTCAAAGGGACACATGATAATGATTTAAGTTATACAGAGAGCTCTATTGTCAGTTGCAAAAAAAAATAGAAACTTTGTAGTCTAACTTATTTGTAGATAGATTGTCAGTCGGCCGTCATCGTGTATGTATAAGGGTTATCCACCGAAGAATTCTTCTGTTCTTCATATACACAATGTAATCGATTCCGCGCTGGGCGAGCGGTAACGCATTTGTGTTGACATGGGTTCGAATCCCCAACCAGCTATCCAGATTTCGGTTTTCCCTGGTTTTCCAAAATCACTCCAGGCTAATGCCGGGATGGTTACTTTGAAGAGCAATGTTTGAATTCCTTCCCGCTTCTTGTTCCTAATGCTCGACAGTAATATATATATACATGTATACACAAGATTTGCCGTTGGTAAAAAACAAGAGAGGAACTCCGAAAACCCCCACCGAGATCTTCTGCCCCCCAGTTTAACACTGAGTTATCAGATCACTTCGTAGTCGTTGTCATCCTGTGACTTAGCGTTGAAATTTCAGTTTTAGAATCTGAGAGATCTGTCTTTATCTTTTTTTCTCTCCACCGTTTCTCACTGCTACGCGACGCTTCTTCAGGTCGCATTATATTCAGCGCAATACTCTCATCGCCGGATTGTGTTTAGAGGAGGAAACCGTCACAGCGCTGGGCAAGGTTATCATGGAAATCCGGCTAAAATCTTATTCCGCGCCCCCAATAAGGGAGCACCCAGAAACTAAGTGGCTCGGTCGGTCTAGGAGGGAGGGGAGGGGTTGGGTATAGTTTCCCATCCAAGCTAAGTAGCTTATCATTCAGAATATTTGTCATAATTAAAATAAGGTACAGAACAACAACAGCATGTGAATATTTATTTCCGTCAGTTAAATATCTCCGTATGTAATTTACGATAGTCTGATAAGAGAAAACAGTACAAAATGTCCTCTGAAATCAATGGGGGAATAAAGCTTTTTTTTTTAATTTAATAAAGCTCTGAATGACTTGAAAGCAAATAATTTTTTTTGTCTGCTTTACGTCTCTCAACAGCGAGATCTTTAGAGACGGGAAAGGATGGGGGGCAAGGAATGGGAAGGAATTCGGCCATGGCCTTTTGAAGGAAGCATCCCGGCATTTATCTGGAGTGATTTGGGAAACCATGGAAAACCCAAATCTGGATGCAAGGACGGGGATTATAACCGCCGTCCTCTAAAATGGGAATAAAGCTACGTGCCACGCGGGGGAGCAGGGGTAGAGGTAAGAGCCACGTCAGGCTACGAGGGGGGAGGGGAGTTCACAAGAGGCCCAAATGGAGCTACGTTGTTAATGGACGCTCCCTAACACATATGAATTACACCCCAACTGAACTTCCACGTAATCAGCAAGGCGCCGCTTTAACTGGTTCACGGAACTGTTGCCCTTATTGGTCAATAATGCAACTTGCTGTCCTGTTAATCGTTCATATTCTGACAACTTTCAGTAAGCAAACATTCCGGTGTCAGACCATTCAGTGGTTACATGACAACAACTGTGCTCCAGAATGGGATCGAAAGCCGTATCAAGTGCATGTAACACCACATGCATTTCATGTGAAATGTGAGACGGCAGACGTTTGCAACATTTTCAGCTTAGGTAGCGGACTCCGCGCCAACGAAGAACTTTTAAAAATAACTCGTGTTCAGTTTTGTATCAGGCTGAAAAACGAGTCTAACTGCGCTTTAGCACTTCACCGATCCTGGATGTTGGTGACACCGAAGCAACAGTTGTACCTTGTACTATTACATGTGACAACGGTGGAAAGGCTTTCGCAGTGTGACCTTCTTTCGCTTACTTCATGCGGAGAATGGTTATTTTCCGGTACGAACCTTGTTTGGTACGTCTCACTTTACGTCTCACTTTCGTTCTTCTAATGGATAGATGACTCAGCGTGGTGTCCCTGACTGCGACTGCCCTCTGGATTTGTCATAAGACACTAGCGCTGCCGAGACCTTATAGGGTTGTAACGGAAGTCATCTTAGCGGATGCGGATATTCAGTGCTTAACATCCGCGGATGCGGATGTTTTGCAGAAGCGGTTGTGGAAAAATAAATTTATAATTATCTAGATTTTAATATTTTATCAAAAATAAATTTAAAATAAAAATAAGTATGTTTTTATCACAAATTCTACATTATGCATAATCCAAGTCTATTTCCATCTAATAGTGTGTTATTTTCTGCCTCATCTTCTAACAGCAAAACACGTTGTATGATATAACAAGTAAATTAAATTATTTACATAACTAAGCGGGCGTCAACAAAACAATCTTCGTCATATGAACTTTGTGGACTTCGCGGCTCGATTAATTGAAGCGCGCCCAGCATCCGCGTTTCCACCGCTCTAGCGGCCCATTCACAATCCAGTTTGTAGGACCTACGATGATACGATTTTCCGATATAGGACTCTTGTTGGATCATGAAAGTGGGTGCAGGACTACATGCAGGACGTGTTGGATGCGGTTGGACTCCCAACAATGAACACGGCGCTGGATCTTGATTGGTGGAAAAACCTTATGAGTGTGCGATAAAGATATTGGTGTGGCGCTAGAAAATGCGAGTGGAAAGGATTGCTTGGATCCATTCTATTAGCGTGAATGGCTGAGAGTATCCTAGCGTAGTTCTACACAGAGGCCCTATTAATTGGACCGTGAATAGGCAGCTTTATTTTATACAGGGCGTTCGCCGGGAAACGCTACCCACTGTTAGCGCTACAAGGAAGAAACTGCTCCCGGCTAGCGAGCGGTCAGCTTCCGGTATTGTTCGACCGTCGGCCGCGGACTATTTCATAATAATTACGCTTCATAAACTTGTATGTGCTAAGCATTTAAATGTGACGTCAGTTGCGGATCAACAGTGCCATCGTGGACACCCTGCAGGTACCAGTTGCAAAATCTAATCCTAGGCCCCTGGTCTATTTCTGTAATTTTATGCACCACAATTGTTTTGTAGGGCTTTAAGTGAACTAGCTTTGTTACTTTCCAAGCTGACGTCTTAGATACGCCTGCCTGCTGCGCTAACTGACTTAATGATTTTTTGGGTGACTGTTCTAGTCGAAAAGTGATATCGTCAATTTTCTCCTCTGTGAGAATACGGTTGACCGACAGTCTCTTTTTGTTAAAAAATAAACCCATTTCTCTTACTTTTTTAACCAGACGCAGAATTGTTGATTTAGCTGGCAGTAAAGCGCCAGGATATTCGCGACGAAATTTACTGCGACACTTTTTAAACGACTTCTTCTTCACATATGTATCGTAGAGAAATATTCTTTGTTGCAAACTGTAACGTACCATAATTTTACTCACACTCAAACACGGTACAGATTAGTAAGAGTATGAAGCCCCAAACCAGCCAAACCGCAAAGAAACGTTTATTCACAACACTGTTGGGGCAGCGGAGGTGTTAAACAGTGCGGTGATTCACGGCGCCGTGTGGCGGGAGTTGCTGGCTCCTCTGTCCCAGCAAGTTGTCGACGGCAACAGACTGGGAGGGTAGCGTTTCCCGGCGAACGCCCTGTATAAAAGTTCAAATTTGTAAATTCGTGCTAAGGTAATAACACCGTTCAGTTAATTATTACTTTTATTACAGTATCGTAAGAAAGGAAACAACCATGTTTATATTAGCTAAGCGATGATAAGAGGATTCTCGTACAAAGAGAAATGATTTTTTTAATATATTGAAATGTAAACAAAACATCCGTTATACTTCCGCATTAAAAGTTGCGGATGCGAAAGCGGAGGTAGAATTTCATGCGCACTTGAGGATACGGAGCTCCGTTACATCTCTAGAACCTAACCTACGTACGAATAACGGTGAAAGGCGGTTATCTTAAATGAGAGACTTGTTTATGCTAAAATCGTCACGCCGTGATCTAATGAAGAAGTAAATCGGAGCGTAGGCACCATAGCGCCCCCGGCAATGAGTTTTTCCTGTCCACGCGTTTAAAGGAGGAAATAAATAGATTCTGAGTCATAGCAGAACGTATTTATAGAAAGTAACTTAATTTAGTCTACCGTGTACCGGGTTTTTGATACAATAACTATGACAGATATGTTGGAATCTCTGTAACAAACGTTTCTATGGCACGAATCGTCCAGAGCGCAGAATCACAAATGATTAGTTTTGTTTGATTTTAACGTTAACGTTGTCTTCCAGTACGATAAAACATCGTCTTACCGGTGTTCAAACGCGGGAAGATCAGTTTTTATAGCTTTAGACAAAGCATTCATCAATATTCATACATGAACTATTCGATTGGTTCTGGTGGTTCGTTAGGATAATTGTAAACGGTTCCCAGTATGAATTTTGTGTATTGGTTAACAATCTCTCTTACCATGCTCGTATCGACGACTGGCAGGCGCTGTTATTAATCGAGTATTGTTCTGCAGATTGTGGTTTTACCCCATTGGTTCTATTGTATCTCACGTCACATCACGGTAGGCTGATATTAACTATCTTCGGTGGTTTTAAGTTTTTCTTAAAGCACAAGGTGAAGCCTGAAAACCAGGCTAAAACCGTTTGTGAAAACGCCATGTCGAAACATCGATAACTAGGGGTATGTATGTCTGGTATCTAAGTTATCCGGGATGCACAACGGAGCCTACAGACAAATACGCCTAATAGATGTCACCCCCAAGTACATTGATCATCTTGCTTATGCGCTACCACAACCGCACTGTATACTTAATTGTTCATTTTTGTTATTACTTTTAGTTAGTTCTATTAATTGTTTATGATATTTTTCCTTATTCAGTACAGGTATTGAGTAAATGGTGTAAGTTAATGGTGTCTATGTATTTTAAAACTTGATAGGGTAGCGTCATTTGTTATCTCGTGTAACTAGGCCGTCTGCACACGAGGCTACTCAAAAAAAGATCAAAATCATTACTTTCTTTCGTCCAATTATAAAAGCAGGACCATGGTTGCTATCTTTGTCCCTCTCTATTACGATTGATAGTGATTTGTATTTTGTATCTGTATTGTTTCAGTACTTTTTTATATTAACATGTAAAATTAAACATATAATATTACATATTTGGCATATCACTGCTTTTCCAACTTCAAACTATGTCTTTGTAATTTCATAATTATTGGAGTATCCAGAAAGCAGAAAATTGTACGAAACTGAATGTTATAGACCATTTGCACCATTCAGTTATCACTATGTGCTTTAATAATGTGGAAAAACTATAGTTAGTTGCATAGATCCTCACATAAGGCAAGCTCATCGTGTCCATCCATTTAATAAAGTAATCAACTTTAGTACTAGCGGAATTGATAACTATCAAGTCTTCGATGGAAGAATTATATTGGGATATTCTGATAAACTCAAATAAGTTGCTGGTTTAGCCAAAACGATTTTGAGTTTAGTATCATTTATAATAAATTCGTTAGGGTGTGATGAGTTGATTTATGGGAGATACCAGACCAGAAATTTTTCGCCACATTAAGTTGCGACGAAATGCTTTTGGGAAGAATTCTAATGTGAACTGCTTTATTTAGTTTTGTGGTTATATTTGGTTTGAGGACAAGTGCATCCTTCCTTTTTTTACTGTTAACCTGGGCACTCAATGAATTTGCAGAAATAAAACTTAGAACACCCAAAAGAGCTATGAAAGATCAATGATAGATTTTACTAGGAAAGACAGGAATAGAGGAACCGACATCAAATCAGTTACAAAGGTCAAAGATATTTCTCAGAAGAAGACCTCCTTGAAGTGATAGTCAGCCAGCCAAAAAATGAAATTAAATTTTTCTGGGATGAAAGATTACGAAAACTGTGTTGTAGTGGAGCCCAATATATGATCAGAGACCAAGAGAAAGACCACGAGGCCGATAGAACAAAGGCGCTGCAGTTAGCCGCAGAAAACCGCCCAAGACCGTTCTACACGGCAAAGACAATTATAGTTCTACCTGCACAGTTCAGTCCAAGAGGCCACATCATTTCGTGATTGAATTGGATGATAATGGGATTGAGTTTAGTCAAAAACATAATTCTTAAAATAAATTGAAGGATTAATCCCATTGTAAACTAAAAGAGGTGTAGACATGTGTCTTAAAAATCGTTTATTTAACTGGTGGAAAGTGAAATATATTTTTTAAATTGAAACTCTATGAACGAACTGCAAGCATGTACTGAATATTTCTATTTTAGTTTACTTTTTTGCGCTAATAAGCTTTTAAAATATACAGAGTGTTACAAAAAGGTACGGCCAAACTTTCAGGAAACATTCCTCACACACAAACAAAGAAAATATTTTATGTGGACATGTGTCCGGAAACGCTTACTTTCCATGTTAGAGCTCATTTTAGTTTGTTGGTGATGTCTTGATTGGGCCCCATGTTCTTCCACCTACGCTCAATGGAGCACGTTATCATGATTTCATACGGGATACTCTACCTGTGCTGCTAGAAGATGTACCTTTACAAGTACGACACAACATGTGGTTCATGCACGATGGGGCTCCTGCACATTCTCCAGAGCTGCATCAGCGCATCAGGGATTCCATGCGACGGAGGGTGGATGCATGTATCCTCGCTAACGGAGGACATTTTGAACATTTCCTGTAACAAAGTGTTTGAAGTCACGCTGGTACCTTCTGTTGCTGTGTGTTTCCATTCCATGTTTAATGTGATTTGAAGAGAAGTAATAAAATGAGCTCTAACATGGAAAGTAAGCGTTTCCGGACACATGTCCACATAACATATTTTCTTTGTTTGTGTGTGAGGAATGTTTCCTGAAAGTTTGGCCGTACCTTTTTGTAACACCCTGTATAAACCTTCCATCAGTGATACATAACGAATTTTTTATTAGTAGTATTTGGAGTTACCAAAAAATATTGATCTGCTTGTTTAATTTCAAATCCTAGAAATGGACGAAGAGCGATTTAAGCAGACGGCAGGAGGTAGAAATGAGGCTCCTGGAAGTAGATAAAACATAACTAGAGAGGATATAATCATAAAGGAAAACGTCAGGAAGAGCTTAAAGGCTGAGGCATTAGGGGAAAAAAATGTTAGGGAAGAAAAGTTTGCAATGGTTTGGGCATGTCACGTGAATAGTGGAGAGGAGAATTAGGTTAGCTGTCTAGAACAGAGATAAGACGAAGGGCCAGGTGAATGGACCAGACGTTGAGTGACAGAGGTCAATGGAGTTGACTGGACACAAATAGTAAAACAAGATGTATGTAAAAAGTTACATGGAGACATGGAAATTGCAAGTAAAGATGAACGTGACGATGATTCGCGTGGTCGAGAACAATCACAATTTTTAGTTCTTTTTAACTCTTAATGTTTTAGGCTACAGTATACGAAGCTTTTCGGAATTACAATTCAAGTTATCGGCTCTTGCTAATTTATCGATTTTTCGTTACACTTTCTGAGCATGACATGATTTTTAGTTTTTTCGAAAGAGTTCATATATAATTACCTAGATAAGTTCGAAATTGATTTTCCAGTAACTGACCGCAAGATTAGCTCTCGATGGCTGCTCTAGATTGACTGGTCTTCACCTTCAGATAAACAGCACTAAACACAAGGCAGCATTAGGGCGCAGAGAGTGTATTGGTGCAAGGGGGATGTGGTGTGATCATTCGATTTCCGTGAATAAATTGTAATAATTATTGGGGTGCCGTTGGTGCGGACGATGTAAGTAGATTTATTTGTTCAACGAGTTCGTTGAGATAGTCGCAATACACATATCCCTTCATAGGTAGAAGGCCAGAAGCAGACTTACTAATAATAAATTCTATTTAGATAAAATAATTTTTAATTTTCGCAACTTTCACGTTGATGCTAGAACATTGTGTAAGGTGTTACTCTATTTTGCTTCACCTGATCTTGTCTCCTGCTGAGTCCACACAACACTGGCTTTAAAGATAGCTAATCAATAATTTATAGTAAAAAGACAGTCGATACTCTTAGGTTTCAGCAAGTCCGCACGATCAATGTATCTGCTGATAGTTATATTGGGTAACTATCCGTTTACCGCAACTTCGTTCAAGGGACGAACATCTCGCTTAAACCGTTTATGTCACAGTTCATATATCGTCAGTGACAATAAATAAGTAAATAATAATTAATATGTTCAAAGACAGAAATAGCAAGTTTGAGACCAAAATACGGCAAAATCAACAGGATCCTATACTTTAAATACCTCGGAGAATTTATCGAACCAACAGTCCTTGAGAAAATCTCGTGGCAAAATCGCCTACAAAAAGTAAAAAAGGTATTAGGGTTAGTGCAAAATCTCAACAAAAAAAAATCCATGTCAAGACAGACCAAAATTCGGTACTACAACAGTCATAAAACCAACAGTCCTCTATGCAAGTGAAACGTTAACACTTAACAGAAATCATGACCTTGAAGAAATAAAAAAGGTAGAGAGTAAAATCATTAGAAAATTCCTAGGAGCTAGACTCATTAAAGGATGGTTACAGACTACAATCAATCAAAACAACAGAAAAGTTTTCAAACATCGAAATTGACATCAAGAAAAGGCAAATGAAATTTATTGGTCGCCTTAAAAGGTTACCAGAAAAACGATTCACTTAAAAATCCAACACCTTGGCTGAATGAAATTCGGAAGGATCTTAAAAGTGCAAACATAGGAGCAACAGACATCATAGAAAGAGACACCTTTAGACACAAAGTAGACAAATGGGAAGTTATAACTGAACAACCAAAACAAAAACAGTACAGACCAAAGTTGTCGGAAGAACGCAAACAAGCTTTCTCGGAAAGAATGAAAGCCTATTGGAACAACAAGAAGAACTCAAGGAAAACTTGATAGGGTCATTTGCTCAACATCTTCCATTTATTGGAAGAATTCGGCAATAATACTGTATTAATAATACGATGCCACTCTTAGACGGCAATCACGCCTAAACATTTAGACTGCCAGTAGTTACTAAATCCGACTCGTTAAGTGAAAAATTGATACTAATTCCTGGAAACTTTAAACTTAAATATCTCAGCTTTCTGACTTCACATCAACATGAAACAAGCTATTTTACCGCCGGGGCTAATGGCTGTACGTTATTCGAAATACGACCAGTAAATTTCGCATGAAATGCGTTCAACGAAAAAAGGATACTAATTTGTCAACACTTTCTTCTCAAATCTGTCAGATTTCCAACATCACATCGATGTTAAACATACCCTAGTTTGCCCCCGGGCAATAGGTGTACATTAAACGAAACCACATTAAAATCTGAGCGGTTGTTTTCCCTTGTGTCCCTTTCATCCCTACTGATAGAGTCGCGATCAGCGAAGCATAATTTCAACAGTCTTCACCGAGAGTGGTGGTGTAACGGATAGCGTTCTGGCCTCGCATTCGGGAGGACGGTGGTTCGAATCCCCGTCCGGACTTCCAGATTTGGGTTTTCCATGGTTTCCCAGGATGCTCCCTTCAAAAAAAAAAGGCCATGGCCGAATTCCTTCCCATTCCTTGCCACCATCCTTTCCCGTCTCTAAAGACCTCGCTGTTGAGAGACGTAAAACAGTAAAAAAAATCAACAGTCTTCCAGGGTTTGCAGCCGGATAGCGTCATAAAAAGGTCACAACGTCCTCTGCTTTCTTCATCGGGTATCTTCAATGAAGAAACCTGGTAAGACTATATTTCATTTTCACGCCGAGAAACGTAATTTGTTTCTCGCAGTCGAAGAGTTTAAACCTAGATTATATACATATATGTGTATAAAATAATTAAGTAACTTATTATCCATTTTACCTGATATTTGATTTTGTCCCACCTTAATGAAAGAAGTTATCTTTTGAAACAGGAGAAATTCCAAATAAATTTGATATAAATATCGTCTTCACACTAGGGATGGCGATTCTCTCCGAAAAAGATCGATTTCTGAATCGATTCGAATCGAAGTTTAATAAATCGATTCAAAAAAAATCGAAGTCTAAAAGATCGATTTTCTAAAAATCGATCTTAGTCGAATATTTTTTTTTTTCGTGTTCATACTTTTAATACAATTAAAATCATGGAAAACAAAAATTACACTATAATAATCGATCTTTTATCATTTTTAAACTAATTAAAAATTTGTTTTGCAACTAAATGAAAGTATCAGGTATACAAAAAGACAGTTATGTCACAAATTTGTTGGTTACATAAAACAGTTTTGAAATGATATAGTTTGCCGTTCCCAGTGCTTAATATCTAAGCTTTTCAGGAACAACAGTCTGTCCAGTCTAATAGGATTTTATTTGTTTTTGTTTATTTGGCCTTTGGTACGAACCATACAGCCAGCTTGGTTACAATTTGGTTATTTATACATGTGGATTTTGAATAGTTCTGACGTCTGGTTTTCTTTGCTATACGTTCCTCTACTGGACATCATAAAACAAATGCTCAATATAACATAATATAATACAATATCACTATAAATATAATATAAAGCACAATAATACAATATGATACAATAGTGTAATAAAATACAATATGAAATTCATAAAATACCGCTTTTACATGAAATATTTACCTCTTAAAATACAATATATAATATGCATCATGTAAGTACAAAATTCAACATACTAGTTTTCTAGCTTGTTCCAGTGGTTACATGTACACTTAAGCAACAGTATAAAATATACAGCCTTTGGGTACAGAAGTCAGCAGACTGGTTATCTCAAAAGAACAGTAGTTTCCTTTAAATGTAATGTGGGGTTTAGAAATGTGAATGTCATATTTCTATGTTGTTTCTTATTGCAAAATTGACGAGAATCATGAAGACTTCCGCCCTATCTTCGTGGAGAAGGGTCTGCATCTTGGAAGGGAATTCCACCCCGTGTTTAGTCAGCTCTTCTATTAATTCAGTTGATTCTGTCGAGAGGCTTCCACAGGCAAGATATATATGATCCACGTTCTCGACACTAATGCCATCACATTCACAAATGGGGGAGGTGACCGCATTAATCCTAAAGAGGTGGCTCGCGAAGCGTCCGTGGTTAAATTTAAGCCTAGAGACAAAGGTTGTGATCTTCCTTAAGATTTGGATGCTGTCGTGACTGTGTGAATGTTCTAATAGGATCCATGCAATTCCGCTCATCACTTGCGATGTTGACGGCAATAATAATAATAATAAAAAGCGCTCGCAAGGTGCTGATGATCCCACTGTACAGATATACGTCTTGGCTGTTGAGTAAAAGTGACGGTAAATTGTTTTTTTTTTGTTCTTGCCAGTAAAGTATATGATCATACTTCAGGTACACAACTGCTTGCAATAAATAATGTTTAATTTCTTGTTTAAACGCTGACTTTCATGTGCAAGTGCATTACAAGTAGAATGTGGTTTTTTCACATTCGATTTTCACGGGTGAAATATCGATTCACTAGATCGACTCAGTACTGTACATCGATTTAAAAAATCGATTTTTTTGGGTCCAAAAGATCGATTCTTCGATTAATCGATCTCAGATCGCCATCCCTACTTCACACTTCCGAAGAAGACAAAAGCCGTCAAATGTGACCCTTAGTCTAACATCACATGTTTCAAAATTACTGACCAGTATAATATACAGAAGAATGGAAACGTTAGTAAAAGAGATAGTAGGTGAGGATCAATTTGGGCTTAAGAAAAACCGTGGTAGTAGGGAAGCAACTCTGCTTTTAAGAGTAATACTTGAAGAGCGGATCAAGAAATACAAAGATACTTTTATGACGTTTGTTGATTTAGAAAAAGTTTTTGGTGATGTTAGGTGAGACAAGATGTTCAAAATTTTAAAGAAATCGGGTCTAAAATATTGAGATAGAAGAATATTTAAAAAACTATAAACAACAAGGACACAGAAAAATTGCTAGGAATAATTACAAAACTATCAGAACCAACATCAGACAATCACAAAAATATTTTTTTTTTGGGACTGACTATTTTGAAATATGTATGAGCAAGTTTTAACTTATGACTTACTTCACCAGATAGGTTTTCGGTTTTGTTGTGGACTGATAAGTTACAATCATAAAATTACTAGCAATTGGTACAAAACATGTGAAGAACCAAGAAAAAGAGATGAAATTAATCTTTACGGATTCGCTGCTGGATGTGTTTTTTTGCACCTGATGATGACGGCAGACAACGTCGTCGATAGATTGTCTTTCAACAACTTCATCCGGCAATGAATCCGCGAAGACTAGTTTCAGTGACACGGCGGGAAAGCTTCGTTCACAAAGATATTTACTCTGCACAATTTTCTTCACTACAGCACTTGCTACGATGCGTATCCAAAAAAACTCGTCGGTTTCTCTCTCTACTCTACGTCCAACTACAGGGTTTTTTTTTTTTTTTTTTTTTTTTTTTTTTTTTTTTTTTTTTTTTTTTGCTGTCTTTAGACTGATTTGATGCAATCCTCCATCCCTTCCTATCCTGTGCTAACCTCTTCATTTCTACATACCCCTTACAATCCACGTCCTCAATTATCTGCTTCATATATTCTAATCTCTGTCTACCTCTACAGTTCTTACCTTCAACTGTTCCCTCCACTAACAAATTAACCAATCCAGCATGTCTCAAAATATGACCTACCAGCCTGTTTCTTCTTCCTGTAGGCTTC
Source organism: Vandiemenella viatica (assembly GCA_031002005.1). Classification (NCBI taxonomy): domain Eukaryota; kingdom Metazoa; phylum Arthropoda; class Insecta; order Orthoptera; family Morabidae; genus Vandiemenella; species Vandiemenella viatica. Next base: position 78,284,771 of record JARYHS010013631.1, read on the forward strand.
TTCCATAAACTTCTTTTCTCACCCATCATTTCCAAAACTCGTTCATTTCTTACTTTGTCTGTCCACTTAATTTTCAACATTCTTATGTAGCACCACATTTCAAATGCTTCAAGTTTCTTTCTTTCCGGTATTCCTAAAGTCCATGTTTCGCTACCGTAAAGTGCTGTGCTCCACACATAGAGTTTTAAGAATTCTTTCTAATTCCTAGATCAATATTTGAAACTAAAAGGTTTCTCTTTTTCATGAAGGCTCTTTTTGATAGTGCTATTCTGCTTTTAACATCATTCCTGCTTCGGCCATCGGTTGTAATTTTGCTTCCCAAGTAACAGAACTCACTCACTTCTCCTATTGCATCAGATCCTATTTTTATATTTAATCTGCTAGTATTGGTGTCATTTGTGCTACATTTCATCACTTTTGTTTTACTTTGATTTATATTCAGTCCAAAATCTTCCTTCAGTATTTTGTTCATGCCATTCAATAACTTCTCAATATCCTCAGCCCTCTCTGCTAATAAGACAATGTCGTCAGCAAATCGTAGCATACTGATTTTTTCTCCCTGAAAACTTATGCCACATGGAAATTTTTCTTTGACTTTCTTCATTGCTTCTTCTACATACAAGTTGAATATTAACGGGGATAGACTACAACCTTGTCTCACACCCTTTTTAACTGATGCATGTCTCTCGTGATTCTCTACTTTTATCACAGCCACTTGATTCTTATATAGTTTATAGAGGATTCTTCTATCTCGATACTTTAGACCTGACTTCTTTAAAATTTTGAACATCTTGTCCCACCTAACATTATCAAAAGCTTTTTCTAAATCAACAAATGCCATAAAAGTATCTTTGTTTTTCTTGATCCGCCCTTCAAGTATTAATCTTAAAGACAGAATTGCTTCCCTTGTACCGCGATTTTTCCTAAACCCAAACTGATCTTCACCTACTATCTCTTCTACTACCCTTTCCATCCTTCTGTATATTATTCTGGTCAGTAATTTTGAAGCATGTGATGTTAGACTAATTGTGCGACAATTCTCGCATTTGTCAGCTTGTGCTTTCTTTGGAAGTGTGAAGATGATATTTTTATTAAAATCAGATGGAATTTCTCCTGTTTCATAACTTTTTGATATCACCTTGAATAATCTTTCGATTCCTTCCTCTCCTAGAGATTTAAGAAGTTCTGCAGGGATCTCATCAATTCCAACTGCCTTATTTGCTTTCAAGTCATTCAAGGCTTTATTAAATTCTGTCCTCAAAACAGGATCTCCTAAGTCATCCATGTCGACATCGCCTTCCTTTTCCAATACACTATTGTTCAAGTCGTCCCCAACATACAGTTTCTCAATGTATTCCTTCCATCTGTTAGCTCTATCTTCTGACCTTAAAAGAGGTTTCCCATCTGCAGCTTTAATGTTCATACCTCCTTTCTTCATTTCTCCAAAATTCTGATTGATCTTTCTATATGCAACATCTACTTTTCCTGCAACCATTTCCTTTTATACTTCTTCACACTTTCCTTGTAGTCATTTTTCTTTTGCTATTTTGCATTTCCTATTTATTTGATTTCTAAATTGCCTGTACTGCTCTTTTCCTGCTTCATCCTGAGCATTTTTGTACCTTCTCCTCTGATCGATCAGCTGCAAAATTTCTTCTGTGATATAAGGTTTTCGGGCAGTTTGTTCCCTAAAGCCTAAGGTTTCTTTGCCAGCTTTCATTATTTCGGTCTTTAATGCATTCCATTCGTCCTCGGTTGAGCTCCTTTCACAGTTAATTCTTAGACCTAAGTCTACCATTTCTGCAAATTTTTCTCTTGTGCTAGATTGTTTCAGTTTATTCACTTCCAGTCTGTTCTGCTTATACTGCTTCCTTATTCGCTTGAATTTCAGCCTGCACTTCATTACTACCAAATTATGGTCCGAGTCTATGTCTGCTCCTGGGTACGCTTTACAGTCTAGAACTTGATTCCTGAATCTCTGTGTGACATGATATAATCTAGCTGATATCTGCCTGTATCCCCAGGACGTTTCCAGGTGTATATTCTTCTTGCATGGTTCTTAAACTGTGTGTTCGCCACTACTAGCTTATATCTTTCACAAAATTCTAGCAGCCTGCTTCCTCGCTCATTTCTTTCTCCTAGACCAAAACTTCCTATAGTATTCCCCTCTTTTCCTTCTCCCACTATTGCATTCCAATCACCCATGATTATTAGATTTTCCTCCCCTTTCACATATTGGATTAATTCTTCAATTTCAGCGTATATTTTTTCTATTTCTTCGTCATCTTCCTGTGACGTTGGCATATATACTTGTACTAATGTGGTTGGGACGGGCTTAGTTTCTAACCTCATCAAAATAATCCTGTCACTAAATTGTTCATAATAACTAACCCGTTTCCCTACTTTCTTGTTCATTACAAATCCTACACCAGTGACTCCATTCACAGCTTGTGTGCTAATTATCCTGTGTTCCCCAGACCAGAATTCCTGTGCGTCCTTCCATTTAATCTCACTAATCCCAACAACATCTAACTTAAGTTGTTCCATCTCCCTTTTTAAGTTTTCTAACCTACCTGCCCTATTCAGACTTCTAACATTCCACGCTCCGACTCGTAGAATGTTTCTATCCATTCTGATGACTCCTCCCTGAGCAGTCCCCACCCGGAGATCCGATTGGGGGACTATTTTACCTCCGGAATATTTTACCCAGGAAGAAGCCATCATGATATATGTAATTTGAGAGGATTACATGTCCTCGGGATACCCTTTGGGTCTTTAATGCAGTGGTTTCCCGTTGCCTTCTGCATCCCCATGCCGTTGATCATTTCTGATTCATCCGCCTTTAGGGGCCGTTTCCAACCCCAAAGGCAAGAGGGTGCCCTGAACCGCTCCCCGCTCTTCCGCCCTCCTTTCGGAGGCCGTTGGCAAGCAGTAGGTGACTCCTTATACCGGGAATCTTTCAGTCGCCAGAGCCTCGTCCGTGCAAACAGGGTGCACCACGTGAAGGAGAGGTTGACATTTGGTTGGAAAAGACAAGTATAGTCTCTCCCAAACCCTTACACCCCCAACTACAGGGTTAAGAAACAGTATACATTGTGTGTTAAAAGTAACTGGGCATCTGTGAAGATAGGTAATTCAGAATGTCAGTTATCTTGTAAGGCCGCCGTATTCTGCAGGCCGGTGTAAAACCAGTTGTGAATGAGATGGCACGAGGTACAGAGATATTGGACTTTGATAAGGACATTTTTGTGGACTACCATTTCAATAGGCTTTCTATTCGGGAGATTATAGTGAAGGTTACCAGTCCCAAATCAGTGGTTGCGTTTGTCTCTTGTATGTAGAAGATTGATGGGACTTGTGTCAATGCTACATGTTGTGACCCACCTTCACCTTTGTTCGACAGTCATCGACGAGCCCTATTATACAAAATTCTCAAAATAGGGCACAGCCCAAGGCTAACCTCAGACAGGAGTTTTATACAGCAACAGGAGTACCTGTTTCCATTGGAACGTTGCGCACAGATGCCAACCTAGTTGGATATTTCGGAAGAGAAGATCCAGAAATCACCGCCTGCCAACAAGCAATAAATCTCGATCATTCGGGTGGTGTTTGGACAGTCGTAACTGAACACTGGGACAGTGAAAATGGGTTCTTTGGAGCGATGAGTCGAGATTTACATTATTCCGGTCCAATGGATGTGTATGGGTGTGGTGTCAACCTGAGAAACAACTTCTGTCAAAGTGTGTAGTACCTTCTAAGAAATTCGGAGGTGGGGGAGTGATGGTGTGGCTCTGTTTAACAGCCTTCGACGTAGGACCACTGATGTTTGTCCATGGTAACATGATCATAGAGGCTTATGTAACTTTATGGATAATGACATGTTCCCAGCATTATGGCGTTTTTACGAAATTGACCCATGTTACTTGCATGATGACAACGCCAGGTGCCATGTTTCAAAAGCTACTGCTCCATGGCACACCGACACAATTCTCGCCGATTGGACTGGCCCACCCAGAGCCCCAACCTCAACTTCATAGAATATCTTTTGGACGAATTGAGTACACAGATGAGGGCTCGTCAGGAACGGCTTAGCTCAAAGAATGGTTGCAAAAGAAATGGTGAAGTATACCATTATAAATCCTGGAAACACTCGTAGAGAGGTTGGCAGCTGTTATATAGTTGCAAAGGGATCCTACGAGATTCTAAAGGGGTGTCAACCACTGAACAAACATTTTGAACAGGTGTACAATTACTTTTTGGTAGACAGTGTAGAAATGACCGATATATGGTGTCAGGATAGAGCCATAATTCTCTGCTTCTGTCTTGATTAGACAGAAACTTTCCAGTTCAGGTTACTTCAGATACATGTCTGAATGTTTGCGCAGGACTCTAAACAAGAAAACTGTGAAAATCTCGTCAAAATCTGACTTATTTTTTTAAGTCATGCCAGATCGCAAGTGAAAAATTCTTTTTTTTTTTTTTGATTTTCTGCTCCGCTGCCAGGTTAAGAAATGATTTATACTTATCTCTGGTTTTATTATAGGATTTAAGTTTTGAAACTGTGACAGCACCGTAATATTCAGTTCAGAAGTTTTAAAATTATGCCAAATTATCGATTGGCCGATTTCCCTACTGTTTTCAAGGTATATGCAAAATAAATTTTCACTTGTGAATTTGTCTCAAAAGTGCTGAAAGGGGAGATTGGGCGCAATTTTGTAAACCTAATGGAAACCTTATTTTGAAGCATACGTGCGCAAAATTCCTTCAAGATCGAATAAAAACTATAGATTTGTGTGTCATCACCTCAACTTTTAAACATTTTAAATTTTAAACTTCGTATTTATCGGTCAGCAAATGCCCGATCGGAATCGGTCCAACGCCGTTCGATGGAAAACGTTATGGGTTTTCAAAATATTACTACCCATTAACGATGCTACCGTTTTTGAGATTTTCACAGAAAAAAACTATTTAGTTACACTTTTCGCATAAGGGGGCTAAAGCTGGAAACCAAATATAGACAGTATTTTTCCCTTTGTTTTAACGTATATTCGAAAGATTTTTCAAATAAACATAGCTCCATTTTTATGTATATAGAGATATCGAGAACATCTGTATTGAGCTTCGATTCGTGCCCACTATGATGCAATTGTTTCTACCCTTTATTCTGATTCCCTATTAATAACGGTGCTATCATTCAATTTTTTTTTTTTTTTTTTTTTTTTTTTTTTTTTTTTTTTTTTTTTTTTTTTTTTTTTTTTTTTTTTGTAGCATACTTTGCGTTAAAGCAATGACAATTATTTTCCATTAATGCCAGTTATCTCTTATTATTACTGGGACAGTAATTGTTCTAATTTAATGGATAGTATTGTTTAAGTAAGGCATTTTGGAGCCAATTTCACTAGTGATTGTGATCGAGAGGAAACGATTAGCATTGGTACGAGGTGGACGAACCTGTGTTATTGGTTGCATCATTTCACGGTTGAGCGAAACAGCCGCGTCACTTCTCTCTGTCTCTGTTTGCTGCTGTCTTCCCTGTCTAGAGCTAGTTCCGCCGTCATATCTGTGAGAAGCATTATGACTTCGTGGACGCCGATTATCTCGAGCAGCTGTGTCGACACATTGTGTGAAGTCATCGCTAAGAACTCACAAACTGTTTGCTAGTGACGTCACTGTCTCCCACACATCCGCAACATTGCACCGTAGGGACTGCATGTTTTGTTTTTGCGTCATACAACTTTAATTCTAATATTTAACCATTTGAATAAGTTATTAGAAATCTATGTATTTTGAGAGCGAAGAGGGTAAGCTTGAAAGACAGACATCTTTTAATTTCGAATATTGACTTAGTACTCAGAAAGAAGTTTCACTTATGTGGCGTGCAGCACTCTATGGAAATAAAACCGAACATGGTGGGTGAGCGGTAACGCTCTGGCCTCGCGTTCAGATGGACGCATGTTCTAATCAACGTGCAGCGAATCAGATTTCGTTTTTCTATAGTTTCCCAGATCACTTTAAGGCGAACACTGGGATGAATCTTTTAAAAAGCCATATCCGAATTCCTTTCCGTTCCTTACCTGCGTCCTTTTCCACCTCTAATGACCTAGAAGTCGACGAAGCGAAAAGCATCAAGGGGGAAAAAAAGAAAGTGAACCTTGGAGACTTTAGGAACACGAGAAAAAAATGAAAATTGAAGTATTTGAAATGTAGTTCCATAGAAGAATACTGAAAATTAAGTGGAGAGATACAGCACGAAATTCTGTTGTTTTGGGAATGATGGGTGACGAAAAAGCTTTATGGAAGAATATGATAAAAAGCCTTACAAAAAGATAAGACAGGATGCTGGGTAAAATTTAAGACAATCGGGATTAATTAATTTGTTAGTGGAGGGAAGTATCAAAACGAATGAACTGCAGAGTAAGACAAAGATTAGAATGTATGAATAATATAACTGATAGGAAGAGATGAATGATTGCATCAAACTGGACGAGAAGCTGATAACTGGAAAAGAAATGCTTTAACCTAATTTGATCTTCAAAGTATTGTCAGAGTCTTGGTGCTTTAATTAATATAGTAATTAATTAAATAGTCCACCATAAGGTTCAGTTTAAGATTTGTTAATTTACCAGAAAACTCGTCAGCGACATTATTCACATGCATAGATACAATCCAAAGATACTACTAACACAATCATTGGCAGTTGCAAACTGAATCTGTGTAAACTAACTGTAAACTAAACTTTTTCCTTCTGCTGATTTCTTTATATAGGCTCTATCGAAATTTCTGGAATTCTTCAAAGGCTTCCGCGAGATATTTCTCGAACATTAACAATTACTCAAACAATGAAACATATTAAAAACAATCAGAAATAGTACTTAATCATTTAACATCATTACAAAATGGTCAGAAATGGAAATTAAAGATACTTCAACACAAAATTATTTACAGTAATTATTTTCAACTATAGAAAAATGGCCTGTGGACATCGTAACTTGCATTAATACTTGGAATTACACACATATAAGCAATTCTCTTGCACAATTTGGCTCTTAAACGTATTAAATGGCCTTTAAATAATTTTTTCTCATCAAATAAAGTCTATATACACTGATTTACAAGAAATTGCAAAACAAACATACTAGATCATATTCAAGCAAACTTTAGCTCACTACAGATACTTCATTAAATAAAATTCTATTTAAAGTTAAGGTATGAAGGCTGTTACAGTATGTTTCACATATTTTGATCAATTCAGTTTACACTAGGAGAAAAAAAATTTGCAGGAATATGTTTGTTGGATAATACCGAGGAAAGGTATAAGTGAATTCGTGTTTTATTCTGCCGCACGTTCTTTTCGCTGTGGTGTTTGGATTTAATATTTTCTTTATTCAATGGCTAGTTACTTACCATGACTTCTTAAAGATTCTAGGATTCAATCGGTGAAAATTCCATTGAAATAGGTTCAGTAATTTCGAGACTTTTTATGGTTATAAGTAAAATAGTTTGGCAATCAGAAAAGAGTTTAATTTTGTACTCTAGTGACACGTGACATGTGACGTGAGACGTGAGACGTGCCTCATATTTTAAATGGGACCTCCGTAACTTTCAAACTGTGAAAACCCAACAAAATCGTTGATGCTGCAACAAACAGTTACTGCCGTGTTACATATTTTGACTTTGACTAGAAATACATATAAATATGACACGTAACTCCTGAAATTGTAGGAAGTTTATTTCCCATTAGATGTACACAAAATAGTGTTTATTATTCCACTCGATATCAGTTCAGACTTAAATTAGAGACTGTAGAAAATTGTTTTACAAATATTGGATAACACTTAATCATTTTGTGAGATGCTCTTTCGAACATGTAACATTCCAGGTGACTGGTACGATAATTAAAGGTTTCCACCACATTAATGAATAATTATAACTTGATTATACGTCTGGCGTAATAGAGTTATTAGAAAATTAACAAGATAATTATTGACTGATGCGTCGATACACTGGGATCATCCATTGCGTCTCGTTGTCGACCTTACACAGTCCGCAGCAGCAGTGGTGGGTCGTCAAATAGAGAAGCAAAACACGTATGCCACTGTACTCCGTAGTAACACGATTCTATGTGCAGCAGCTTACATCAAAACTGCCAGATAATAGGCGAGCACTATCGTTGCCGTTTGGTCGCATCAGAAATACATGTGCGTAATCTGTCAATTCAGACGATCACATCAGATGTCCTGTTCACTAAGCTCAACCTCTCGCTTCCGAAGCTCACGCCAGTAAGTCCACACCAAGTCTCGTGCTGCGAGGAAAATTCTCCCCCGCCAGTCCACGATGGACCACAACCGCAGTCCAGAGCCATCGGACAGTTGTGAATTGCCTTGAAAAACAGTAAAATTACAATCTTTAACAACAATCTCCTATTTTCCTACTGGTTATGTAGCTTTTTCAATACACTCACGATCTTCATTCGCTACAGTATAACCTGCCTCGTTACTGACAATCTTTCGGTGGATTTCACTATTTCAAACAAGCTACCTGCTTGTGACACGATTCCCAATATAAATCACTGTCAAATCGTTAAATCTCTCGCCTTTTTGAATGAACACTGTTAAGGTTCTTTGGGTGGTTTAATTTACTGCATTAATTAATTAATAAAGTCCACCAAAAACAAGGTTATGTTGATGCTCGTTTATTTTCAATCAAAACAAGTCTGCGACATTCACAAGCATAGTTGTTACAATCCAAAGATGCAATACTGACTTACTGAATACTTGAATTGAATCGAAAACTGAATGAAAACTTGCATGAATGTCTCTGTAACACTGAATGAATACTCTGTCCAGGCGATCTGTTTATATAGAGTCTATCGAATTTACGAGAATTCTTCAAAGGCATCCGCCCGATATTTCTCGATCATTAACAATCACTCAAACAATCAAACATATTAAAAACAATCGGAATTGATACAAAATTAATTAATAACATTACAAAGTGATCAGAAATGGTAATTATAGATACTTAAATACAAAATTATTTACAGAAATCCTTTCAAATGGTGGAAAATTGTCCTGTAGACATCGTAACTTACATTTATACATGGAATTACAAACTTTTAATAAATTCTCTTGCATCATTCGGTTCTTAAACATATTAAATGGTCTTTAAATAATTTTCTTACCTAAAACAAAGTCTATATACACTTATTTACAAGAATTTACAAAATAAACATATCAAATCACTTTCAAGCAAACTTTGGCTCACTACAAATATTTCACACAGTACAATATTATTCAAAATTCAGGTATTAGGGCTGTTACAACACACATCTCCGCTCCGTCCATCAGGTAAATCTGCCCTTTTTTCTCTCCTCTCGACAAGCTGGTCTTTTAGAAACAGTCCCCACCTTCATTGTCAGCCAGGTTGATGAACACAAAATTACAGTAACCCCCCCCCCCCCCCCCCCCCCCGGGGGTGTTCAACCTTCCCCGAACGTTAACTTTTGGCATGAAATTGCTCTCTCGCGAACACGGCAGAACATACGTTATTAAAAACATTATACACCCGTAACCTTTTTTTTTACTTATGGCTTTACGCCTCGTCGACGTCGAGGTTATTAGAGGCGGGATGGGACTGGGCACATGGAACGGGAAGGATGACCATTGCATTATGAAGGAAGCATCCCAGAATCCACGTGGAGTGATTTTGGGAAACCATAGAAAACCCAAATCAGAATGTCAGGACGGGGATTCGAACCGGCGTGCTCCAGAATGCGAGGCCAGAGCATTAACCGCTCAGCCACCACGCTCGGTAACTGTGTTATTATTTAAAATTTTGACGTAATAGGTCAACATTGTGTTGACTATTGTTATTTTCATCTTTAACCCCGTACATTTCCATAAACCTACACTTCTGTTTTATAATATAGGCAAGATCGATAGAAATTATTGGAACTGTTGACTGAGCACGAGTGCCGTTACTTCACCTAGTCAGAAGCTATAACTGGGTGAAAGTATCCAGACGCTGAAACCAACCCAAAATGCCAGTGCATATTCCTCAATAGCGCCAAAACCCTACAGTTTTTTAAGTCTTTTTATATTGGGAAGAATAACTGGATTTTTGATGTTGAATACATATTCGAAGCTGTGGTATAAAATTATGTATCTCACTTTCTTATCATGGATTATTTCGCTGCAGCACTATCAGTATGGAAGCAAATTAAATATGTATTCACGCAAAGAAATGAAATGAAATTCAATGATTCCGTTACGTGTTCGCACTGCAAGTCTCAAGATAACAAACTGTAAAAACGAGCTAAAACTGCGGGAAAATGATTTACAGGCGTCTACAAGTTAAATCACTTATTTAATTGCAAAAGTTTCCTGAACTCTTATTGTCTGCTATTAATTGTATTCCACGATAAAAGATTTGAAAGATAGAAGCAATCGACGTAAGTATTGTTTTTTTTTTTTTTTTTTTTTTTTACATTTCATTCCTCCCAGCAGAAGGCTGGGAGGCGGGCTGCTGGAGAGTCATAGGGGACTCTTTTCAGCCAATCTACTACTACGGGGAGGGAAGGGGGATGGAAGGTCGGCCGTGGGCGGCCTTGTAGGGAACCATCCCAGCATTCGCCTAAGTGTCTGGGGGAAACCACGGAAAACCCCAGACAGGATGGCCGAACCGAGTTTAACCCCGGTCCTCCCGAATGATAGGTAGGAGGCCAATATAGACCTCCTCCCATCCAATCGGATACTTTATATCGAACGCCGTCAACAATTCGACTGCGAGAAATAATTGACATTATGGTAACCGTGATTCACCGAAAAATTTGTTTATAATAATCTGCTAGGCGTTGTGCTCTCCCAATTCAGTATAATTTTTTTGTAATCTTTTTTTAAAAAATGGCATTTGGCTACGAAGCCACACAGCCAGCGCTATGTAATCTTGTAGTTTGCAAGTATGTTTATGGGTCACTTAATGTATTATAGATTCTGCTTGGAATAGACAATTCAAAACAAACACAACACTTAATTAAAACCACCCATACCCGAGGCCGGACTCGAACCGGCGACCCCTGCAACGCTAACAGACGCTATCCCCTACGCTGCCGAGGTCGGCTTGTAAAAATTTTGTGTGTTTGTCGAAAACTATTGGAAATATGTAAATAAATGAAAATGGAAAAGAAAAAAAATATTTCTGAGCGATCATTGTATTTATTAACGACTGCGTCCATGGATATTCAGTTTGAGGGAGAGCACATTCAGAAGAACGCTAACGGGAAACTTTACACGCGAGATACATTCTATCAGCAGTACACGGCTGAAATGCTTGAAATGTGTGATGTGCCTGGAAAGTGAACGACTAGGAACCATGTGGTTTTGGTCCAAAATTTAAGTTATAATTGAATTAATTCAGAATTTCACATCAATCAAATGATTTATATTCTTCCATTAAATCTGAAATCTCAATGAATCTCAAGACGTTTTATTTACATTCCGATCATCGAACCACCAAACCGGTTTTGACTGTTGTGTAGATCTTGCATCATTCGGCCTAATGCCTCTTACATCTGGCATCTTACACTCATCCCAAATGATCACTTCGCACTGCTGCAAAAACTTTAGCCATCGCACAGTTCTTCGACAGATTGCATGTTGGAGTTTTGTTGATTAAAATATTCAATGGCAACCGGAATGCTGAATGAGCTGTTTGACCCCATCCAAACAACGTAGCTACATTTCCTCATCAGGCAAGGGCAAGTACAATTTCATTCTGCGAGCGAATCGTTGCCAGAATCGATGCACTCAAAAAAGTTTTTCAAGTTTTACCAGGAGCGTCCAAGAAGAAAATATATCAAGTTCCACCGGTCACAGCTTTTATGAGAATGTCGTTCGCATATTTTTGTTGCCTATTCAACAGCGGAACGTTCGTACGAATTGATTCTCGAAATACATCATAATCATATTATTTTTCGCGCTTCAGCTCTTGATTAAATGCGTTGTGCATTGAACGACTGGCCGCTGTCATACCTAACTGAAGTAATACCTTGTTCGATATCATCAAGCACATGTTGCAATCCATATCAATGGAATAGAAATAAAATAACTACATTTGTTGGGCAGTTTGCGAAGTAACACAAAATTAAAAACAAAGGTAATTTAGGCTGGAACGCTTTTTTGCACATTTTTCTTCAGGTCTTCCAGTGTTTATTAAAAAAATAGAAAACATTCAATTAAGTTATTTCCATCCTGGAAGAATAGGAAAAGAAAAAAAAAATATTTACGTATATCCATCGTTAGAATCGTGAGTTGTGGTCTTGAGTTCGTCAAAAAATCCTAAAAAACATTTTCAGTTTTCCCAGGAACTTTCCCAATATTTCATTCTCTAAAAGCTTTATTCTAACTTTTACGTACAATTAAAAAAAAATTGAAAAAATAGGGTTAAAAGAAAAAATACTTTCCGTTTTTCGCGAATTTTCCTATTTTTCCTGGATAAATATTATTCTGACCATTACAAACACATCTTTTTTTTTTTAAAAAAAAAAAAAAAAAAAAAAAAAAAAGCCAGATCGGTGCACTGAAAAAAAAGCACTTTCAGTTTTTCCCAATTTCCGCGCCAACTTTTCCAATTTTTACCCTCTAAAAACCTTATTCATAGAATTACAAACATAAAGAAAATTCACTAAATCACTCCATAGAAAAAAAGCAATTTCTGTTTTCTCCGAATTTCCCAATTTTCCGGACAACTTTGGCAAATTTTCTTTCTATGGAGACATTCACACGATTATAAACATTTAAAAAAAATAGCCAAATAGATCCAAATAAACAAAATTTTACAATTTTTCCGGGCAACATTTCCAGTTAAAAAACATTATTCAGACTATTACTAACATTTAAAAATAGCCAAATTCGCCAGTAGAAATACGTACTTTCACTTTTCAGTCTTTCCCGATTATGGTATTTTCCAGGCAATTTTTCCAATTTTTCCTTCTCTTACAACCATATTCGCACTGTTAAGAAAATTATAAAGAAATTACCTAAGTCGGTTCACCCGTTCTCAATTGACGCTCTTGCGAATGAATAACATTAAATTTTTATTAATATAGATACTGAAGCGGGTACGGTATACCGCTGTACTGAATGATAATTAATATTTATTTTAATTTTACCAAAAACTTATGAGTATTTATATTATGGATTGAAAAGGGTCCTCAAAATGATTTATAATCACTAATAAGAATGAAAAAGTCATAACCTGACCATATATTCTCTGAACGAAGGCCAACAGACATAAGGTGAATTTAAATTTAATAATTATACACATTCAAAATTATTTACAAACAACACCTTTGCCCTACATTAATGGCCACTAAATTAAGCAATACAAAACGACAAAATATCGGTTCAGATTTTCATATGTAAAATAACAGTTTACAGTCTTCGGCAATACACGTAATGAGACTATTTGATAAAAGCTAATGTCCGTTTCAATCACAGAAACTACTGAATCAAGTTAAAAAAAAATGCCATGGCTAATATCTCAGTTTATCTATCGGAGAGTGAGAATTCTTATCGTGCGGACTTCTCCGCTCAGAGCGTTATGTTGGGTAGAGTGCAAACACAATATTACTAACTGCTGCAATGTTTGTCTTTTACCGTCTGTCCGCCATTGGCGAAGTCAGCAAACTCCGAACCTACACTGAATTTATTTGTCACCTTGTGACTCAAAAAGCAGACACAACCGATCGCATGATACGCTGTCGGCTTTCTGGGTCGTTCTCGTGCGGAAGCACAAGAGTAGATCAACCAGCGTGACCCAAAAGACGACCCGAAAGACGACCAGAAAGACCTCGAAGAGCATCTCGCGCCACCTTTTAAAACTTCGGGATGCTGCTTCTCCTACTCCTCCGATTTTTCTCTGGTCCTATCGTCGATGTAGACGTTCCTGCCTCTCTCCTCATTGGTGGACATGAAACAAGATTATTCAAAAAAATAAGAACTATTCTATATACTAAAATACTATTGGCAAAACATTCGCCCCTCCAAGCACTCAGGTTTAACACATCATTCCTTTGACTGGGTTGGAGAATTTCTTCGGAAACTGTCGTTTTTCTTTCGTGTCCACTCGGTTTTACTATTTTCACGCAGTGAGCACTCACAGAATCTCTAATTTGGCGCGTCTTGACGTTATCACGTATCTGCATTCGTCACGCGATATATATCTCACCCGTCAACGCTGTCCGTGCACCGAACTGCGGCCGACCCCATACTGAGCAGTGAAAGGTCGTAAATCTGCCTTTACAAACTGGCAAGTCCCCTTGTGTTTCGTCTTTCTTCCAGCCTGAATGGAGAATTCGCCATAATGCACTTGAATTCGCTGACCCCTGTCCTGGAGAATGTCCTTCTAAGCCAGCGTAATGCGAGCCTTGTTTCGTTACCCACATACCTCATGTTAATGTGGACTATGGAGCATCAGCATTAGACTTCTTCATTTTTAGACGGAATTAAAATCAGTGGAGGAGTTTGAATCAGTTTTGTCGTGCAAGGGGAAATACCATCGAGTAAGGCTCAGCTAAAAACTGACTTTCTAATTGAATAATGTTGAGCTTAGTGATTCTTCACGCTCTGGGAGGACATTTGGGTGTTTGATTTAAGACCGTTTAAATCTTGTTATTTACCATAATCTAATTGATTCAAATGGAGAAATTTCGTATGTGATGGATGAACTATGTCCATTCAACCATACCACGATATTAGCTATCCAAGAAAGATGTGTGGATTACACGAGTAAACAACAGAAATCAGTGGAGGGCCATTTTTGATACTGTTTTCGGTTGGGGGGTTATGTAACAGATTCTCTAGATTCTCGCAAGCTTGCAACCACAGTCCCCAGTTACCACGTTGTCAATTAAACCAACCTCGTGGAGTAATACAAAGTTAGTTTGCGTTGATGTCAAATCAGCGTCAAACAAGAACTTCTTCCGTCATAATGAAAGATGTTATGAATTACTGATGTTTGAACCCATTGGTAATTTATAATGCAGTAGATTGAGCTAATGAGCTGGTGATTGCCGCAACAGATCATACAGTTATTTTCACCTCTATTTTGTGAAACACTGTAGAGTAAATTTATAATTTTTTACTTATAATGCATTTTGTTCAAGAGTTTAGCTAAACAAAACCTTACTATTATACACTGAATCCTGCATGTCTCAAAATATGACCTATCATAATGACTCTTATTTCTGTATAACTCTTCCACAAACTTCTTCCCTCTTCCATCATATCTAAAACTCGTTCGTTTCGTACTTTATCTGTCCACTTAATTTTCAGCATCGTTCTATAGCACCACATTTCAAATGCTCCAATTTTCCTTCTTTCTGGTATTCCTAAAGTCCAGGCTTCGCTGCCATAAAGTGCTTTGCTCCACACATAGAGTTTTAATAACTTCTTTCTGAATCCTAAATTAATATTTTAAACTAAATGATTTCCCTTTTTCATGAAGCTCTTTAAGCTAATGCTACTCTGATTTTAAAATCATTCCTGCTTTGGCAATCGGTTGTAATTTTACTGCCTAAGCAGCAAATTTCACTAACTTCTATCGCTTCCGACCCTATTTTTTATACTTCATCTACTATTATTGGTTTCATTTCTGTTACATTTCATCACTTTTATCTTTCTTTGATTTGTATTTAGTTTAAACATTTCGTTCAGTGTTTTGTTCACTTCGCAATATTGGCAACCTGTTCTGATAACAAAACAATGTCATCAGCAAATCGTGTCATATTGATTTCTTCTCCTTGAACACTTATACCACATCCAAATATTTCTTCCATTTCCTTTATTGCTTCTTCTAGATACAAGCTGAATATTAATAGGGATGGACTACAACATGGTCTCGCAACATTTTTAACTGATGCTTGTCTCTCATGATTCTCTACATTTATTATAGTTATTTGATTCTTCAAAAAGATTATAAAGTATTCCTCTATCTCAATATTTTAGACCAACTTCTTTAAAATTTTGAACATCTTGTCCCACCTAACACATTATCAAAAGCTTTTTCTAAATCAACAAACAACATAAAAGTGTCTTCGTTTATCTTGATCCGCTCTTCAAGTATTAATCTTAAACCGAGCATCGTGGGGGAGCGGTTAACGCTCTGGCCTCGCATTCGGGAGGAAGCAGGTTCGAATCCCCGTCCGGAGATCCAGATTGGGGTTTTCATGGTTTTCCCAAATCATTCCAGGTGAACACCGGGATGCTTCCTTCAAAAGGTCATGACCGAATTCCTTCACGTTCCTTGACCACAGTCCCATCCCGCCTCTAATGAACTCGACATCGACGAGGTGTAAAGCGTTTAGAAATAATAATATTAATAATCTTAAAGCCAGAATCGCTTCTCTCGTACCGCGCTTTTTCCTAAACCCAAACTGATCTTCACCTAATATCCCTTCAACTGCCCTTTCTATTCTTC
Organism: Vandiemenella viatica; assembly: GCA_031002005.1. Lineage (NCBI taxonomy): Eukaryota > Metazoa > Arthropoda > Insecta > Orthoptera > Morabidae > Vandiemenella > Vandiemenella viatica. The sequence goes on from JARYHS010013631.1 coordinate 78,301,247, forward strand.
TGTATATTATTCTGGTCAGTAATTTTGAAACATGTGATGTTAGACTTATAGTGCAATAATTTTCGCTTGTGCTTTCTTCGAAAGTGTGAAAGTGGAGGGAACAGTAGAGGGTAAGAACTGCAAAAGAAAACAGAGATTAGAATATATGAAGCAGATAATTGAGGGCTTGGTTTGCAAGGAGTATGTTGAGATGAAAATATTAGCACAAGACAAGGTGGGATGGAGGATTACATCAAACCGGTTAAAAACCTGATGAAAAATCAGTAGCAACTATTTGAATGGATTAAGAAAATTAAGAGCGCTTACTGCGAAAGTTAATATGTGACGCAGTTAACTGAGAACGTATGTTGAGATACAAATTTTATGAGCTGCAGACGGATGACAGAATTAAGAATTTTAAAAGTTTTAAGAATGAATACTGCAATTCTCAGTTTCTGTATCAAAGGTCGTTTTTATTTTTTTTACTTTGATTCTACATTACTTTCAGCTGACAAATAATTTTAATATCAGCTGCCATCTTTAAACGGGTATTGGGTATTTATCACAGCTCCAACGGTTCTTGCAGATTGTTTATAGAATTAAATGGTTACAATATCATTTAAGTTGAGTACTAAGCAATTGTGAAGCACTTCCATGTATGGATTGAAAGAAGTTACGAATAGCTATGAAGGAAAAACGTTTGGAAAATCATCCAAATAAACGAAACTGAGTCTGCATAATTTCTGGCGGTCACAGGAAAATAGAAAGAAAAAGTAAGCTTTCTATAATATTCAATTGGACACTACGCTGTTCATAATGCGGAGTAATCAAACGGTTAGACCATTTTAGAATTTTTGTAAAGGTGGCGCATCCACCAAACGCGCAACGTTTGCATACATTTGTAGTGTTTGCAGTTGAATGATCTGGCTTGTTGTCTCCACCAGTCAAATATTCGAAAACAACGATATGAGTGCGAACATTTGCCATCGATCCGGCTAGCACTTGAATGTGTCTAAATGGCTACGAGAGGATAACTTATTGCTAGTGCTGCATCTTGTGTAACTGCGTCTGATTTGAGTGAAAAAGAGGCTGTTATCAAAACATGAAAAGAAAACCTAAATCCTGTATCGCATTAAAAAAAAATTAAAAAAACAATAAAGTTAATTCGACTACAAGATGCGTGGTTCTCAATATTCCTGCGATTGTGGAGCCCCTGAACACAGTATCGCACAATACTGTTTACAAAAAATTTAGGTGGTACACAATCGACAGTTGAACGGCTGTAGAAGCTGGATATAGAGCTGCCACTGGCGGTATTGCTCTGTGTCAATTATTTGTCATATAATTTGTTTTATTTCCTGTATTTCAACTGTTACTTCTGTTAAAATAGTTTCGTTGCAATATAAATAAAAATTAAAGGTTGGCTGGATCCTCCCACATGCGATTATGTGTTATGTTTGGTTGTCCGACTAGGGCGACCTGTTCCTTTCCTTCGCGTTTTTTTTAGGAATTTTCTTTATGTGCAGGTAACGGTGATGAGTGTTCTTAAGAGTAGTACATGGTTTTAAGTTGAATTTATGATGATGAAAGAAAGGAGAGGGTCCATCTTAGGTCTGTCCCATTCATGACTACTTTTCCGAAGGACACTAGGACGCCGCCAAATTTTTAATCTCAGTCCGATGGACGTATGATGACAACAGATTCTAAAGTCCATACGCATTACAGAGAGATATGACATTTAACCTATGTGTTTCCCACACAATCAGATGATAAGTAATTGTGCGTGCGCCACTGCCTCTCCTACAGCGCTTTCTAAGTATAAAATGACGAAAATTTATTTCATCATTGGGGCTCGAGTCGTGTTCCTTTCCTTCACGGTTTTTTTTTAGGAATTTTCTTTATGTGCAGGTAACGGTGATGAGTGTTCTTAAGAGTAGTACATGGTTGGTTTTAAGTTGAATTTATGATGATGAAAGAAAGGAGAGGGTCCAGCTTAGGGCTGTCCCATTCATGACTACTTTTCCGAAGGACACTAGAACGCCCCCAAATTTTTAATCTCAGTCCGATGGACGTATGATGACAACGGATTCAAAAGGCCATACGCATTACGGAGAGATATGACATTTAACCTATGTGTTTCCCACACAATAAGATGATAAGTTATTGTGCGTGCGCCACTGCCTCTCCTACAGCGCTTTCTAAGTATAAAATGACGAAAATATATTTCATCATTGGGGCTCGAGTCAGCAAACCCCGTGCCCAACGACTAACATTATCATGTTTTGTTTTTTGTTGTTTTGTTGTTGTTGTTGATGGGTTTTTTTCCCTCGCTTGTTAGCTGTAGCATAGCGCGTGAGCTCTTGGAAAGGCCTGTGACCTGTGTGAAGTGACGTGGAACTGGTTGCGAGGAGTGTTGCAAACTGATGGATCAGCCGTGAGAGGTCTACTCATCGGCAACGGGCTTGGCTCGTAGCCCGGGGGACTCACCGCAGTGTGTCCGCAACCGAGACCTGCAGTATAGAACGAATCTGCAAGAAGTAAGAACCAATGTATTATGACTTTCTGACGATATTGTCCTGAGCCCTTGCTTCCCAGATATTATTCGTAGATAGCTTTACAATAAGACTAACAAAGGACATCTCTGACCTCGAATGTTCGGAACCGCATGAAAATATGCTTAGAATAAAAGCGATCATGAACAGAATAGTGGTGTGTGTCATTTCCAAGCAAAACGTTGCATTCTACCTCAACTAACATTTAAAAAGAGAGAAACAAAGTAACAAGATATCAATATGAAGAAAATTATACGTAATTCAATGACGTCAGTATATCTTTACATTATCAATCAACATTACCAAGAACTCTCTCCTTAAAGTACTTAAGATATCGCAAAGCACGCATATACAGCATTACCACACACCTGATAGTGCTTATATTAATCCTCAAAGTCCAGATGCGGTATTTCGATGAAGTCGTTAAAAAAAAGTGGAAGAGAACAATGTGCACACCTCACTAAAGCCACGTTATCAGATTCCAAATCACTTTCGTATTCACGCGGTACAATATCAAATGCCACACTAATCACATTTTCAAATGACGATGTTGGTATGTCAGTGTCATAACCAGGCTTTCGCCAAGCATATTGTAACATAGGTTTATACGTAGGTGCAGCAAACTGATTGTAAATCACAGAGTGAAGTTTCATGATGAAATAACGATCATATATCTTCATGTGTGGTTTGGAACATTGTCGTCTTACTAAATCAGTATGTTACTTGAGGTAGAATGCAAAGTTTTTAATGGAAATGACACACACCACTATTTTGTTCATGATCGCTTGATATTCTAAGAATGTTCACGATCAAAGGTGTCCCTAGTAAGAGCTATTCCATGCCTTAGTTTCATCCCGGATTCTACACCGATATAAATTTTTGAACCAATGAACACGAAATAATGAATACTTTTCTCATTGATGAAATCGATTTTTCTTGCACCATACTTCTTGGTAGTGAGGATCTTTTAGTCTCGATGTTTGGTGTACTGTTTCACCTCCTTATTAACTATAACAATAATTTTACCAAGATCATCTCGATTTTCAGCAAGAAAGCCCTTGAGGATCATCGGGCTCACAGTGGACTCATCGATGGAACAAAAACTGCTTTTATGCTACTCCGATAGTGGAAAAATCTATTTTACATTATATATTGATTCCAAATTGTATTAAACCTGCTTATTACTGCCACATCTTTGTCAAAAGCCTAAAAATTAAACTCTAAGGTTATTGCAATTATCTGATTATACTCTAAATTAGTTGAGTTGTTATCTCTCGTATAGTACCCTTACGCATTCCTTTTTTGCCTTTCAAGTTTTTCTGTGTCGTTTATATTGGTTCATAAGAAAAACATTGAAAATGATTGTATGGGAAGTAAAAAATATGTAAATTATACTCAAACCCTATCCAGAACTGGTGGGAAATAGGTTGGATTGGCGGAAATTTCTTCATTCGGCTTCTTTACTTCGGAGCTAGAATGAGTGTGAGTGATAATCCAAAACTGAGGCAAACGTTTCTTCCAATAAATTATCTGTTAAGAAGCAGCCACCAGTTTGAGGGTACATTTTTATTTTTACAATGGGATCGAGTTTGCTCTAGTGAGGATGTCGACCTTAGAGTTTTTCGATGTCTTGATTCAAATCTAATATTATCTTCACATAATTCGTCTTCCTACTGAACGAACCTGACCACACAATCTTAGTACGGAGCAAAATACAGAGTTCCTTAGTATCTCATTGTTAATTACCGAGCGTGGAGGATGAGCGGTTAATGCTCTGGCCTCGCATTCGGGAGACCGCTGGTTCGAATCCCCGTCCTGGCATCCAGATTTGGGTTTTCCATGGTTTCCCCAAATCACTCCAGATGATTTTTTTTTTTTTTTGCTGTCGTCAGTCATTAGACTGGTTTGATGCAATCCTCCATCCCTTCCTATCCTGTGCTAACCTCTTCATTTCTACATACCCCTTACAACCCACGTCCTCAATTATCTGCTTCATATATTCTAATCTCTGTCTTCCTCTACAGTTCTTACCTTCGACTCTTCCCTCCACTAACAAATTAACCAATCCAGCATGTCTCAAAATATGACCTACCAGCCTGTCTCTTCTTCCTGTAAGCTTCTTCCATAAACTTCTTTTCTCACCCATCATTTCCAAAACTCGTTCATTTCTTATTTTGTCTGTCCACCTAATTTTCAGCATTCTTCTGTAGCACCACATTTCAAATGCTTCAAGTTTCTTACTTTCCGGTATTCCTAAAGTCCATGTTTCACTACCGTAAAGTGCTGTGCTCCACACATAGAGTTTTAAAAAGTTCTTTCTAATTCCTAGATCAATATTTGAAACTAAAAGGTTTCTCTTTTTCATGAAGGCTCTTTTTGATAGTGCTATTCCGCTTTTAACATCATTCCTGCTTCGGCCATCGGTTGTAATTTTGCTTCCCAAGTAACAGAACTCACTCACTTCTCCTATTGCATCCGATCCTATTTTTATATTTAATCTGCTAGTATTGGTATCATTTCTGCTACATTTCATCACTTTTGTCTTACTTTGATTTATATTCAGTCCAAAATCTTCCTTCAGTATTTTGTTCATACCATTCAATAACTTCTCAATATTCTCAGCCCTCTCCGCTAACAAGACAATGTCATCAGTAAATCGTAGCATACTGATTTTTTCTCCCTGAAAACTTATGCCTCATGGAAATTTTTCTTTGACTTTCTTCATTGCTTCTTCTACATACAAGTTGAATATTAACGGGGATAGACTACAACCTTGTCTCACACCCTTTTTAACTGATGCATGTCTCTCGTTATTCTCTACTTTTATTACAGCCACTTGATTCTTATATAGTTTATAGAGTATTCTTCTATCTCGATACTTTAGACCTGACTTCTTTAAAATTTTGAACATCTTGTCCCACCTAACAATATCAAAAGCTTTCTCCAAATCAACAAATTCCGGATGAATATCGGGATGCTTTCTTCGAAAAGACCATGGCTGAATTCCTTCCCGTTCCTTGTCACCAGTCCCATCCCGCCTCTAATGACCTCAACGAGGCGTAGAGCCATAAGTAAAAAAAAGATGATAATTATTAATTTATTAGAATTATTATGATTGTTGACGAAATCACAAAATTTGATAATTGTTCGCTGAGACAATAACTGACGCGATAACATCTTGTTATGCAACGCCTTCTTACCGGCTATGCAGTGATGGAAAGTACGCCTCAAAAGCTTTGTTACGATCGCGCGGTATGCAGCGAATATTTGTGCAGCTAGAAATCATGATCTGAAGTAACAGAGGCCACTGCAACGACCAAGTGGCGATATAGCGATGAACTCAAATTCTAACGTATCGTAACTGGAATTCTACCTTACTGTTACTCTATAAATATTTCGCTCGTGGGCAGACATGTGACACATCACTAAACGTTAAGAGGAATATTTTGTTTAGTCATCCAGCTCTCGACTGATGTGATTCAGTCTACCTTGAATTCCTCTTCCCTGATAATATCCTCGTCAGTAGGGTATGCTCAAAATAGTCTACATCTTCAGTTATTTGCACTCATTTTTATCTTTGTCTTTCTCTGTATTTCTTCTTTACTGCTTAATCTATATCAGAGAACCAACAAAACGCATTTGTTTTAAGTTTTTATTGACCAGAGCGATCTCTTTTTCTAGTAGGGTTCGTTCACAAACTTCTTTCTTGAACAACTGTTTCCAGAACCTGTTCCTTTTTAAGTTTATGAATTCCCCTAGGTTTCACTGGCATTCTGCAAAAAACATTTAAATGATTCAAATTTTTTCCGGATATTTGTGAACTTAAACGCTCGTTTACACAAAGTACTGTGTATCTTATATACAGTTTTAGAAAGTTCTTTGTCAGTCCTAGATCAGTGTTTTGGTACAAATATTTCTCATTTTAAAGAAGGTTATTTCAACTAGTGATAACCTGCTTGTAATATCATAGTTAATATTAGTTGGAAAAAAGTATTTTTTTTCAGGCCATTCGTCAGATTCACTGTGGACCACATGTAAGTGATTGCTGCAGTTTCATTTTCAAATTATTTCAGGAACGACCTTTTTAATGGCTACAATATGTAGTTATTTCTAAATAGCATTGAGCCATACGCGCATCTAGCAATGAGATGCTACCCTAGAACTTTTTATGAAATGTAATCCAGTGTTTACACTCTTCAACTTCTCATTACATCCATTTCCAAGCTGTGCAGTTCTCCTTCCTGTCTCTTACTGATGTCCCACACTACCGATCGATCCCCGCTTTGGCCACCCAGGTGTTGGTTTTACATATTTTTTTCGAAGCCATTTCAGGATGGAACTCTGATGTTTCCTTCACAAACGCCATGGAGGATTTCCCTCCCTTTACTTAGGCACATTCTTCTCCCAACATTAATAACCTCGTTGCAAATCAACTGTAAAATTCTAATTATAAATAATGATCCTTAGAGACGAATAATGATATGGCACTACAAAATAGAAAACAGCTATTACTGAAACCAGTAGTTCACAGTTGCCCATGACGGAAGAACATTCTGGCAAGCTCTTGTCGAATGAAATCTCTCCTCGAAATAAATAATGACAGAATTTGGAATTTATAATCTAAGAGAAAAGTAACTTCTGTAGCTATCTTTGATTATCGAATGATTGCGGTGTTCAATAATTACCGACAATGCATTCAGTACTAGCAAAGATTAAATAAAAGTAATTTTAAGTTATAAAAAACTATGAAAATTCATAATTAATTAATAATTTCTAAATATAATTTTTAATAGTCGTGCAATTCACAGTAACTTTCGATTTGCAAAATAAAGTGGAGGTTGTTGCTTTTTCCCAGTATCACTGCTGCAGCTGATAACGGATATCAGGGACACAGTACCTCATATCCTGTTCCACACGACACTTGTTGTTCTTTCTTATCGTCAGATCTGCTGTGTTGTGCAGTAGTTAGCAACTTTTCGAGAGAACAGCGTCAGTAGCGGGCCATACAGTTAAAACAGAGGGTATTTTTTTATTTTGTTGTTTCACTGGCTCAACGGCTTTGTTAGTAATCCCGATAATCAAAGTAGTATAATCTACTGTTTCTGATAGGTTTGTTGGTTTGGGTATACTGTTTTATTTCACTTCAGGAGGAAAAACGATTATGCACATACCTTAGGTCACCGTTATGGCTGGAAATAATTACCGGTAAATAAGCTGCCAGCTGTTATGTTAGAATTAGGGAGATACTTGAGACTATCTAAATTTAATTCTTAAAATATTCTACATTATATTAATAAATAAATAATCAGAATATCCTCCCATTTGACAGGGGGCGCTATAGAGTCACCATTCTGGACATTGAGAATGAAAATGATCCCAGGTTGAGATCTATGTACGGTGTACCAGCCGTGCTATTTACAATTTTTTTGGCAGTTTTCTGTAATCATTTAGGCGTATGCTGCAATAGTTCACAATTTGCACCTGAAAAATTATATGGTATACACACGTTCAGAAAAAAAAAACTACAGTTGTCCGGTGTTTTGTGCTTTCTTTTTAATGTAATAAGTGACTCCTTGGAGAAACCGGCTGGTAGAATAGTAACAAACATACACAGCAAAATGTGGTGTATCCCGAAGGGAGCGTGCATAAACCACGTAGCTCCATTTTGGCCTCCTGCGAACTCCCCCCCACGTAGCACGTAGCTTTTTTCCCCTTTGATTCCAGAAGGCATTTTGTACTGTTTTCTCTTGTCATACTATCGTAAATTACATACGGAGATAACTAAATGACGGAAATAAATATTCACATGCTGTTGTGAGTTCTGTTCCTGATTTTAACTGTGATAAATGATATGAAAGGAAAGCTACGTGGACTGGCTCGGAACCCTCCTCCCTCCCCCCACGTAGCCCAGCGTAGCCTTCCAGCAAACCCCTTCCCCCCTGGACCGAACCACGTAGTTTGTGCACGATCCCTAATCTATGCGTGTCAAGCTGGATGTATAAGTGCGTTTGACAAGTGGGCGATGGCTTTAAATCGAGTGCGACAACTTATCGTTCATTGCCCATTGAGATAAAGGCAATTATCAAATCAAGTATCAAGGTTATGGTTGCCAAGCCACAGAAAGAAAGCCTGAGTGGTGTTTCTTAGCCCATTAACGTATAATATATAGCCAACATAAATAAACTATATAATACAAAAGTTCATTACATTAAACGAGATTACAAGAGTTGGATTACAAGAGTTGTACACTTTCGTGTCTATTAACGAAAATGAATGTGCACTTGCAAAAGGAATGTTGTTTGTTATGTTGGTTTACTTAATGTTTAATTAAAATAAGGTCAAGACTGTTACAGCAAATTCTACAGTTGTATTCTCCAGACTAAGGACAGAGTATGCCAAATAAATATACTTCATAAGAATTTCATCTAAAGACTATTTCAGTATCAAAAAACACACTTAAAATCCGATACTAATGCAATTAAAACAAGAAAACATAGAAGTCAAACATTTATTACAGGATCATTTTCTTTTTTTATTTAATATTTTTTGTTTTTCTATTGCTGATTTCCTTTTACATCCATTGTAACAGATCCCAAAAATTCACATTTGCATAGCTATCGCATTCGGAAACGACTACCGCTGACAGAAACGCAAAATATTTGTGTACAAGGGACATAGAGACTTACTGACTATTTTATAAGTAGGCCTATTATTATCCAGCCACTGCTTTTTACTTGAAAAAAATCTCGTGTTAAGTAATCCTGTTGTGTAACTCTCGTCTCGTATGTTTACCAAACAACTGACGTTGGCCTCGATTACCGGAAAGTTAATTATCCACTAGCATACGAAACATATATTACAGTTATTTTAAGATGAATGTCTTTAAGCATTCTTCTATTGATGGAAATTGAGGCAGGTTGACATGAAGAAATTGTAAAATTGTAATTGATACTACAACAACCTTGTGTCGATGTTGGTATACCAAATGCTAGATGTCTTTAGAAGAGTAACATCATCAGATTTTATTTTCATTTTTTTGTGCGAATTTTCACATTTCGAACCGTAGCGAACCTTATCGGAACAACATTAAGTATTTCATGTATACATAAAGCCTACCAATACAAATGTATTTCCACCTCAACCTAGAGGCAAAAGAGTAAATAGATAAACCCTCGTATTTATTACAAAAATAATTACTAGCTTAACAAGCAACTACGGAATAAATGTCCCAGAACGACCACATATTATGCTTCTAAATTCTTCCCTAGTTTAACAAGCACCTATGGAAGAAATGGCATACAACGATCATGCTTCTAAATAATTTCCTATAAACTTCTGTAACATACCATTTCAGTTAGTAACTTCCAATTACTTAAAAACATGGTTGGTTGACCAGCTGACATTTCAGGAGAACCACAGGATGAAATACGGTACCAATGTTGAATCTGGATACTTTAGGAAATTTTTCGTCACATCTTTCTTTTCTCTTTTTTTTTTTTTTTTTTTTTTGGTAGTCTCTATATTTCCCAAGATCTGATACTTGTTACCTTCTCTGCTGTCTGTGCTTGACCTGTAGAGGAAGAGTTAGTATTTTCCGTACCTGGTGGCCATACCATGGTGCAACTTTTAAGTTCCCAGTCTACCAAATTGAGTTTTTTGGCATTGAGATAGGCCAGCTCACCTAAGAGACGGAGAGTTTTGGTTATTAAATCGATATCAGTGACAATAAACCCCTGTCTCATCAATTCGAGCAACCTCTAAAGCACTGCTTATGCTTCCTCTAGTAGTTGATCTAAATATTTTTGTGGCGACAATTCAGACAGTAAGAAGTAGCCGATGTGGGGAGTTATAGATGGAACCAGTAAATATTATTTATATCTTTGTTTCATGATCCTCGTCTAATGTCTGTCTGGAAAACTCGGCCTCAAAGAACAGTACGAGTAGATTGAATTACATCAAGAGCCGAACGAAAGTTTATTGCTCTAACTTGGGAATTGTAGAAGGCCATCATAGACTCTGTACATGCTGCAGCAACGAGGTCGTCAAAGCTACCGTTAGTTAAACTCAATGAATATGATAAATCAACAGATTACGCTTTATGATTACAATTATAGCAGTACTTTTTGCTAATTTTGCATAGCTGCGAGGCTCACTTCGTGTGTTAGACGGCTGTATATCAGACTGCCTCTGTCAGCGCAAGTGGAGCCTCAGGAGCCGCATTTCTCTCTTCCTGCAGAACAGTGTCCTTGTAAATTCCACGAAGGCGACGAGGTATTTCCTTCTGCACGAACAGCAACTGCGCTGAATATTTCGCCAGGTATACAAGCATAATTATTAGGCTAAATATTAAAAAAAAGTCTAACTACCGTTAGAGTTATACAGCTGAAATGATAACAATAGTCACCGTTACTTTCTTGAGGATCATTGTTTCACCTACGATCTAGTTGTCTAAATTTCGGTATTCTAAGGTTTTCCAAAATCGGTCAGAATACCGGACGTTTCTTTAATAGTGGTCACGTTTTTTTCCATTCTTCTCAAATACATTTTATCAGCTCTAACACTCTTTCATCGACACACCGTAAAATCGAAAATAGGAGAACGTGAGGTAGTCTTTTTTTATTATTTATGATTTAAAATTAAGAACTTTGGAAGTAGCATATTACCAGTAGTAAAAATATTCTTCTTGCAAAGCAGAAACCTAATATTTATCTGATTCAGATTAAATGTTTCGAAGTTATAAATGAATGGAATTTTTCTCGGCGTTGTTTATTTATAAATGTTTCTCGGGAAACAAACCGAGTAATATTATTATTGATGCACAATATTTCGGCGACATAAAACTCCGTCGCCATCTTCAGGTGCAGTTGTAAGCCTTGAAGTCTGTCTTGAGCGCATTGTTTGAAAACTGGCATGGCAACGACAGATGTCACCGAAATATTAATAATATTACTCGGTTTGTTTCCCGAGAAACATTTATAAATAAATGTTTTGAAATTCTTACGTAAGGACAAGAAGTCTTCAGGAAAAGAGGCCCTTATTTTGAATATACCAGAAACAAATGAATCTCTTGAAATTTTTCTAATCTTTGGTGGAATTCACGGCAGATCAAAACTATTTCACCAAGTCGTTAATATTGTACGCGATTTATTTACGCATCGCCAGCCATGCAACCTTCTTTTTGCTAGTGGCATAAAAACACTGTCAGAAGAATGCATTGTGTAAGTCCGTTACACATCTAAAACTCTCACATATTGAAGCCCGGAAGAATAAAAGACAACAAGTTTTCTTTTATTCCATCTCTCTAACGATCAGACTGATTCGTTCCAATACTTCTTTCACACCTGAAGAAATGTGATCATACTTTCAAACTATCAGACATCTGCCTAATATCCCCTAATGTTTGCATTTTTAATATAGATTTTTATTTGACCTGTTCACTCTGCTATCAAGTACACCATTCCTATATTTTTAAAACTGGAACTGATATCTTGTGGCTTCTTTATGTGGAAATACTGCCTACATTCTTTCTTGTTCCATCATTTTAATTAAAAGTAATAGTGCCGTACCTAATTCATCTACTAAATTTTACACTTCTTTCTACTGCACTACATTTTGTTTTCACAGAATTCACAAAGTCCAGGGTCATTTCCATAAAATGTTTCATTGCACAGATGTAACTTTATAAAGTTATTTTTTGAGTCGTATTCCAATAATTTATTATGAGAAATTTTTCCTTCTGCTGAAAGCTCCTCTTTCGGTCCCCTTCATATCTGCGTTAAGTACAGTAAAGTCTATGTCTTCCTCCCGATATGTGGCCATTTGGTTCGAGTTCCTATGGCGAAAGCAATTTTCACCATCATACGTACGGTCATGATATGGTTGATTACTATTCTTATTAACCAGATGGTGTATCTGTAGCCGAGGTTAATTCAGAACTCTCCGCAGCGCTAATGGACTGAGGGCAAATGCCTGTGTTGGGAATCTGTTTGGGATTCTTAAGCCTCGCAACCCTAAAATACGGTATATTTCAGAACAGCTGATACTGTAGGGGGTGGAGGGGTCGGCAACGTATTTCAAACCACTACCTATTCTCATCTCTGTGTATAACACGAACAGGAAAATAAGTCTAAATAATTTATTTACACTAACGTGCATACAACAATAACTGGGTATACTGAGGAAGACAGCAGAAAACGACCCAAGTGCCAAAATATCTCGGAAGAGCTACGTTCCCACGACGTCTTGTAACGAAGGCGGGACGGGACGGATACTCAACAACACGCCATGGGAACGGGGCCGCCTCTGCTAGCGGGGACGAGACGCAACTACCCACTCTATGTCGGTAAACATCACAGGCGTGTGTAGTGGTGCGCTGTTGCCATCGGTTTGCAGAAGCGGTGCGCACCCCTTCTGTTGCTGTAAAGTGCTCTGTGCCAAACGACATTAAGCAACGTGGTGAGGATGTGGTGGCGAGGTAAGGAGGCCTAACCTGCGGCGTGCGCTCGTCCCTACACTTCGACTAATGATGTCCCACCTCCATTACAAGAGACAATGGGAACGTAGTTTTACTGGGATGGTCTACACCAGGAGTGGCCACCCCAAATGATCTTGCGAGCGCGTCATAACTCAGCGGGCCGCATGTAAAATACACAGGGTGTGCGGGAATGAAAGGACAGTCAGATAGGTCTCGTCATGTGCTCCTATACGACCAAACTTTATTTTAGTAAAAGTCTCACCAATTTCGAGATATTGATTTTTTTCTTTTTTTTCTTTGCGAACCCTGTTTTTTTTAAATTTACTCAAAGAAATTGAGTCTTCTAAAACAATGTTCTTTTTTTCTTCTTAAAACGTTAAAAATACTTATAAAATTGGCAAACAAAGCAATTTTTTAATGTAATTGGCACAATCAGCATAGTACATTTTTTTAGACCACAGGCCGTTAAAGTCAGCCTTTTAAATAAATTTGTATTCACTTTCTACATATTTTTTTTTATCTGCTTTACGTCTCTCAACAGCGAGATTTTTAGAGACGGGAAAGGATGGGGGCAAGGAATGGGAAGGAATTCGGCCATGGCCTTTTTAACGAAGCATCCCGGCATTTGCCTGGAGTGATTTGGGAAACCATGGAAAACCCAAATCTGGATGTCCGGACGGGGATTCGAACAACCGTCCTCCCGAATGCGAGACCAGAACGCTATCCGTAAAGGTGGCCATACACGATCGCTCCATTTGGATGTCATCCGTATGGATGACATCCATGCGGATGATGTCCAAAAGCGTAGCACATACACGATCATTCCATCACTCCAGTCAAAGGTGCAACGGCGCTAGTGTTCCTTCGCAAATTGAACGACGCGCCTGCCGCCATTTTGGTGGTAACTGGTAGCTTTCAGTGTTTACATTTGTATAGTTGATACGTGTTGTCCCGATCGAGTACTCGTATTTTTTGGCTTACCAAGTGTTTTGTATCATGGTTAAGTCTTGCGCTGCATATAATTGCACCAACCGTGCTACAAGAGGCACAAATTTATCATTTCACAAGTAAGTATGCATTTAAATAAGTTCGGAATCTTCTACTATCTTATTGCCTTGATGTGGTTTGACCGTGTTTAATATTTTCTTTCGATACAGATTTCCGCTCCGAGATTTAAATCAATTGAAGGAGTGTTTAGCTAAAATACGCCGGGGCAGTTTTACTCCCTCAGAACATAGTGTAATATGTTCACAACACTTTGAAAAAGAATGTTTTGGGGAAAACGGAAATAAAAAGATCCTGAAACCTTCTGCAGTGCCAACAATTTTCCGCTTTCCAGACAATATATCGAAGGTAAGGACTAAAAGCTTGGCAATAATGTATATGCAAAGTGCTGTAATATTCTTAGTATCAAAGCTTTGTTATTTTAGCTGCTCCATATGTAGAAGTAATACACTATCTGTGAATAAATATTTGGGTAAATTATTACTACCGTGCTATGTGAAATGTATACTATCAACAGTGTATAATATTTTTCAGAAAACTTGCCAGACCACCTCCAAAGGAAAGAAATATCCCAGTTCTTTCTGAAAATGTTTGTCATGAAGTCAGGAAACAAGAGTACTATGTGCAGCATTACCATACATATGACATAGTAAAATGTGTGAAATATGAAGCAGTAATAGAGAGGAAAAAATACAGCATTGTTAAGTACAAGAACAAATATGAAAAGGAAGTTGCCAAGAACATAACAAAGTGCAAGAAAATTGATTCTATGTTGCAGTTGGTGCAACAGTTAAAAGTGCCAAATTACTGGAGATGTGAGCCATATTTTAGAGAATTCTTTTTTTAGTGTTTTTACAGAGTTGGTTGCTCTGTCAAAATCTGGCAGAAATGCTGGTTACAGTAACAAATTAAAAACATTTGCCTTGACTTTGTATTTTCATTCACCTGCAGTGTACAAATTTGTCAGAGAATCATTTGACAATTGTTTACCTCATCCATCTACACTTCCTAGATGGTACAATGTGAGTGATGGCAATCCAGGCTTTGCTGCAGAGTCATTAGCTTATATTGAACAGTTTACCTCTGTTTGTAAATTGCTGAAAGATGTATACCGGTAAGGAATGAATTCATTCAATGTGATATGAAAGTAATGAAAGGTGATTTAAAGCAAAATTTAAAAATAGTTATTTTGCAGGAATGTAACTTTAATAATTTGTTTGCTGATCTTAGTGATCACATGTTTGAAAATGTTTATCCTGAAAATCATATTATCCTGCTTACAAAGAAAATTATTGATATGTTTGTCAGACTGAGAATGTATCATCCTGCAAAAATACACACTGAAAAACAGAAAATGTAAATCAGACAGAAATTAAACAAAACTGTGTTATTTTATAATCAATAAAAGAAGTAAAAAAGTTATTTTCTTATTTTTACATCCCTTATGTCCTCATATGAATGATATGATTGTTATTAATTTAAAAATTTTATTCTATAGATTAATGATTGTATAAAATTAATGCAGACATTGGCACCTGGCCAACTAAACTGGTCTCTGTGAACAAAAAATAATGGAAACTGGCTTTAACATACAAGGTTATAATTTCAAAACAGTGGGTGCACTTGCATTCAAGTAGTATGCAATATGAAAAAAATACATATTTTGTTGGCCTTGGTAAAATTTGATTAACAAGGAGTATCATGCTTGGATTTGCTTGTGCCATGTGCTGAGAAGTCTTCAGAAGGGAAAGAGCTTAGTATACCAATGAACAAAAAAAGATAAAAATATTCACACTAGAAAACCCAAACCTTTCCTTTTTTGGTTGCCTTTATACTGAAAGAACTGCTAGATCACATTCTTCATTTCAATGTTATGAATGTCATTTTGTGTCTTTGAATTGAAAGGAATATGTTTGCTCAACTTCTGAAGAAACATTAGTTTGGGATCAGACCTCTTAAATTTGTATACCTGTATTTCGTCAGTTTACCTTCATTATATTTATAATTGGGTTTCTATTATTGAAATGTTAACATCTTTCCAGATCAGTTGCATTAGCCTACTGGAAGAGAGAAAAATCTTAGCATTGCTCAGAGTGAAGAAAACAACTCCGAAAGTTAATATAGTTGGTGGAAATTCTGTAATTAGCTTGTGGTTAACGTCATTCGATCTTCTTTGAGCACGTGAAGACTCTTAACAGTATAAAATTTTTCATTCTACAGTGGTTTGTTATATAACTGTACTAGGGTTACAAATTTCCCGCAAACAGTTGCCACTATATCGAATACTGAATAAAAATCCTGAGAATTAAATAAACGTCCAAAAAAGTGCGGAATTATACAAAATAAACTCTGTGATATTACGAAAACTTTTAAAAATACTACAAAATGATTATAAAACAGATTTATTAAATTTAAGTACTTTACCAGGCAGAAAATGTGAGAGGTACGTCACCTGTTGTAAAACAACATAATTAAACAAGTAGGTTCATATAAAATTAATCTTATCATACTATGATCTTTTTAAAAAGAAGACCGCAAAGAATTCTTTTTTTTCCAACACGGTTTCTCTGTTGGCGTTTATGTCTTTATTTTTAAATAATATTAGCAATTGATCAATTGCCACATTTATTTATATTTTGTCATGGTAGTCAGGATTAGAGATCCTACAAGCATGGTAAGTCCTTATCCTTCTCAATAATCTCCAGCACAAAGTATTATTGAGACGACATTATTATTAAAAAAAAATAATCGTTCTAATTGTAACTTAATAATATTTAAAACTGTATTATTTTCAATTCTACACTCAAAATAATATTTAACTTGTAGCAAAACAAATATTTCTATAGCAGATTCAAAACAAAAAAGAAATGGTACAATGGTGCATAGTCCACTCAAGGCACTGATGTTGCCTCCTCGGTGGTCGGTGACAGAATGAGAAGAGTTTGGACCGCGGTTTCGCCATACACGAGCCGACTGGAGCGATGGCTTGGTGTCGCTCCACGTGGTTTTCCCCACACACCGTCAGTCGGCTTGATGGCATGATGGACGAAACTGATGGATATTGGACTGACCGGATATCCAAATAATCCTGTCACTCCACGTCATCCACATGAGTTTCCCCACACACGACGCGATAATGGAGTGACATCGCTCCATTTGGACGGATGGAGCAATCGTGTATGGCCACCTTTACACCACCACGCTTCGTCCTTTCTACATAAGATTTTTTAAACGTTTTAAGTAAAAATTAACATTGTTTTAGATAACTCATACATCCTTGAGTAAATTAAAAAAATAAACAGGATTAAAAAAGTCTTAATTTGTAAATATGGCAGGGAATAAACAGAACAAAGCCACATGTTTCGAAAAAAAATAAAAAAATCATTATCTCGAAAATGGTGAGAATTTTATTAAAATAAAATTTTGTCATACAGTAGGAAATTATGCGTCCTATCTGCGGTTTCAGGAGTATCCTTTCATTCCTGGACACTCTGTATATTATATTAGATGTTCCAAAATGCGCGCGAACCATGAGTTCGCAGAATATTATTCTCGTACTATGCGAACTCATGACTGTAAACTCATAAATAAACCAGGCAATATCTGTCATATATTAGCAAGAATATTATTTTAAAATCAAAGTAATTTTTTTGCCATAATTTCGACGGTTAATTTTTTAATATATCCATGCACAGATAATGTATTTTTAATACATTGGTTTTCACTACTTTGGTCATTATAAAATAAATATATTTTCTAAAAGTGTGATGAATCTCGCGGGCCGGAAAAATATTCAAGGCGGGCCGCAGTTTGGCCACACCTGGTCTACACCCTCCAAGGTAACCACTGGCTACCGGGAGAGTGACCATGACACTAACTTCCAGTTGTTTTTGGAACGCGTTGAGAGGTAAACTGGTTACTCTTTGAAAATAACTGATTGGTAATATTTTAATTATGAATGAGACTCGCATAATCAAAAATTGAATTAATGTATCTGATGCCACTGTTATATAAAAATAGGCAGATGTTTGTCAAATTCATTAACTGAATTTGTGGGTCAAACATATGCATTTCTGTTCAAGTCCTGGGACCACGCACGTCTCCACACATATTAAAAATGATGAAAAGATTACATAAAACGCAAAAAGAACGATGCCTGTACCAGCTGCAGCCTGGACCTGTCAGAAAGAGCGATTGCATCATTACAGGAAAGCGTATCGCCGTCAAGGTAAGCAACGATGAGGAAAATTGTACAGGCGGAAGTTACATAGACAGAGCGAGCCTACTGCCATTTGATATCGCCAGAAGTATAATGAAGCGTCCATAAACTACGTAGATCCATTTTGGCCTCCTGTGAACCCTCCCCCCTCCCCCCCCCCTCCCCCCTCCCCCTCACGTAGCCTGATGTGGCCTTTGCATCGACCCCCTCCCCTCTAATGTTGAACGTAGCTTTTTCTCTATTGATTCCAGAAGATATTTTGCACTGTTTACACTTCTCAGACTATCGTAAATTATATATGGTGATAATTAAATGGCGGAAATAAATATTCACACGCTGTTATGTATATTTTAACTGTGACAAATAATATGAATGAAAAGCTACATGGCTTGGCTTGGAAACCTCCCCCCCCCCCTTCCCCAATCCCCTACCCAATCCCCTACCCAATCCCCTCCCCCACCCACGTAGCCTAGCGTAGCTTTCCAGTAAATCATTCTTCCTCCTTTTAG
The DNA here is from genome assembly GCA_031002005.1 of Vandiemenella viatica. Taxonomy (NCBI): domain Eukaryota; kingdom Metazoa; phylum Arthropoda; class Insecta; order Orthoptera; family Morabidae; genus Vandiemenella; species Vandiemenella viatica. The sequence goes on from JARYHS010013631.1 coordinate 78,319,985, forward strand.
ACCAAGCCACGTAGTTTACGGACGCTCCCTAAGTCTATTGGTTAACATTGGGAACTCATATTCGGTAGTACGCGTGTTTGATCCTCGGTCCAGCAATTCAGATTTCAGTTATCCTTAATTTTTTAAAAAAATTGCGTGAATGCGGAAATACTTCTTTCAAGAGGCCATGTATGAATTCTTTCCGCTCTCGCCTATAATTACTTTGAAGTTGCCGGCCTCGGTAGCGTAGGGGCTAGAGTGCTAGCTCCGCGTGCCGAATGTCGCCGGTTCGAATCCGGCCGCGGGCATGGATGTTAAGTGTTGTGTGAATGTCCTGTCCGTCCTGTGGTGTCCATACTTACAAGATACTGAATATAAACACTGCATGATGACTTATTCACATTGAGCTGGCTGTATGGCCTCAGCAGCCGAAAGCCATAGAAAAAAAAAAAAAAAAAAAAACTTTGAAGTTGGAGAATCGTGAAACCCTCATAGAAACAATGAAAAGCACTTTACAACAAAATTAAAGATAAGAGTAACATTGAGCATATCCTGTAATTATTTCAAACCGTGCTCCTGTATCCTTCTGTTCCATGGTTTTTCTATGACAGGTTGGCAGAAATCTGATAAATATACTATGTATTAACGAATGCTTAGTATACGTTAAACGCACCTCCTTGCCACCTTCGGTAAAACACTTACTTAGACGTTGCCTGATGCTTCTTACAAGTTTAGACGGATAGAGACCTGCCGTGAAAAAAAAAAAAAACTTCGCAGTTAGAAACTTGTGTGGTGAACGCCATTTAATCGGAAGAGAAGTGAAATGTAAACAGAAATAAATTCTCAGAGGAAAGAAAAAGTTTCAAAACTTTTTGATTGCGTACAGACCAAATTCTCTGATGAAAGACCGGGCGAATAAAATGAATTCAAATTTCGCAGCTGATACGATATCGTGGACAAAAGACTTGCAGTCCCGTTTACCGGTGCATCAGATCAGAAAGGCTTCGGCTTGGTGCCTTCCAGACGCTGGTCTGCCCCATATTCTTAAAGCTTTTATGTTCCGCTCGATAGTTGACCCTTTACGGCCTGCGTCCCCTTGTTCTTCGGCTCCGTTCAGGTAGAATACTCAGTTGTTTTGACTAAAAGTTAGTCATTATACTCGTAGTACTAACGAACTGCTGAAGGTAACCTACTAAAAGTTCACGCACCCTAAGCAGAATTCTTTAATAGAGTATGTACACTCATAAAATTTCCGTTCCTAACTTTCAGGCATTGAATGACAAGGAAACCTGTAGTATTCTGGCTTTTGATACCTTACTTCTTTAAAATCTAATGTGATAAATATCTATTTGATCTAGCGCGATGAAATATAAGCTCAAATGTGACCCGATAACACAACAATAAATTTAAAAAAAGTTTAGATAAAGTACTGAGAAATGATGGTCTACTATATCTTGAACTTAGCGTACCTCCAACCATATATGCTGCTCCATGGTATAGTCATGTCTAGAACGATAACTGCGGTGTTTTTTTTTTTTTATTAGGATGAGAGGTGTTTTACTGGATTCTGGTTGTTAGAAAAGTCCTGAATGTGCAGGTGGTAATACACTTTCTGAAGAAAAATTGTCGATTTTAATGTTTAGAGACTGGTCTAAGCTAAGTAGTTAATGTAGGTCATCTCCTTGCTTTGAAAAACGTGTCAGTATAACAAAGCATGGTACGTTTTGTACCTAAGAACATCAATGTCTGTTACCTCATTTTATTCCCATTTTACACATTTTAATTTTTATTGTATATAGATCTCTAGGTGTGGAAAATACTATGTACAATATGATATGACCGTATAGCCTAAATGCCAAGTGCCAATCAAATAAATAAAATTTTAAAAAGGCCAGCGGTGGTGATTGTAAATGGTGTGAATTAAATATGATGTATAAAATGTATGCTGGTGCAATACATGAGAGTTAAACGCACCTAAGTACTGTAGGCTACCACACAAGATGACAGGGCATGGACAAATAGAAGTTTTGGCCAAATAAAGCAAGATTTTTGCACATCCTGTTATATAAAACGCGTGATCTGGAGACTGCGCACGTCGTCTATAGCTATTGGCTAGGGAACGGTCACGTGCCAGCCGTCACTCGCGAATCAACATCCAATCGTTCAAGTAGCTTTTTGTTTATTTACGGCAACTAGATGCAGAAATTCATGTAAGGAGACGGGTATTCAATGTTTACGCTATTTTATCTGTATCATTTATAACATCCAGATTAAAACATAACCTAAGATTTTTTTTTTTGGCAGACAATAAGAAACAATAAAGTTTATTAAAAACTCAGAGAAAGTTTACGTAATCGCGAAATGTGTCTGTCAAATATATAACAGTTATCCGTTTTCGAAATTATAGTCTCCGTCATTAAAAGTAAAATGTATTTATTTTTAAAAATCCTAGCCAAATACACTGATAATCTTACCAGAGTAAAGTACTCATATCACGAAAAATATAATTAAAAATGATTCTTATTCGTTTTTCCTTTCAAGCTTTTCCAGAATAAATTCCTACTACCGTCATAGATGATAGATACCCTTAGTTTTTGACACGTGTTAGCTATTAAACGAGATTTAAGTTTACCTTTCTATGTACATTTAAATCATCATGGATATGACTATGTTAATGCGATGTGAAACTCAGTTTACTAATTGCAATTCAACAACGATATTTTTGCAGAAGTATTAGAAACAAAGATTATGTGCAACTGCTATGAAATTAATTGCCTTTACACAGTCATAAAGTTTGCTTTTCGTAGCATTTTATTCTTAAAAAATGCGGGAAAACCTTTCGGCTGAAAATACGTGGAACTACGAGTACTTTTAAGTAGCATGTCACTAATGAAAGTTACATTTAAGAGAAAGATTAAGAAACAAAAATTTTATAATTAAATTCACTGTTTGAATAATAGCTTGAGGCGCCTAGGTTGTTATCCAGATTTGTTCAACACCTTGTCAATAAATTCAGTATCCTTAGTTCATAAGTAATGAGTGTTATATGTAATGTATAAAAAAACAACAGATGCACCTCCCTTAAAGTAATCCTGCAGGCGCCATTGGGCAAGAATATCGTTGTTGAATTGTGATCAATAAATAAAAAGCTGTATGTTGTGTTTCAAATTGGTTAAATAACGTAAGTGCTGTATTTTTTAATAAAAAGAGGAAGAAAATATTTGATTTACATGTTGTAAATACTAACTGCTGTAGCTGAATGCAAAAATCAAGCGATGTAATGAGTTTCACATCGCGTATACTTACCCATATCCTTGATGATTTAAATCTATATAAAACGGTGAACTTAACGCTCATTTAAAAGATAACACGTGTATAAACTTTGGTCATAAAATTTAGCCTAGGCCGGAATGACAATTGGCATTCTCTGTTTAAGTTTCTTGAAGTCTATACGTTATTGAAAAGTAGTTTCACGTTTTTTTTTCAGATGTAAAGTATTTCCATATTTGTTTAGGAATGAAATGATACTAAAAACTAACTTAATGAATGTATTCTGGGGATTAATTTCATAGCAGTTACTTAGCTATCAAACTGTGCACCTAACCTCTAATTACTAATAACCATGGCTCCTGTTAATTTGCTAGTGACGGCTGGTACGTGACGTCACCGTTCTCCAGCAATAGCTATCAAGATTAGCAAGTAGTCTGCAGACAACGCATTTTACTAAAGAGGATTACAAAGAAAAGCATATTATTAACAATGCGTGAGTGAGAAACGCTTATACAAGCTATTAAGAAAGTAACAAGTGAAGAGTGTTTTACTTAAGAAAAGGAATATTGCTGGTAAAATTTGTTTTAGTTGCAGTGAGAAAAGTAGGTCGAATCAGAAAAACGAAAAGTGATGAGATAAATAAATAAAAGGATTTTCTAGAAGAGAATCATTTTAATAAAGCTGGACCTGCATAATTTTACGTAGATGTTTTTGACACGATAATAAAATACTAGTTCAATAAGACTACACTACAACTAACAGTTGTTTCACAAACCCAATAGTCTTACTCTGTACAACCGCTTCTATAAGGAGGCAAATCACACAGTTCTGAGAGACAGCGTTGAGGAATGAAATTCGCGGAAAGGAAAGAGTGAAATACTCTATGATTTTCCTCACGGTCGTGTTTTACTTCATGATACATGACGTCACTAGCATGACGCTCAGGAAAGCAGCTTTAATAGGTATAAAATTTCTTTTGCCTTATGCAGTAACAAGAAGTTTCAGTTGTCTGGTCTAAGAAACATTTCAAGCTAACGACAAACTCCAGCTAATATTTCTGCTAAAACGTATTTTCTAATTCAGTTTTTTTTTCACTGCATGGATGTTCTCTACTAGTACCTTTTTAAAGTATTCCTAGATGTAAGGACGTAAGGGCACTTAATCCCATATAAGCAGGCCAATGGTTAGGAACTTCCTTCAACACAAAGTATGGACAAAATATACCACGATTACAATGTTTCTATCTTTTTTTTTTAAAAAAAAAAAAACCTTCAAACAACAGTTCTTCGTAGCAAGGATCAACCTGAATATGTCAGTGCACCTTTATTTATGTAATAGTGCAATAGAATTTTCATTAATTGTAGAGTAAAGTGCTGAACAATTTACCTCAAAGATTTTATTTATAGCAAGAATTCGTGAAATTAGCTGTGTAAGGAATTTTCCACAGGTGCATGTGTTTAATATTAATTAAACAATGATATTAAAATTTATAGTGTCAGTAACAATTATAAATATATTTTATATTACTTTTAACCGCTTAAATCCACATTTTTAGTTGCTTCGTATTAAAAAAAAAAGTTTGCTTCAAATCTTTGTTAAATTTATTATTATTATAAGTTTTACGAGAATAATATTTCATGCAGAATTACGTAGATATTAAACAGATCAAGTGAGATAAATAAGTAAAATTAAGTTTTTTTTTCCTTTAATAGTAGGAAAATATAATATGACGCTGTTCTATCTAATGTTGTAAGAGAGTACTCACATGGCTAAAGATTTTGTCATGGTGCAGAATATATTTTTTCGCTTTACTCTTCATTAATTTACTTTTTTTGTGTTAGCAATAATTTCTGATGCACATCTACAGTTTTCCAAATATATTGCTCAACAAAGCAGATGCTATAGTCCACTGTTGACCTGTAATCAATCATGAAAACGTAGACTAATACTGAATTATTGTGTATTTCGATATAATTTGTCGTTTACTAAAATAAAAATAAAGAAATAAAAACTGTTTACAGATGGAAATGCTGTTGGTTCAGCGATGCCGTTTGAAAGGGCCATGTCACGCCTAACGGTTTCGCTGACATTACTACGTCACCAGTATGACGCAGTGCTGACGTCAGATCCTCTTTGGTCACGCAGCCTCGGCGTGACGGTTTCACTCCCACAGTCATGCTTGCATCATACGCGAAGCGTACTGCCGCCGACCTGCAAGAGAAATCTCTGCCTTATAATTGTAATTCTACGCACATTTTGATTTTAGCACCAATAGAATTGTGAAGAACTTGATGACCGAATTTAGCAAACATAAATATTGAAGGAACAGAATTGCGATGTAATCATAAACTGAACGAACCTTTTACAACGGTAATTTTTTTTATACGCTGCGGAACGGGCATTCGGTACTGACGCATGGGCCTTTGGTACATGCGATATCGGTTAGGAGTCTGTAGTTACGTGTATTATGTCGTAGGCAGATAGTAAAATCATCACTTACTTCACGTAAAGCCAGCAGATATTGTAAAAGGAAAATCTGAGACGCTATTATTTTTCTGAAAGGATTTATTCATGTAAAGTACTTCACTGAATCTACAGTATTCGTCAGAGCAAACGGCTTAAGGGACCTGTATTGGAACCTTTGGGACTCCATCTGAGTCTGGAATTGCTTCCACTTGGGCTAGACCCACTTTTGTCAACTTTCCTATCGACTTCCCTTCGTTAGCTCTTGTTCTTTTCTGATCTTGATGCTATTTTAGTGCTATGGAAAGGGTCTCGCATAGGTTCTAAGTGCGTTGAATGTAGGCTCACCTCAATTTCAAAGTGTCGACTATAGGAGCAAATTCAGAGGTTATATAGGCCTATGTATTCAGGGCCGCAATTAGGCTCTGTGGGCCCATACATGTGGTGCGGACCCCCCTGTCGGCAGTGGCCCTCGCGCTATGGATGCTTAAATTTTGAAATATTCGAAATTCGGACCAAAAAATTTATGGGCGACCTTTTTTTTGGGGTGCGGGCCCCTAGGCTACCGCCTATTTAGCCTATGCTTAAATGCGGTCCTATATGTATTCATAGTGGAATTGTTCAAGATTCAGAAAATAACTTTGGAAAGCATAGATATTAAATAGTGTGCTCAGAAGTTTCGAAATTGGATAAAGAAATTCTTAACGAGTCGACAATAGGAGCACTTACATTGTACTTGCTTATTATTGAGAAGCATGGATTCCCTCATTTATGATAGAAAAACAGGCGTACTAATTAGCGCTGTGAAAGTAACGAGAAATTGTGCACCCGTATGTATTCGTTACTAAACCAATCACCTTTCGTTACTATCGTATCGTTACTCGTTACTTTCGCTACAATCGAGCACTAGCGTAGCGTATGGGATGTCATCGTTCGTACTTTGTAAATAAATTGTTCATTTAGTAAAGAAAGTTTAGGTTAATTCTTCGTTTCGGATAAAATCTAAAGAAATTAGCTAATGGATCTTACGAAATACCTACCAAGCGAATACTTGATTTAGAGCACTGAATATTATATAACTAATATCACAATCACTTCGCACTTAAATCAACTAATTTCAAAACAAACTTGTTCATTCAATCGTTCCAGCTCCCGCACGTTGCACGACCCGTCGTATTAGTTCGTTTAACGAATCAAACTGGCATCGTACAACAAATGCGAGTAATGAAATGAATTTGTGAGTAACGTTTCGGTATGTAATATCTTGGTTCTCATCAACGTTTCGGTACTTCGAATTAAACGATGTACTCATTACTCAGTAACGAATACCTGTGTTTTGCCACAGGTCTATTACCAATTTGACATACGCACAAACAAAATATGGATCCTCAGACTTGGCTAACTCAATACTAAGTTTTGCACTATATGCTGAAAGTAAAGAACCTTCTTACATCGAAGACTGTTTATAAACATCGCCCAGAACATGTTCCCCTAGTTTGTTGTCAGCTTTATCGGCAGGCTTGTGAGTTGAGAGCCTCAAGGTCGCGAGGTCTGCAGTTTGTGGTTTGTTTGTTTGTTTGTGTGGCCCCGTGCCAATTCAATAAAACTGGAAGCTGCAGCCACGACCAAGCTTTTGTCTTCACAGCTGAACAGATAAATCAACGAAAACTTGAATCAGTAATAAATACAAGCACATTTTTAAGAATAAAACTTTACTGTCTTCATTGGTTTAGCAATTGTCACGGAGCGATTCACCATCGGTTTTTGGTAAGATTTATTATGGTTGTCCCCTCCATGGGCATCTCAGATTCCTAGAATGGTAACGGCAGATGAGCTCGTTTTTTTTTTTTTTTTTTTTTTTTTTTTTTTTTTTTTTTGTCTCATGTTTGTTCTTACAAGCCCCGCTACCTTTGGCAGGGAGTAGAGCTCGTTATTTTCCTTTAAGACTTAGGCACCGTGAGTGATAGCCAATTCATTTGATAGCATGCTATCTGGTTCTAGATAAAGTTTCTTGGCTTCTTGCTTCAGGGAAAAAGTCCTATGCTTCCTTGGAATCTGCAAAGCAACTGTCAAACTCGTAGACTTTAGTCTATTGACTGAACTACGCCCTCATACAATAATTGTTAATGATACGGTTTTATTCAGTGGTTGATCTATATTTTTATTTATTGCTACTACATCTGCAATTTCCATTAATTTTGACCATAGATGGGTGAGTGAGGATGATATGCATAGGATCTAAAATATTCGAAGGGATTATTTAGCTAGAACAATGGAGATGTTCGTGCAGGAGCATTTTTCAGTAAAAAAAAATCAGTGTTTGAATAGAGTGAAATAATATTTAACGTCAAATCTGGATTCGGAAGATGGGCGTATAATTTTGTCCGCAGTTCAAAGTAGGTAGATTTTATTACGAAGGCCAGGACAGTTATAGAGACTGTTGTCATTCACTTTTACTAAGTCCTTGTTTCGTTCTCCGGACATGTGAATGAGTTATTTAAGCTCTATTTCATGTTGTAACGTCCTACTCTCTTAAGTCTGATTACAAAGCGTACGACCAATTTTTTTTTCAACTCTCTCCATTTCTGACATTCAAGTATAAAGAAAATGTTGTCAGTCTTGTGAAGGATGAGGCGAAAGTCTCATTGATCGAGTAGTCTGCAGTCAAAAATGAACGCATTCATGTTAGAATTCAATGTTTTGTTGTTATTCGCCTTAACCAGAACTTTAAAATTGATGGATCTCTTATAGTATGTCGTCAAAGGAAGCCTGATTGAACCGAAGCTATCATGATGAATGTTGCCTGCATCAACGAGTTAAAGCGTACGCGTATAGGAAACTAAGACGCATCCAGGTACAGGCTGTTAGTATTGAACCAAACTGCAAGTCGGTTGGTAATAAGGTTACATTAGTTGTATTGCGTTTGAGCTATTGGAAAGTATACCGAACTGCCGTACGCTCCTACGGAGAGATTTAACACAGGACTGTTGAAGAAAATCTGGCGTTAGGAATATAACTATCATATTCATGTATTTGATGTCTCTCTTCGGATGATTTCCAACGTCTCTCTCGATCTGCTTCACTACCTTGGATGAATTCTGCTCAGAAGCGCAATCCATTCGTGAATAGCGCCGTCAAACGCCATTCTGAAATTCCTTCTTCTTCGGTAGTCAATCCTTGGATTGGTCTGCAGCGGTCCTCCATTCGGCTTTATTCTCTGTCCTATTCATATCAACATAGCTCTAGCAGCCAACATAAACCATTACCTGCTGAATGTATATTTTAACCGTTGCCTTCCTCAGTACCTCTTTCCTTCCACAGTTTCCTCCAGTATTGTTTTCACTAAGCTCTCATGTCTTCCGTATTGTTTTAACTAAACTGTCATGTTTTCCCTATTGTTTTCACTAAACTCTCATGTTTTCCACTTTTTTACTCTCTTCCATATGGTGTTTTATTCTCCTGCCCTCTGAAAATCTTCTTTAGTGGTAACATTTTAACTCAATACTTATATTTTCTTGATTCATGTGAGTTTGTAAGTCACTGAGATTTCTTTTGTTTAATGGCAGCATTGTACGCTGTACCATTACTAAGATGCTTACTAACAGTACTTATTATGACTGGTGACTAGCAACTCCTTCTTCCCTTTTTCAAACCTATTGGTCACAAGTTATCATATGGTCTTTGTCTAAGAAGTATATTAAACTATACTTAATTATGTGTTATAAAAGTAAATAATATATTGATGCTAGAGTAATATTAGTTATGGGTGTCCCTATCGCTCGCTAAGCCTAAACATTAGGTGTCAGAAGATAGTCTTCCAGTTAAATATCTAAATGTTCTTACTACGAAAGAAGCGGTTCTTTCTTTTTTTGCAGATATTGGTTAATTTGTCCGAATACCTTGAATACAATGAATAATTAATTCAAATCGGTCAGGGGACTCGTTACTTTTTATTTTCGTAAATAATTTTGCAATGCCCATTACATTAGTAGTATCTCCATATTCCATTGGTACCGTACCAATCAGCCATTTTGTCCGAAGCAAAAGATTGGTTCAAGGTAGTAATTTTATTTTGATTTGCCCGTAGTTGAGTCTCCAGTTTCATTAGGCAGATATGTGTACTAACTTAGGAACTTCAAGTAGTACTGTCATCTAATAAAAATCTCTTTAAGTTCGCAATAAAATCTTCCGGAAACATATTAATTTGAAATTCCTCAAATGCAGCTTCTGTTTTTTATATTAATCAAACTGTTACTACATCAGTCTAATTTAATAGAATGAATTACTTCACTTGTTTCCTGCCTCCTGTTCCCCTCTTTATATGAGGTTTATGTTTTATTTACCGGTTATTCATTTTCCTATCCGTGCAACATTTAATAAACTTCGGTGGAGTAATCGACAATGTGGCTCTAAGACTGCATGCTTTAACTTTTTTTCCCCATAGTTTGTCCTATGTATTCTGTGTGTAAACTATGTAGTTGGTTGTCATGTGCCGTCTTAGATTTATTCTACATGCCTTATCAAAGCTATAAAAACGAATTATGTCTTACATATTTAGCTTAATGTGCTGTTTCTGGCGTTACTCCACATCATGGTCGCCTATTACGGTCTCAAGGTAAACTACTTGACCAGTGGCAGGTTTTCTGTCAAGTCAATTTCGTATATAATTAGCGAAATTCCAGTCACCGCTTCACTTTTTCCTCTGGCTTGAACAAAGGTAGGAAAATTGAAAACTTCAGTGTTGGTATAACGATTTAGCAACAAAAAAAGAAAATGCATTTTTAAGTGCCAAGAGCCATTAGAATTGATATAAAAAATCAATACTGATATCTGCAGGAAGGAACGGTATTTGTTTATGTATTAACAAAAAGAGATTGCAATCAAACAAACAGAAATCTTGAAGGAAACCACAGAGAAAGCAGGACTACAAATACCGTTTGAGAAACCTGAATATATGAACATAGAGGCAAAAGACCATACTTGGAAAGTGAGGACTAAGTATGGCGATATTAAAAGAATCCAGAAGTTCAAATACCTTGAAGAGATTTTGACTCTCATTGTTCATGAGAAGCTGCAGCTGAATATTGGGCGGAAAGGTGTAAATAGCTTTCAGAATATGTCAAAAAACATAAAAATCCAAATTACACTAAATACAAGCACTATGGTGAAGCCAGAATGTTTGCACGCAGCAGAAACACTAGCCAGAAAGGGACTGACAGAAATAGAAAAGAATGAAAGTTTCTCAGTAAGATCTTGGGACCAAAAATGTGTCAGGGAGAGAATTTAATTTCCGTTTCAGATCGAAGAATTATATAATAAGTTTGAAAACGTATAAAAACACAATTCAGAAAAAGAGATTAGCTTTCTATGGTCACATCAAAAGAATGGAACTAGAGAGAATGCTAAAGGAAATCCTCAACTTTCAGGAGAATAGAGAGACTCAAATTCCGTGGTTGAATGAAGTCCATGAGAATTCAGCTGCCGCTTCTCACTAACATTGGGAGTGGAAATCTCATCAAGGTATTTTAAATTCTGAGTTTCCTTTAATGTCGCCATACTTAGTTCTCAATGTCCAAGTCTGGTCTTTTGCGTCTATGTTCATAGGCCTATATCAGTTTTCTCAAACGGTATATACAGGCCTGCCTTGTCAGCCGTTTTCTTCAAGATTTCTATTTGTTTTATTGCAAAAGTGTGCAATCAAGGTAGGAAAATTGAAGCATTCAGAAGAAAAATTGCAGAGTTAAGAATCTGTCCTAAGGAAAACCATTACGAAATAGAGGATATTCTTGAAAGAAAAAGCAAGAGTGGGACAGAGTATGAAGGAATACTGGCGACGAAGGAAGGAAACTAAAAAGAAGAAATAAGTTGCATAATCGTTATCCATGGATTGCTGAAAAGAAAAGGGGGTGGGGGGGGGAGGGAGGAGGAGAAACCGTTGAAAGACGTGTGTGTGTATTTTGCGTTCCATTCTAAAAACATTGATAACCCTTATATCTAGAATTTGGTTTCCCAGTGCAGTATTTTCACGGAATTCCGTGACCAATTAACTTCACGTGAAATTATCTGGATCCTCATACAGACTGCTCGTTTGAACACTTTATCTCATCGAAGAGAGCAGGTTTCCTTTTTACATTAAATGTATTACATACTTCTGGCATAGTCATTTATTCCCTTTTTCCAACGATGACATTATGCACTCATATCATTGTGCGGTATAACCAAAAGTAAAAGAGTTCTTCGCCATTCGAATCTCCAAAATGGAACTAATTAGAAACAATCAGAATTGGATTGATGGTATTACAGTATTTTATATTATTAAATGTTGTTAGAGAAAAAACACATGTATACGAATAGTGATACAACTGACTTGCTTCCTGACTTAACGAAGAATGTTACTTTTCCAATGCCTAAGACAATGAGACCCTACACCTTGTAACGGAACGGATTCTAACCATACGAGAATTATGGTTAACTTTTACTGAGCTGGTATTTAGCTTAGCATCAATAGAATTCTTTTAATTATTTCCAACGTTTACAGAGTTTTCTTTGATATTAAAATGGACAGCTTGACTTATAAGAAACAGTATTTTATTTGAGTTTATTAGTTATTTATTTCGGAAATAATCAATATTTTTAGTGTGTAGTCCACAATATGACCTTTAATAGCTACCAACAGCAGCTTTTTTATTTTTACTTATGGCTTTACGCCTGTCGACGTCGAGGTCAGGGCACGGGACAGGGCGCGGGAAGGAATTCTACCATGGCCTTTTGAATGAAGCATCCTAGCATTCGCCTGGAGTGATTTGGGGAAACCATGGAAAACCCAGGCCGCATAGCTTTCCGTTCATATCATTTTCCGCAGTTAAAATGAGATACAGAAAACAAACAGCATGTGAATATTTATTTCCTTCACTTAATTATCTCCATATGTAGTTTATAATAGTCTGACAAAAGAAAACAGTACAAAATGTTTTCTGGAATCAAAAGGGAATAAAGCTACGTGCTACGTGGGCGGGGGAGGTTAGAGGCAAAAGCCACGTTGGGCTACGTGGGGGGGGGGGGGGGGGGGGGGGGGGGGAGGGGGCTTTCACACGAGGCCAAAAAGGATCTACGTGGTTTATGGACTCTCCCTTGTAGTTGTTTTGTGATATAATATGAAAAATTGAATAATAAAAATTGTGTTCAGATTACCTCGCAAAGTATATTTAATGAAAGATAGTTCAACGAAAATTTTGAAGTAAGGCAATAAATAGCACAACAAGGTTGTATAAACGTTTTATTTTAGAAATTAAAAGAGGAAGAAAGAAAGAATTTTTAAGACTGCCCTCCGGGCATCCAGATTTGGGTTTTCCATGGTTTCCCCAAATCACTCCAGGTGAATGCCGGGATGCTTCCTTCAAAAGGCCATGGCCGAATTCCTTCCCATTCCTTGCCCCCATCCTTTCCCGTCTCTAAAGACCACGTTGTTAAAAAGGGACGTTAAACTGTTACAAAAAAAAAAAAAAAAAAAATTAAGACTGCCTACCGGGAGTCATAAGTCATGTAAGATAAAAGAATGACATAAGATGTTCTCATCCTAATTGGAAAAGACTACAAAGGCATACTATGGTAAAATTAAGATAATAATAACCACGCTAAGACCCGATTGTTAACAGTAAAACATTGATAGTTGTGTATACGAGTAAAAATAACGAGTCGTTTCTTACGGGAAAGTTTTGCTTATTTTGTATTCCGTGTTTGAACAAATTAGGTTACGTATGACTAATCCTACGGCAGGATAGGGTTAGATTTCACTACGTTCTAACGGCTAACATAAGATGTAAAACCATGTGAAATTTTGTTGAAATTGTTTGATCAGTTTTTAGTTATGCTTGCACAGAAACACAAAAATGAAAAATTCGCGGTTCTGACTTCTGTATTACTGTATCTCCTGTTATCACAACTATTAAAAAGAATCATATTTCTAAAATGATAACATAAGCTACCATTATATTTAGTTTCGCTGAAATCCTATTATTAATTTTTACCTGATAAATGTACGGATACCAAAATTTCTAAATTTAAGGCTTTGTCTTCTTACTAGCCTAAGCTTGACATTCAAGACTAAGGTTGGTTGGACCCTCCCGGAAGAGGTCTATTTAGCCTGTTATTGGAGGTGTGGTGCCTAGTACCTTACCTCCTTGCCTAAACTTACTGGTAATCCTACGTGGTAAAGGGGACCAACAGCTTAGTCACTAGATCTGTGTTATAGATGAGTTAATTATTCTGGGAAACATCTATTTAATAAACTTCCCAAGAGCATAAAACAGTTTGCAGATAATAAAGATATATTTAAAGAAAAACTGGAAATTATCTTATTGGCAACTCCTTCTACTCCATTCAAGAATTTGAACGAAATAATTAATTGTATTCAATATGACCTTTTGCAAAACTCAGTTATAAAAATTAATGTTTATTTTTGTTCTCATTATTTGTCTTTGTAACATATGATTGCTTTCACTATGATTATGACTCAAATTGTATATATGTGTACTAACCTTGATCAGTTCCCATCCTAGATGTCCTTCCTCAGCAGGGATCCATGAAACAAGATTGATAAATAAATAAATTAATTAAGCGTCTGATGGTAGTTACTGGTATTACTAGTAAATTGGTATATTAGCCACATACGATATCAGAAAGTGGTAACAGTAGCCACAAGAAAGAACTTAACTGCAAGGAAGGACAAATTAGCGTACAGACCAGCAGTTAATTCGTGTGGGGAATGTCGACGGTTACAACGCCTACACTCCAAATTGCATATAAAAAGTACAACATTAAAAAGAAAGGCAAAATATACGTAATAAACATCAAAATTGACTTAGGTCAAGCTGTTAAAACAGGTTGTCAGCAATTCTGGTTCTGTCGTATTTATTTAGCATCCAGCGAACTTCACGTAACAGTTACCTAACACCTAATAAATAACAGAAAAAAACTTCTGAAACCCGTACCTATCGACGTGATATAACTGAAAATGTTGTGCAACTTTTCTACGCCATGACATTGAAAAGAGCTTTAACTGCTTTCTAAACGCTCTTGAAGGTTAATCCGATAACTCTAACCAATCAAGGTCCGATCTTTCGCAGGAGGATGAATAAATTTGATGTAAACTTTAGGTCCTCTAACAAATGTTTAACAAGTCTTCACAGTTCATTCCTTAAATCAGAATGAATAAAATACTACGTGGACGAACCAACAGTTTATTTGAGCACGTTAAACATCTTTATACAGGGCGTTCGCCGGGAAACGCAACCCACTGTTAGCGCTACAAGGAAGAAACTGCTCCCGGCGAGCGAGCGCTCAGTTTCCGGCATTGTTCGACCGTCGGCCGCGGACTATTTCATAATAATTACGCTTCATAAACTTCATAAACTTGTGTGCTAAGCATTTAAATGTGACGTAATTCATTAGCTTACCTTATAAAAGATGCTGGAAGTGTTGACCCTCTTGTGTAATGCACATTTCACATCTTCTGAACATATTTCGAGACACACGCTGCCCTAACTGACTTAATGATTTTTTGGGTGACTGTTCTAGTCGAAAAGCGATATCGTCAATTTTCTCCTCTGTGAGAATACGGTTGACCGACAGTCTCTTTTTGTTAAAAAATGAACCCGTTTCTCTTACTTTTTTTAACCAGACGCAGAATTGTTGATTTAGCTGGCAGTAAAGCGCCAGGAAATTCGCGACGAAATTTACTGCGACACTTTTTAAACGACTTCTTCTTCACATATGTATCGTAGAGAAATATTCTTTGTTGCAAACAGTAACGTACCATAATTTTACTCACACTCAAACACGGTACAGATTAATAAGAGTATGATGCCCCAAACCAGCCAAACCGCAAAGAAACGTTTATTCACAACACTGATTAATAAGAGACTGAAGTCACAAACTATCTACAATGCAAAGAAACCGTTCTTAACAATGTAAGGGTCACTGCACTGCACTGTTGGGGCAGCTGAGGTGTTAAACAGTGCGGTGATTCACGGTGCCGTGTGGCGGAAACTGCTGGCCCACTGACCGAGCAAGTTGCCGACGGCAACAGACTGGGAGGGTAACGTTTTCCGGCGAACGCCCTGTACTAGAGTGGCATATCAGCAAATCAAACTGCCTACAGTCCTGTTGCTGGTCCCTACCTGGTCTTGAGTAATTATTTAGAAAAAAATAAATACACATTACCAAAATAACCTCAAACAAGTATACTCGATTACACATTTACATATTGGCACTGTTGTAACAATCCACTAGTGGATCCTCAAGCTAGGTTAGAATTACAGCATAAGCATCTTCCAGCCAAATGTCCCCATTAAACAATGTATCTAGTGCTATAGACGAAGCTCTGGCAAATGAAAGACGGTTAATGAAATAAATTATGCAGAGCTTATTAATGACTTCCTAAGTAGGAATGGTAGTGGTCTAGGATACCTTCTTGCGTTTGAGGTTGGAAACGGCCGCTAAGGGTGAGTGGAACATAAATTACTAAAGGCACGAAAACATCTAACCCTCTTTAATTCTACGTATCACGATGCCTTCCTGAGTAAAATATTAAGGAGAAAAAATAGTCTCTAAAATTTCCTCGCAGATGTACTATTCAGGAAAGAGCTTTCAGATAGAAAATAAATAAAAAAATTCTATGACATTGTACATGGAATTCAGAAATATGAATTCGGTCTCTAGGTTAAATAACTTAATGGGTCAAACTAGCAGGTTCCTTGTAGACGGAATTATTGAGTTTAAATACAAGGAAGCGAAAACTTTTTTGTCTATGAAATATAGAGTAACTAAAATTTTACTATGTTACTGGCTAGAGATTTATAGTAAACTAACTGATACCCGCGCTATGTTACTGGCTAGAGATTTATAGTAAACTAACTGATACCCGCGACTTCGTACGCGTGGATTAAGAATTTCTTTGCCCGAATTGATTATTAAAAGTTGTTGGTAGCGAAGGATTGGTCCCAAACAACACCGAGTCGGCATAATATGACCGGAAACGCATCACTATATCATTCTACCATCGAACCTGTCTCTTGAAGAGAATCAATTTCCAACATATTTAAAAAAAGAAAAACAAACGAATGTGAGGGTGTGTGGGGGGGGGGGGGGGTGCGTGTTAACTAAGGGCAGCTTTATTTCTACTTGGACTTTTCTTCTTTCTTCAGCATGAGCATCCGATTCTTGGGTTCTAATAACTTAAGCTGCTCGTGCTCCGCAAGAGCTACAACTTAGGCCAGTTTACGCCCGCAAGGCATGTCAAAAAAGAAGGAAAAATAAATTGGTGCCAGAAACATTTAAGCAGACACAAAGTAATAGGACAGACATCTATACTAAATAATACGATTTTTCTCTAAACGAAATTTACTAACAAATTATACACTAACATATTGCGCGAGAAGCATAGCTTGAGCAAGCGACGTAACATTACAGACTAACACACACATCCGTCACTATTCGATAAGTTCTCAAAATTTCGTGACTACAACTGTTAATCATGCCTTAAAAAAAAGTCCTGTGCCCTCCCTACAGATTTTCTTGTCAAATTCCGTCAATATCGGTTTAGGCATTTAGTTGTCAAAACGTAACATAAGACAGAAACTTACTTCTGCATTTATAGTATTACTACTGCAGATCACACACACACTGACTACGAATCACCCCTGATGGATCAATATAACGTAAAAAAGTGTACATCTACAGCATTGCAAGACTACCTACGAATTGCCTCGCATTGCACCCTAACTTTGTGATATCTACAGTCTAACATTCAATTCGAATTACCGACGGCCCAGGCGTGACTCTTACGATCAAAAACAATTTTTAAAAATCTTAATCTCCACGGGGATTTGAACCCGAAACCACGACCGAAACATTAGTAAGCAAGCGCTTTAACCACTGAGCTAGCTGACCGCTACACGGAAGAACAGTACAGAGACTTCCATATCCAACGCGTCTGTCTATCGCCGTTCAGTAATGTTTCGAAATTATAAGACAACATGTATTATTTATACAGATAATCTTTCAACCAAATGTAGACAGTATTTTTCTCCTTGTTTCAAAGGATAAGTGTCCAAAGTTGCCGACCCCGACAGCGTAGGGCAGCGTGCTTGCTTCTCGTTGCAGGTGTCGCCGGTTCGAGTCCGGCGTAGGGCATGGGTGGTTTTAATTGAGTGTTGTGTTCGCCTTGTGCCGTCCTTATACAAGAAAGAAAATAATTACACTTATAAGAAATCCGTACTTTGTAAGAGAAACAATCACATTGAGCTGGCTGTATGGCTAACAGGGCCGAATGCCATTTAAAAAAAAAAAAAAAAAAAAAAAAAAAAAAAAAGTGTCCAATGTTTCATCGAGATCGGATGAAAACTGTGGATTTGTATGAAGAACAAACAAACAAACAAACATACCTACATTCATCTTTACATATATAGATAAGAAACTAGAATAACGATCAGTTACGAAGGACATTTTAGTGAGACAATCAGCTGATCAACATATCATGAACCACAAGTATATACGCCAAACAGGAAAAAGTTCACATGAAATATAATGTAGAGGAAATTTAAAGCTAAGAAAGAAATCAAAATACGCTATCGTCCATTGTGTTAGATCGTCCTTAATGACCTCGACGTTGACAGGATCTTCTTTTGGTTAAATTCTTTCAGTAACTCTTTTCTTCAGGCAAATTTTTCGGAAAATATTCTTTTCATATTTTACCTATGTATTTTATCCATCTATTAAATTTTCAACGTTTTATTTTAAATGATACAGTTTTCTCCCTGTTCTATCAGATTTTGGGAAATCATTGGCGCCGGCAGAGCACATGCAAATTTGTCACTTTGCGTCACAAGGTTCGCCGGTTCGAGTGTAGCCTCGACTAGGACCATTATGATAAGATGTTGTCCTCTTTCTTGTGGACAGTAATAATGACTAAGCATGATATTAACACATCAAGTTTTAACGCTTAGAAGCCGAAAGCTACTTAAATAATAATAAAAAAATACAGAAAGTAAATAGTGTTTCTTAAAACCGAAAATTCATTTAAGCAAACAATATGAACAATACTCTGAAATTTGCGGGCATAAAATTTATTTATTAAATTTTTGTTGTTACTTAGATCTTTTCCCATTTCACTGTTTATACTACAGAAACCACACTATAATAGTTTTTCAATTGCTTTTTTTTTTTTTTTTTTCACCTTTCGTGTAGTTCAATAGAGGCGGGAAATACTGGGGACACGGAAAGTGAACGAACTCGGCCATGGTATTTTGAAGGTACTATCCAGGCATTCGCCTAAGGCTGGCCGTCCAGTGGACGCGTATTCGCGTGAAAAAATGTTCGCGCGAATACGCTTGTATTCGCGCGAACCATGTTGGCGCGAAGACACCCCGTCCACTGAAAGCAGATTCGCGCGATCCTGTCGCCAGTTCTCTGTTGTTGTTTGTGCCAGAAAGAACAGTAACAATGCCTTTCTCTAAATTGCTGGAATTATACGCATTGGAATCAACAATTCTAGCAAAAAGAAGAACTGCAGAAAGAGGAGAGGAATGGAAGAGTAATATTTTTGCCAAAAGAAAGGAGTTATCCATTTGGTTGAATTAGGTCCGCTGTTTTGAGACCGCCTTTTCCGGATTTTTCTTCCAGATATTTTTTTAATTCGCTTCTAAAAGTATCCCTCAACCCTTTCCATTTCTTCTTAATGTCAGCGACTATAACAAAAGAAATAAGAACAAAAACTCCTTAGTACATACTTGTTTAGTTTTTTTAATGGAGAAAGAATAATATACGTCCTAGGACGGCTAAATTTTGAGGCTCACATCTTCTCTTCGGCGAAACACTCAGTAAAGATCAGTGTAAAATAAAGAGATGAAAAACATTTTAAAAAATATAAAAATACTAAATTTTAATACATTGAGAGAAATATATGTACACAACTGTAATAAGACACGTGTTATCAAAAGCTGAAACTTTATTTTTATTAATTAAAAAAACTCATGTTTCATTTTACTTATCGTCGTCGTTAACTATTTAACTTTCTATTAAAATATAGTTATAAAGAGAAAAACAAAATTATCGATTGTAAATCTATACGATTATTCCATTAATGTTGTGTGTTTTAATGTATGAAAGTGTTTTAAATGAACTGAATGACTGTTCTATTAAAAGCAGTACAGTGCAAGGAATATTGATTACAGGAATGCAATTAAGAATATTATACGACCTATGATGTTATGAATAAGAATTTGAATGTTTGAAAGCGTTTTATTTTGTAAATATACTGCTGAATGCTTGTTTATGTTTTCACTTAAAATGTTTACAGACGATTTCCAGTAATTTTTGTTTTTGTGTGATTTGTATTGTTTCCGTAATTGTTGCCAGGAAGTTTCTATTGAATCATCTAATACCCATCACATCAAACCAGTAGAGATACTGATGACAGCAAGCAAAAAATAAAGCCTATAATGTGTGAAAATAAAAGATATTTTAACATTGCATTTTGTTTATGTAAATGAATAAGTAATAGAATTAATTACCTGGTGAATACATTTCTCTTCCAATTTCTTCTCACATCTTCATTTAGACATTTCTTTGGTGATATAAGATAATTTTTGAACCCACTAATGGGCTCGTTCTAGAACAAGAGCAAGCAGTTTGTCTATATCCGTCGCGCGAACTGTGTGTTCGCGCGAACAAATCCAAAAAATTTTGGATCTCATCGCCCTCGCGTAAGTTCGCGCGATTCAGGCGCTCGCAGTGGACGGAGTCACATTAAATTACCTTTGTTTGGATTTGAGCAATCTCTTTTTTTTTTCTTTTTTTTTTAACAGTTTAACGTCCCTTTTTAACAACGTGGTCTTTTAGAGACGGGAAAGGATAGGGGCAAGGAATGGGAAGGAATTCGGCCATGGCCTTTTGAAGGAAGCATCCCGGCATTCACCTGGAGTGATTTGGGGAAACCATGGAAAACCCAAATCTGGATGCCCGGACGGGGATTCGAACCGCCGTCCTCCCGAATGCGAGGCCAGAACGCTATCCGTTACACCACCACGCTCGGTTTGAGCAATCTCTTCGCGCATATTCGCGTGTATTGGCGCGAAGATTTTTCGCGCAAATTCGCGTCCACTGGACGGCCAGCCTAAGTGATTTGGGGAACCATGGAAAACCCAAACTGGATTACCGCACAGGAATTCGAACATCCACTGTCAATAATCATTTGACAGTGTGTGCAGTGTAATCTTATGAATCCATGATAGTTAGCAGTTGCTACCGTTCAACTTAGGAGTAATTTCTGATCCTGTTGAATGAGTGGTAACGCTCGAATCTGACACTCGGGAGGTTGAGTATTCGAATCCCCATTAGAATTTGGTTTTCGATGATTTTATCAAATCAATCCCCGCAAATGCCGGGATGGTTCCTTCAGAGATTATGGACGAATTCCTTCTCTCCTTTTTTTTTTTTTCCTCGCCACTCCTTCTCTTCTTGTAATGACCTCAATGTTGACGACGCGAAAGTAAAATAAGTAAATAAAAATAAACGAATAATTAAGTAAATTCAGAAATTTTTCATTGGCAGCCAATGTTCCATTTACTTTTAGCTCTACTCTTCAGACCACCACTGCTGGAAAAGAACAGTTCTGTTTCCATATTAATAATGCGACGTTTTATTTCATCTTTAAATAGTATCTTTCGGCAACTTTAACTCATTCCTACGATGCTGAGTGCTTACGCACTCAAATGGAAAGGAAAATTACTTTCTCTCAGAAGATACTCTTTGGCGAGGCCAGCATTAATCATAAGACGACGGCCAGACATCGATTTCCACACAGAACAAGCCGGATGCCAATATCAGTCAACATACGATATGTTGCTTGAAGTGAGAAGTGCAAAAACGGTTACCGTAAAAAAACCTAATTCAAATCAAATAACGAATCGATATACTTAGAAATTATGACAAGAAAAAAGTTGTCGGTAACCAATCCAATACTCAGCCTGATAATCCAAGACCATGACCGTTTGGCTATGCTCCTTTCCTCTGATCGAACTGTTACTTTCTTACTCCGAAAATGTTGCACCCAAAATCTTGGCAACTGAGGCAAATTGCAGTAAATATCTTGAACCTGTAACCAACGAGGTACTACGTTACAACATCAATATAAGAATCATCGAACTCGACGATTACCAACTCCTCAGTAACTATTGAGAGTCGGAATATTAAGCATTTATAAATCAGGCAATGTGACAAGTCAATCCGACAATGCAATTGTTGCTGACGTGAATTCAGGGAAGCTGATAAGATATTGCTGTCGAGGTTCATAAGAGGAAAACAAAAGAAATAAGAATTATTACCTAATACTACAGGATTATTCAGTTTTGTCGTTAAAACAACTTTGTTGCTTATTTGGGCTACTAATTTGTGGTCCTTTGGTATTATTTAGACTGTTTTAATTTGTTGGTAACCATGGAACTGAAGAGTATATACACTGAAATAGGTCATCGGACAGGAAGATGGCGCTATCATCGCGGAAGACACGTATGAATGTGGCCTCTATTGTCAGGGCTTCATTTGTTCTATCGCATGTCACGTGAAACGTTTTCTGATGCCGCTATGGCCGCAAGACATAGATTAACAGACTCTGAACGCCGAATGGTATTTGGCACGAAATGCATGGGACATTCCACATTATATGTGAATTCTACGATCCACCGTGTCAAAAGAATGCCGTGAATATGTAATTTCCGGTATTACCGCGCGCCGTGTGCAACGCTACTTAATGCCGAGACCTTCGCCATATCCGTCGAGGTGTCGGTGTTGACAGACGGGCAGCATTGCGTCAAAGAACAGCAACATCCAGTGCAAGAAATACGATGGACGTGTCCGTGCGAACAGTGCAGTGAAATTTGACGTTGATGGGGAATGGCAACGGAAGACCATGGGCCTGCAACGCTTCTCCGTCGATCGGACCCTAGATGACCGGGAAAAGGATTGCGTGGTCAGATGAGTCACGATTGACGTTGGTAAGAGATGACTGTAAGATTCAAACGTGGCACAGACCCCAGAGGCCATGGACCCAGATTGTCAGGAAGGCTTTGTGCAAGCTGGCAGTGGCACCAAGCACTTTCCTAATATGTGCTGTGTTTACATAGCATTGATTGAGACTTCTAAGCAAACTGAATCGACCAATGCCTTGTAATGATTATGTTCAACTACTTGAAGACCATTTGCAATTATTCATGGTCCTCATGTTCGGTGACAACGGATAATTTTGGTCCGGTAACATTCCTCAAAGGACGACTTTGGACCGCCGACATGGAACATTTTCGTCCTGGACAAGTCCATCGAATGATTTTTTCACCTACATCGTCAAATCCAATCGAAAATATCTGGGACAAGTTCGAATCGTCAGTTCGTGGACAACGTCCTACACCGCCAACACTTTCTTAATTATAAACGGCTGAAGAGGAAGCATGTCTGAACATTTCTTCATCGGTCTTCGGACGAATTGTTGAATCAATACGAATTCGCTCTGCTGCATGGGCAAAGGGGGTCGGGGTGTTATATGTTCTCTTCTTTCTGTTACTACTCTACCACCAAAAGGATATTTAAATAATGAATAATACAGTAAATAGTTTTTTTTTCGAAAGGTGTAATTTTTTTAAATGTGTTTTACGGCTTTCAGTAGCGTGATGTTAACAACCGAAAGACGATTGGTGACAAGAAATAGGATCGAATTCTGTGTTGGCGATTTCTGACGAATAATTCCGGCATTCATCTGGAATTGTTTCTGGAAACAATGGAGTGTCGAAAGCAGGGTGACTGGTGCAGGAATTGGAATCCGGATGTCGACGCGCTTGAAAACACCACTGGAATCCGGATGTGAAACTTATACGCTCACCCAGCGTATTCTGACTGAATTCAGAGATTGAAAATTTTCCTAAAAAACGCAGCCTGATAGTAACGTTAGTTGTATTCCAACATTTCGTTCCTACGTAAACTCAGTATGGCGGCGTTGCAATACAATACGCAAGACGATGAGTAATAGTAAAATACGATGAGCCAACTCGCTGACCAGAAGTCGTAGCGCTCGGTCTGCCATCTATCGGCGGCGTCTGAAATTTCCGTGCGTGATGTAATCAGTGCGACCAGACACGCCTCGTCACTGCTGACGGGCAGATTGCCTTGTTACGTGAATTTGTAACCTCTAAATATATCCTGAAGTTCATTTACCCAACGCGCGGCAAAGAAGCCATTCGCACATTTAACTACAGAGTTGGCGAAGTTAATCAATATTGCCCTGGATCTTCATGGTTTGCAGTATACGTAAAAATTTAAATGTAGCTTAATAGTTAAAAAAGAAACGATTTGATGGTGGTATTTTCCCAGTCTGCAGATAAACTCAAAGATGTAGTGAAATTAACGAAAGCTTTATAAAAAGTGTTGGTGATCGAATATCAACTGGACTTACCTGTAAACAAAAACAACAAGACTATAAATGCAACAATATCAATCCTCTGAATGAACAAATTTACTGTGGAAGTAGATAGAGATTAGAATATATGAAGTAGAAAATTAGGTAAGCAAGTTGTGATGCGGTACGCTGTTATGAAGTAACTAAAGTTTGCACATGAAGTAATGGAAAATTGGATTTAACAAGTCTGGAGACTTAAGATGGTTGGATAATCTAGTTTTACACCTTTAAGTTTTAATTTTAGGTGCATTGCTGATTGTCATAGAATGACACATCATTTGTATTCTAACAGTATTGTTATTGCCATAAGCTATATAAATAAATAAGAGACTTATGATGAAAGTAAGGTTTCGGTCGTAGGCCACACGACTTTATGAATGCAAAGGCTGCAGCTACACCATTGAGACACTTGGACAGACATTAAGGTATTGCTGTTTCGCTTCCCAGTTGTTAAGCTTGAAATCAATTGCAGAACTTAGAGTCGATGTGAAAACAAATTTCTTATTTAGTCCTCCAACTGTAGGACCTCAAGAGTACATATTATAACACTATCGCCCTGAAATACTTATGATTTTCTAAAACACTGAATGTTAATGTAACACAGTTCCCTAAAAAAAAAAAAAAAAAAAAAAAAAAAAAAAAAAAAAAAAAAAAAAAAAAAAAAAAAAAACTGGTAAGCTCGCAGAACACAAGATAAACACAACTGACAGGTAAATTTACTGATACAAACAGCGTATAAAATTATAGAACAAAACCTATCTGCAAAACAATAATTAGTCACCATTACTGAGAATCAATTAATTACTGTTAAAATTCCGGGATTAAATACGAAAATAAGAAAACAATTAATCACTACTAAAATTTCCAAAAATACATTTTAATACAGTCTAAATAATATGATTCCTTAATTTAATTCTCTCCTTGTGTTCATTTCTGTATGACACTTGACGATAGCTCTTGAAACAATTGTTGGTTTCTACAACTGTTTTAATACCTTTTGCTGATTAACGTGTAAAAACCTATTCACTTTATCCTAGAACTGACGATATTGACGCAAGATACGCATGTGTACAGTAACAGCGGCGATTAGTTAAATCTGTCGTTCTGTGTCATGCTTTGGTGAACTCCGGCCCGTTGTTTACTTGCTACGACTGCGGCGGGAGCCGACGACCTTTCTTCTGAACGTCAGTTAGCACTGCACTTGCCACGTATACCTGTTATCTGGTTAGTACGGTGGTATTCAAGCGCAGGTAAAGCGGCCGAAACGTAGAGATAACATCAAGTCCTTTTAATGTCGAAGCCATGAATGGAAAAGCAGATGTCCATTTTGATTTCATCGGGCTGCGTTGAACATGAACTGTTAGGTGAATGCCGCACACAAAGTTTACCTGAAACAATATAAGAAATGAATTCCTCGAATCCAGCAAGCTAAAACTTGAACAAAGTCTAATTAAACATTTAATAAATAAAGGCGACCTCACCTGTCTGATATCTTGCAACCCTAGGATCGTTATGTTGAAGCAGTTCTGTATGTATTTATGTCGACAATCCGAAGTTTCCGTATTTGCCCGAAAAGTTGCATCATTCGGGTATCAGGTGCATTTAATAGAGCTTATTTAAATATGGAGTTGATGGATCAGAGGAGAAGGCACAAAAATGCTCAGGATGAAGCAGGAAGAGAGCAATTTAGAAATCAAATAAACAGGAAATGCAAAAGAAGCAATAGAAAGATGGCTGCAAGAAAAGTGTGAAGAAGTGGAAAAGGAAATGGTCATAGGTAAAGTGGATGTGGCATATAGGAAGATCAAACAGAATTTTGTAGAAATGAAGAAAAGCGGTATAAACAATAAAGCTGCCGATGGAAAACCACTTCTAAGATGACAACATAGAGCTAACCGATGGAAGGAATACGTAGAAAAACGGTACGATGGAGATGATTTCAACAACAGTGCATTAGAAAAAGAAGTTGATGTCGATATTGATGACTTTGGTAATCCTGTTTTGAGAACAGAATTTGATAGAGCTTTAAATGATTTGAAATGAAATAAGACAGTTGGAATTGATGAGATCCCTGAAGAACTTCTGAAATGGCTATGAGAAAAAGGAACACAAAGATTATTCAAACTTGCATCAAAAAGTTATGAAACAAGAGAGATGTCCACTGATTTTAATAAAAGTGTCATCTTCACACTTCCAAAGAAAGGACAAGCAGACAGATGTGAGGATTATCGCACTATAAGTCTAACATCACATGCTTCAAAATTACTGACCAGAATAAAATACAGAAGAATGGTAAGTGTAATAGAAGGGATAGAAGGCGAAGATCAGTTTGAGTTTAGGAAACACCGTGGTACAAAGAAGCAATTCTTGCGTTAAGGTTAATAACCGAAGGGTGGATCAAGAAAAACAAATATACTTTTATGGCGTTTGTTGATTTAGAAAAAGCTTTTGATAATGTTAGGTGGTACAAGATGTTCAAAATTTTAAAGAAGTCGGGTCTAAAATACCGAGATAGAAGTATACTTTATAATCTTTATAAAATCAAGTAGCTATGATAAAAGTAGAGAACTATGAGAGACATGCATCAGTTAAAAAGGGTGTGAGACAAGGTTGTAGTCTATCCCCATTATTATTCAACTTGTATGTATAAGAAGCAATAAAGGAAGTGAAAAAAAAAGATTTGAATGTGGCATAAATGTTCGATGAGAAAAAATCAGTATGCTATGATTTGCTGATGACATTGTCCTATTAGCAGAACACGTTGAGGATATTGAGAAGTTACTGAATATCATGAGCAAAATACTTCAGGAAGATTTTGGACTAAATATAAACCAAAGGAAGACA
This sequence comes from Vandiemenella viatica, assembly GCA_031002005.1. Taxonomy (NCBI): domain Eukaryota; kingdom Metazoa; phylum Arthropoda; class Insecta; order Orthoptera; family Morabidae; genus Vandiemenella; species Vandiemenella viatica. The sequence continues at coordinate 78,347,043 of JARYHS010013631.1, forward strand.
TAAGTGGTGAAATATAGCAGAACTGATATGAATACTAGTAGATTAAATATAAGAATAGGGTCAGATGAGATAGCAGAAGATAGTGAATTTTGCTATTTAGGAAGTAAAATTACAACCGAAGGACGAAGCCGGAATGATGTTAAATGCAGAATAGTAGAAGCGAAAAGAGTATTCATGAAAAAGAGAAATATTTTAGTTTCTAATATTGATCTAGGACTCAGAAAGAACTTTTTAAAACTCTAAGTGTGGAGCACAGCACTTTATGGTAGCGAAACATGGACTTTAGAAAAACAAGACAGAAGGAAAATTGAAGCATTTGAAATATGGTGCTATAGAAGGATGCTAAAAATTAAGTGGACGGATAAAGTACGAAACCAACTAGTTTTGGAAATGATGGGCGAGGAAAAAAGGTTGTGGAAGAGTCTTACAGAAAGAAGAGACAGGATTGTAGGCCATATTTTGAGACATGCAGGATTGGTTAATTTGTTAGTGGAAGGAACAGTCGAAGATAATAACTGCAGAGGAAGACAAAGATTAGAATATATGAAGCAGATAATTTAGGACATGGGTTATAATGGGTATGCTGAAATGAAAGGATGAAATGGCTAGCATAAGATAGGAAGGGATGGAGAATTGCAGTCGAGAAACTGATGACAGCAAAAAATATTTAAATAAATAAGTATGTTCATCTGATAAAAGAATCGGTGGGGGGGGGGAAGGAGGGATGGAAGAAACATTTATCGAACAGTTTGTGTTTCCCTCCCATTTACAAACAAGTATTCCCAAATCAAGCAAATATTTAAGGGCAATAACTTCCACATATACAACGCCAAACATATAAATCTCATATATTCTGAATCGAACAGACTAATAATGTAAACATTTCAATCCACGGATTATTTTCGGAAGATAGGCAAATGCATCTTATATTGTATTGCCTTGGCACTGAGTCAGTGAGCATCAATCAACCATATTACGCATCCATCCAGGTCCGAAATCCACGAAAAATTTCTCAAAGCACAGTCTCACGCAGATAGCGAGTCAGGTAACGTTGCGTTTCGTTTATTTATATGAATGGTGATAGAATCCATTGTTTCTGGCTTTCCTAAAAGGTATGGAATAGTAAATGAAGGACAAAAATGTGGGATGTCTGGGGTTCGGCGTTGCTATGAAAATTCAAATGCAAATTGTATTGCTATCACGGAGTATGGATGACTATGCTCATTGACAAAAAATTAACCAATCTCGTTTCTTGTTACAACCATAAATAACGTCAATGGATTTCTGAATGATATCTCATATTTTTCCAGTCATTAGCCTCGATTTGATGTAATCTCATCTTTACATTCACCCTGCGTCTTTAGTTATCTGCTTAGCTAGCCTAACCTGTATCTTCCACGACAGATGTTCCTCTTGATTCTTCACTTACCTAATCAATCACCAGCACATTCCCAGATGTGATCCTTCACTCTGTCACTTCTTTATGCTAGATTCTATACCAATCATTTCCAAATCACCATTTTTTTCTGTCCTTAATCTTCAAACTTTTTCTACAACGTTTTCGTTTCAAGTGTTCCAACAGTTTTTTTTTTTTTTTTTTTGGTAATGGCTTTTTGCCTCGTCGACGTCGAGGTCATTAGTGGCGGAAAAGGACTGGGTAAAAACCGGAAGGAATTCGGCGATGGCATTTTGAAGGAAGCACCCCGGCATTTGCCTAGATTGATTTGGGGAAATTTTGGAAATCCCAAATTTCCAACTTTCCTTCTTTCGTTAATTCCAGAAGCCCAAACTTCACACGTACCTTGCTACCCCATCCTGAAAGTTCTCAGTCTTGGAAATAAATGACGATGCTACCAACAAACCACGAGACGTAGAACTGGTTGAAAGTTTTGTGACCACAGCTCTCTGAAGATAAATATCAGTTTCAAGGAAGATTTTTTAAAATTAATGGCTATCGCTATAGAATAATCAGCATTTCCAGCAATGGTTGAAACCGATCAATTTTCAGACAGGCTGGTACCTGTAGTTTTAGCATATTACTGGCTAACTCACCAATGTTTCCCGATATATGCATTATCCTTTTGTAAAAGTACTTTTTCAAATGCTAATCCACTTTGCATATCACTGCTGTGTCAGCTATCGGCTTTGATTTACAAGGGGCTGGATGGGTCTGGCATTTAGGTGAAACATGTTCGATGTTAGGTCTGGCCATTCAGATTTCGGTTTTCCATAGTTTCTTGAAACCATTCCAGGTGAAAACCAGGATAGTTATTCCTGCCCGTTCGTTGCTGATCCTCTAACTGCTTTAATGAACTCGACGATGACGCGTCGCAAAGGCCTAGCAAAAGAAAAAAGAAAAATTGTGAGTTACAGTCTTGCACTGGTGGTTATATACACAGGCTCTATCAAATATATCTGAGTATATAAACTTTGTTTAATAAACGATTAATAACAAGTTATTTTTATACAGAGCCATTAAAGTAATATACATGGCGTTAAAAAAGTATCGGATATTTTAGAAGGTATTGAAACAAGACAAAAATGACGAACATTTGGGAGCAATCATATACTTTCGGAGATTTTTTTAACACGCCGTATATTCATCGAATTTTTTGCTGCAAAAATTATGGTGGGTCCTGGAAAAAATATTTTCACCCCATATATTTTATCCATCACATTTTACATTTTGTTGAAAAAATGTGATGAAACATCAAATTTATCAAAATCTTTGAATTAGTTATTTTGCGAAAACAATAAACACCAGAAACATTAACATAGTTTTCCTAAACATTGTGACAGGAACTGTTGATTTTGAAAGTATCTAAATGAAATGCTATAATCAGACCTTCACTAAGGCCCTATAATTTACTTTTGGCACTGACCATGGTGGGTGAGCGGTAATGCTCATGCCTCGCATCCAGATTTTGATTTTCCATAGTTTCCCAAAACCACTGGTGAATACTGGGATGCTTCTTTCAAAGGGCCAAGGCCTAATTCCTTCCCATTCCTTGCCTCCAGATCTTTCCTCCCTCTCCTTACATCGATGGTGACAAGGCGTAAAGTTACTCGTATAAGCAAAAAAGATAGATTGATTTTTTGAAATTTTATCTGACAGTCGCATTAAGGACAGTAGTGTCGAATTAAAAAAATTAAGTTTGGTAGATGTGAGGGACGGATGAATAGATAAACAAATGAGCATACCCGTAAGGATTTCTTTTTTTCACTCCGAACGTGCGTAGCCCTAAAAAGTAATTTAATTCTGTAAGTATGAGAAATTTACTTTTATCAACTCTGCTGTATGTCTGAGTACAATTGTCTTCTGTTCCGGAAGAAATCTCTTATGCTAACAAAATGCCTTAGCTCTTCAAGCTGGGAGGTAACAGATCACTCCGATGCCAGGATTAAATATTTTTAGAGAAAAATTAAATTTGTTGCTACTTTTGCTGAATAATATTGCTGTTGGGAGCCAGAGGACAGTTTAGCCACTGGACTATAATTTTTATCGTTACTTCCGGTCATTTTACGTGGTCCATCATAAAATTTTATTACGATTTTAGTGCTCCCCCTGGCGTCCCTGTTATTTGGAAGTCTTTGTCGGATGTCTTCCCATATCTACCGGTGAAGTATGGAAAACCACGTTGAACTGAGGCAAGGATGGTACACACACTTTTTTTTGGCATAAATCCATTAGTAGTAATATTTGCAATTATTGACTATATTTGGTAACATTTTCCTGATAACGGTATGCTGAATGTATGCTTGTGTTCCAAATAGTTTTTTTTATGGTTTTACGCCTCGTCGACACTGAGGTGATTAGAGGCGGGATAGGACTGGGGACAAGGAACGGGAAGGAATTAGATCGTGGTATTTTTGAGGGAACCATGCCTGCTTTCGTATGGAGTGGGAGAACCATGGAAAATCTAAATCTGGATGGCCGGACAGGAATTCGAAACCGCGCCTTTCCAAATGCGAGGCCGGTGCGTTACTGTCTTACATACTTAATTGGGTTGATTCTTGCAGATAATCTGAGTTGCGATCACTGTACTCAAAAATTGTAACTGTTTTCATGTCATACAAATTCTCAGCGAAACGATGGGACATATTAGTGCGGTCACAGTCTCTTGTTTGTTTAATGAGTAGTAAAGATACATGAAACTGTGTATGTATGAAATATTGAAGTAGTAATTATGAATTCCACAAACATCAACTCTCCTAGGGAATCGAAAGAATCGAAGGAATCGAAGGAATCGAAAGATTATTCAAGCTGATATCCAAAAGTTATGAAACAGGAGAAATTCCAACTGATTTTAATAAAAATATCATGTTCACACTTCCAAAGAAAGCACAAGCCGACAAATGTGAGAATTATCGCACCATTAGTCTAACATCACATGCTTCAAAATTACTGACCAGAATAATATACAGAAGGATGGAAAGGGTAGTAGAAGAGATAGTAGGTGAAGATCAGTTTGGGTTTAGGAAAAATCGCGGTACAAGGGAAGCAATTCTGTCTTTAAGATTAATACTTGAAGGGCGGCTCAAGAAAAACAAAGACACTTTAATTGCATTTGTTGATTTAGAAAAAGCTTTTGATAATGTTAGGTGGGACAAGATGTTCAAAATTTAAAAGAAGTCAGGCCTAAAGTATCGAGATAGAAGAATACTCTATGAACTATATAAGAATCAAGTGGCGGTAATAAAAGTAGAGAATCACGAGAGACATGCATCAGTTAAAAAGGGTGTGAGACAAGGTTGTAGTCTATCCCCGTTAATATTCAACTTGTATGTAGAGGCAGCAATGAAGAAAGTCAAAGAAAAACTTCCATGTGGCATAAGTTTTCTGGGAGAAAAAATCAGTATGCTACTTTTTTCTGATGACATTGTCTTGTTAGCAGAGAGGGCTGAGGATTTGAGAAGTTACTGAATGGCATGAACGAAATACTGAAGGAAGATTTTGGACTGAATATAAATCAAAGCAAGACAAAAGTGATGAAATGTAGCAGAAATGATACCAATACTAGATTAAATATAAAAATAGGATCGGATGCAATAGGAGAAGTAAGCGAATTCTGTTACTTGGGAAGTAAAATTACAACCGATGGCCGAAGCAAGAATGATGTCAAAAGCAGAATAGCACTAGCAAAAAGAGCTTTCATGAAAAAGTTTCAAATATTGATCTAGGAATTAGAAAGAACTTTTTGAAACTCTTTGTGTGGAGCACAGCTCTTTATGGTAGCGAAACGTGGACTTTAGGAATACCGGAAAGAAAGAAAATTGAAGCATTTGAAATGTGGTGTTACAGAAGAATGCTGAAAATTAAGTGGACAGACAAAGTAAGAAATGTACGAGTTTTGGAAATGATGGGTGAGAAAAGAAGTTTATGGAAGAAGCTTACAGAAAGAAGAGACAGGCTGGTAGGTCATATTTTGAGACATGCTGGATTGGTTAACTTGTTAGTGGAGGGAACAGTCGAAGGTAAGAACTGTAGAGGAAGACAGAGATTAGAATATATGAAACAGATAATTGATGACGTGGGCTGTAAGGGGTATGTAGAAATGAAGAGGTGGTTAGCACAGGATAGGAAACGATGGAGGATTGCATCAAACCAGTCGAAAGACTGACGACAAAAAAAAAAAAAAAAAAAAAAACCTCAACTAAACTTGGTGATCATGTTTGCGAGGCAAGTCGTTAATAATTTTCATAATTGTAGGACTATGTGAACCACGAGCGCCTCACCATTAAGCCAAATCGGTAAGCGGGTATTGGTCCTTCAACAGCTGCTGTTCGGTAAGGGACCGTCCATAAACTACGTGTTCGGTCTAGGGAGGCGGGGGGAAGGGGTTAGCTGGAAAGCTACGCTAGGCTACATGGGGGGGGGAGGGGGAGGTTTCGAGGTAGGCCACGTAGCTTACCATTCGTATTATCTGTCAAAGTTAAAATGAGGTACAGAACACTCAATTGCATGTAAATATTTTTTTCCGTCATTTAATTCCCCGTGTGTAATTTACGACAGCCTGAAAATAGAAAACTGTACAAAATGTCTTTTTGAAAAAATAGGGGGAAAAAGCTACGTGCTACACTGGAGGGGGGAGGGAGGTTCATAGGAGGTTCAAATGGAGCTACGTTGTTTATGGACGCTCCCTATGGCAATTTTAGCAGCGACGCGTATGATAGGACTGACTTTCACTCGGAGTTGACTCATATATCATATATAAGTCTGATAGTTTGGCTGCTGATGTCTTTTAAAATAATTTCTGTCCTGCTCTTCCTCTCGCGTTCGAGAATAGGAGATATGTTTTAAACAATGCGAGCACTGTCTCAGAGGATTTGCTTCGCAACTGGTAACTTAAAGCAGAAAAATTTTTCACTGGCTCGGTTTAGCTCAGAATGTTATAAAACACGTTAAAAGGTTCATATCGATTCAAACTAAGGTGACTGGAATGGCCGGGCTCTGTACTAATGAATAGTAGGCCTATAAGTTTTTAAGACGCAGTACGTGTATCAACACGACCCTAGTGGATAAGACACACCTGCACTTTATTGAAGTCTTCCGGTCACCTTAAAGCTGTTTCATCTTCCGCATGCAAAGAGAAATAACAGCGGTCCTAACTTCCAGTCAAGATGGCCGAACGGGATTTGACCCGCGTCCTCCAAAATGTTAGATAGGAGGGCAAATTAGCCCTCCTCCTAACTCGGTGACATATCAGATAAGCTTAAGGGCATTTTATTTGCAGAAAACACTAAACTGACTCAAGAAAAATTTATCTAGAATTTAATGTGAATGAAGTACCTAGTGAAATAGCAAATTGGCTTAAGGCAAACTCATTACAATTTAAATTTGAATAAAACACATTATATTAGGTTGATAACAAAAACTTATGCCCAGCGGGATTTACATCTGAACTATAGAAATATCACAATCTTGGCATTCAAATATATGAGAAACTTGTTGGGAATAACATATCACATTACTAATGAAGACGTAAAATAGTGCAACCTCGCAATAAGACACACTTTCTCTAACAGCAGATATAGATTTAACGAAACAGGTATACTCCTCTTATTTCCATTCAGACTTGTATGGCATAATTTTTTGGGATAAACTCTTCACAAAATAAAAAATAAAATAAAAAAAGTTTTCATAGAACAGAAGAGAGCAATTAGGATACTGTGCTATGCAATAGAGCATTTTAACTTGTTTTGTATCTAATACAGAGGTAAACAATTTAAATACAAGAAACAAAAATAATTTGTACAAAACAAACATCATTGTCATTAGTACAAACAGCGGTTAATTATTCTGGAACACATCTGCTTAATAAACTTCCTAAAAGTAGAAAACAGTTTGTAAATAATAGAGATATCTTTAAATAAAAAATGAGGGAGTATCTTATTGCCAACTCCTTCTGCTCCATTGAACAAAAAAAATCAATTGCATCAATTATGACTTTTGTTATACTCAGTTGTAAAAATTAATATATCTTTTATTTGATTTCTTTGTAACATATTGTAATTTTGCACTATGATTATTATTCATACCGTTTATATATATTTTAACCATGACTTGTTTCGCATCCGAGAGATCCTTCCTCCGCAGGGATCTATTGAACAAGATTAACAAATAACATTAAATATATAGACAATACTTTTAAGTTTAGATGATAAATTCCGTTTTTAATTACGAATTTACGATATTTCAATCTTATCAGTTGTGAAATAAACGCTGAAAATGATCAAAATAGGGTGAGTACTTTAGCCAATAGAAGCTAAGTAAATCTGAAATGGTTAATTATTTGAGCACCAGGAATACATTATTTATATGCAAAAGTAGGAAACAAGTCGATAATTATGAAATTTCTTGAATCTATTTAAAATCAGTCAGCACTTCGGAAGATAGGAACAGCAGTTACATCTGTTGGGGATAATTTACTAAAATTTGTCATGTTACAGTACACATATGTAAGCAGAATGTCCAAGGTAAGAGGTGTAATTCTGTGCCTTGAACGTACAAATGAAAACATGTAGTAACGACACCCGTGGAATGAGCTGTCTGATTGTTTTCAGTTACCATATTTCCCATAAATCCTTTTCTCCTCTTTGTGGCTCAGAGTGGCATACGCGTCATCTTGCAAGAAAATGATCCATATACATTCGTCTCTAGCGTTGTTGCTTATGGCTTTACTGCTCGTTTATGGCTGGCTTATTAGAGGCGGGAAAGGACTTGCGGAAGAAACGAGAAGGAATTTGAGAATAGCATTTTGAAAGGAAAGAACCATCCCAGCATTTAACTGGAGTGATTTGGGAAAATCATGGAAAACCGAAATCTAGATAGCTGGACGGAGATTCGAAACCGAATATTCGGGAATCCGAGGCCAGATCGTTACCGCTCACACACTCGTCTCTCTCTCTTGACCACTCAAATCTCAGAGCTCTTCAATGATTGCGGCAGACGTTCGAAACGATCACTTCAATTTTCTGCAATGCTGTTGTGCATAACAGATTTCCGAGAAGCAATCGTGACTTATGGGTCCTCGCTATTGACTTGTGTTACGTGTGTTAACTCGGAGAAAATAAAAAAACAATAGCAGCGTCTAAAAAAGACCTTACCCTAAGGGAATCAGGAATAATGAATACTAATAAAAGACTAGTTTGGCCATGATGTTATAATGACTGTATTGATGTGATGTCATGCACTTCGTTTTCATTAGCAAGCTATACTATAGATATATAGGTATCGATATTATAACAAACTAACAATGTAGGTCACGTATTTATGTTACTGTAATGGTTCAACGTGTTGTAAGTTTCTAACCAACGACAATGAAAAGTACTTATTTTGTTCAAATACACATATTATTTATTGGTTGACTTGTTTTTAAATTCGATCCATGTAGATGTTTTCGTTGTTGCTTGTTTTAAGTGTTGCTCTACGCCTCGTAGAAGTCGAATTTATTAGAGGCGGGCAAGGATTGGGGGTAAAGCATGGGAAGGAATTTGGTCACTACGTGCAGTGCGCTCGGAAAACCTTGGAAAACCGAAATCGGTGTTGACGGATGAAGATTCGAACCTGCATTCTCCGGAATGCGAGACCAGATCGTTACCTCTCACATACCAATCTCGGCGGAGAAATTTTCGTTATATTCTCTGTTCATAAATATTACTATTATAGCAAACTAAGAATATTACAAAATCAAAATTATGAGAATTATTTAATAACGATTGTATTTAGTTAATCAACTAAGAAAAAAATGAATTCCCAGAACACTGTATTCAATTCGCTACTTTTGCCTTCCAAACAGCAGGGAAAAGGAAAATAATAAACTACAACACGAATCCAACAAAACAAACGCAATGGTATAAAAACTTCTCAGATCAAATCAAGCATAACATCCAGTTCAACGTTTGTTTTTGTTTTGTTTTCAGTCCCTCGACTGGCTTGAGACAAACCTCCGTCGCTTCTTATCCTCCGCTTAATCTCTTCTTATTACAATATTGAGCGGTCTGGTGGCTGAGGGGTTAAGACGTCTGACTGGTGATCGAGGGCTTCCCTGTTGGAATACTGGTATCCACTGGGATTTTAATTTGAAGTAATCCAGAAGGCTTCCGTGGTTCGGTTTCCACGTTAAGCTGAAGGTCTCCTACACGCGGTAGAATTACCGGCTTGGGTTAGTTGGCCAAGACACGAAGCGCATTGTGCAGCAAATAAAAAATTCACTCACCTGGCGGCCGAACATTTTTTTCTAGATCTCCTTGTCATAAATGACATACGACAGTTTGATTTTGATCAGAACATTCATCATAATCTACGTCATTAGTTACCTGGTTCACATATAGCTATCTTTATCTCCCTCTCCAGTTCTCACATTCGACGATACCCTCCATTAACAAATGGAAACCAATTCTGTCTCTTCTTTTTGTAATGCTATTATGCAGAATTCTTTCCATACCCACCATTTACAAAACATGTTCATTTCGTACTTGAACTTAAAACTTAATTTTATCCTTTTGTTGCTCCACATTTGAAATGAAAGATCTAGAAAAGGTCTAAGTGCACTTCTGTAAAACAACGGTCCAATATTTACTGTCCACCTCTTACAATATAAACATGGAAACAGATATTTATATGCTCACTGTCAACAAAACAATAGACGTACAACAATATTTCAAGAAACTTATTCCTTGCAGAAAGCATTAGCCGGTAAATAAAACTAACAAACGAATACACGAAACTAACTAATCAACCGTTGTATCAACTATTTTCTTATTTTATAACGTTGTTTAATAAATTTGACTAAACAAATCTAAACAGATTCAGAGAGATGGGGTCGATTTGTTTCAGATAAGAATATTGTTAGAAAAAAAAATCCTTCATTAGCGAGATTAACGATGGAGGCATTTCTAGAAGTCTTCAAATTTGTTAAAAGTGAAAAATATTAAGATTTTAATATTAATGATTTTCAACTAAAGCAAGTTTTCTTGGATGTACCCGACTTGTTTATAAAACTTTATGCAAGTAAAGAAAGACAAGATACCCAAGAACTGATATAAAAAGAAGAATTGGAGTTTTAAATCAAAGACTTCTTTCGATTGTTCTAAGATCAAATAATAACGATTACATTGGATAGTTTGGTACTTCACATCTAATGTAACACAAATTCGTTAGCTTAAAAACACTGACCACAAGCAGACTCACAATTAAAAAAGTAGAGGCAAGCAATAAGAAACTGATAATAGGTCATCAATCCATCTTCTCGTTAAAGCAATTTCTAAAGTTATTTGTAATATTAACAATAATATCATAGTTCCATTTTGTGATTGCAGTGGTTGAGTAATTTAATAATTTAAAGGTCCATTTTCAATAATATAATTAGAAAGTTGTTTGACATCCGGACAAAGAAACAGAAAGTAGTTTACTCAGATTTATTACTGCAACTTTGTCCATTTTGATGCAGCCATATTGGTATCCGCCTGGAGTGATTTCGAGAAACCATCGAAACCAGTTCAGGACTAACGGATCGGTAATTACACCAGCGCTTTCCGAATCTCAGTCCCATGGCCGAAAGTGAACTGCATATATCACGCTTTGTAGACCAACTTCTCTCTGCTTCCTGATTCAAATATCTAAATAATACCATTACCAAACCGGGGACCTAGGCATGTACATACTTCAAACAAGGTGTCGACTTAGCTACAGGCGGCGTAGGGATTCTACATGACTTATTACTTCGTGGCAACCGCCAAAGCATATCTGTAAATTCAGGTATTGTAATTGTGCAAAGCTCCCTCGATCATTAAGTCTATCGGTTGGTCAGGAGATCGTTATTCTGGTAACCAGTACGCAGATTCTTCATAAAACTTCAGGTCCTCAGGTGCAGAATACGTTTAGTTAACAATTAATTATCTCTACACACCGATGGAAAACATATCATGTGTCTGCCTCCAAAACAGGGACGAGACTATTTCCTAGATTGGAATGAACTGTTGGAGCGTCGTTTCTTAAGTGGAAGAATAATGTTGGGCCAATCAAGTGAAATGCAGAGGACTTCACAGAATTTGCAACCGCAGAAGAGGTCAAGAAAGGAAAACTTCAAGCTATACAAGTCTGGCTTTTGCAAATTGCGCTATGAGCAAATGTGTACTGCAGCTTATATACCTTTCTATTTTCTAAAGTGGTTGCGGCACGATGATGATATCCGGAGCCTGACATGGGGTTAGATGGTTGCTGTGAAGATTGTGAGAAGGTCTGTTTAATAAATTTGATTAGTTTACATAACTTGTGCGTCATAATTTTTTCAAGTACTGTAACTATACCTATAAGGATAAAATAAAACTGTAAGTCCTATTAGACCCTTATTTCCAGTTTCATTCTACCATAAAAAAAAGAAGTTTGGAGACAGAGGGAGAAACATTTATATTGCCAGCTCATAGTGGGTTTATTCTAAATACTGCAAATGAGGCAGTATTTTAACTTCTCCTCAGTACATGTGGAGTGAGGGCATCCAACATTGTTGATAGTGATCTACCTGTTGGATAAGGAAGTAAAACTCAGCATACATGAGGGGTCTTTCGGAAGAGTAGTCCAGAATGCGCCAACATCGTGCTTCACTCTTCCTTTCTTTCATTTCTCATCCACAACACTGAATAAACACTGAACATGCACTGACATCCAAACTTAGAATGACACAAACACTGCAGAATGCAACAGGAAACTACACTGCTTACATCTTACGGGGAATTTGCTATGCACAGTAATTGCCTTCGTGCGGATGCATCTGTAACACTCAGTTTGAATTTTTGACTGTCTGATGTAGTGAATTTAATGTCGGTGAACTGACTTCTAAACTATCAAATAATGAACTTCTGAGTAAATAAAGAATTATAATAATAATAATTGTAAAAACTTCATTTCACACCACCTTAGACCTTATTTTAGCATCTTAGTTGCAGTTAAACCAAAATAAGGATTATACGAGGGCTGTCCAGAAAGTAACAGACGTTTTGACCTGGCGCAACAATGGATGCTCCTAGCACCGCCATCTTGGCGTCAGACTGTTCATACATTCAGTACGCAACCAGCCATGGTTGTTTGCACATCGTTCCTATCGTACTTTGAATACAGTAGAGCAGCGGTTCCCAACCTATGGGTCGCGACCCACTGGTGGGTCGCGGCGTGTATTTTGGTGGGTCGTGAAAAAATCAAGGTTTTTGCCACCAAAATATATCTTAAGGTATGGAAAAAAAAAAAAAAAATATAGAAATAAACTATGTGTCGAAAGTGACTTAAGGTTAAAATTAACTTATGTTAGCACTGATATCGACGCCATCATCAGTAAACACCAGTGACAGAAATCTCACTTATTATAAAGTTGTGTTTCTATAATAATTAAACGTATTTTTCATTATCTTTGTAAAAAAAAGCGGGAGGCGTCTGTACAAAGCATCGCCTCATCGAGCTGACGGCTGAAATTCCAGGATTAGTTAAAACTCGATTTGCAAATTAAAATGTCTCTGATGTGCCAAGTCATATATTAGTGGGAAACACCTATAAAACCCATTTTAGTGGTTGACTGGTAAGTTTACCATTTTGTTTTCCTGCTCCCAGTCTTATAAAGTTCCCAATCAACCACGAAAATCAGATCTGCAGGTGGTTTCCACCAAAAAGCGACTTGGAAGGCCAGTTGCATTTTAATATGCTGATCGCGTTACTTCTAATCGTGGAATTTCAGCAGTCAACTTGATGATGTGATGGTCTGTGCAGCCGCCTCCTGTTCTATAATATGTTTGCTGTTTTATGTATTATCTTTCCTTGTTTTTGTTGATATTATATCCTTTGTACTAAAATTTGCCTTTTCGCAGGATAGGATAGTCGATAGCGAATCGAGGTCATACAATATTTTCCATTTTGATATTAGATAGACTCTCATATTAGGTGGGTCGCGAAATTTTTATTTTACTTAAAAGTGGGTCGTGTACCACTAAAGTTTGGGAACCGCTGCAGTAGAGTGTTAAAATGAGCGCTGCAATTAAAAATCCCGCCAGTTGTGAAGTGCTAGCTGTAATACGGTTTTTGTTGGCGAAAAATCACAAACCATTTGAAATTTATCACCAGATTTGTGATGTGAACGGCCAAGGAATAATCAGTGAAAGCCGAGTGAGGCAATGGTGCATTGATTTTAAAAATGGTCGAACCAATGTTCACGATGAGGACCGCATGGGTAGGCCTAGTGTTGTGAGTGATGAACTGGTGGTGAAAATCAACCAAAAAATCCGTGAAAATCGTCGTTTCACGATTACGGAGCTTTCAGAACATTTCCCCCAAATTTCACGGAGTTTAGTTCATGAGATTGTGGTTGGTAAACTTGGTTACCACAAATTTTGTGCCAGGTGGATTCCGAAAATCTTAACAGAAGACCACAAAAAACAGAGACTTGCTGCAGCACTGACGTTTCTGGAAGACTACGCCAAAACTGGAAACCAAGTTATCGATCGTATCGTAACTGGCGACGAGACTTGGGTAAAGCACGTCACCTGTGAAACAAAACGGCAGTCTATGGAATGAGGACACACGCATTCGCCCAAGAAACCGAGGAAGTGTCAGCAAACGCTGTCAGCAGGACAAATTATGGCTACTGTGTTTTGGGATGCTAAGGGTGTGATTCTCGTTGAATTTCTTGAACGTGGCCAAACAATCACTTCAGAAAGGTATTGCGAAACACTCAGAACATTAAGACGCGCGATACAAAAGAAGCGTCGGGGAAAACTCAGTGAGAAAGTTTTGTTTCTCCACGACAACGCTCGTCCACACACGGCCAATCGTACCCAAGAGCTCTTGGATGGTTTTGGATGGGAAGTTTTCAATCACCCGCCGTACGGCCCGGATTTGGCACCGAGCGACTACCACCTGTTCCCGGCAACACAACACAACGGTTTGAAACTGACGCTCAACTGCATGCCGGTGTAAACTAGTGGTTGAAGTCTCAGGCTGCAAATTTCTACAGAGAAGGTATCGAAAAGCTTGTACCACGTTATGATAAGTGCCTTAATTTAAATGGCGATTATGTTGAAAAATAGCCTAAGAGTTTACCTCTAAAATGTATATAATAAAAATCGTTTTTTTCACTTTGTTTATTTTTTATTACAAAACGTCTGCTACTTTCTGGACAGCCCTCGTATTATCTGACAGAAATTTGGCCGGATGCATCTCTCGGACACTTTAGCCTCTTTTAAAAGCAACAAGAACACTAAAAAATAATTTGTCGATCTTTGACTGTTTTGAAACTAGCACGTGACGTACGTACATACTTTGGTCTGCTGCAAACTGCCAGACTTACGATTATTGCATCCAGAAAATAAATACAAAGCTCTCTACGTATAAAGTGATCGTCTGTAGTAAGAGTAAAGGCGAATTTCTCAGTGAAACTCTGTTATTAAGTAAACCGTTTACGAGCTCTCATTGCAGTTGTATTATGTAACTACTACATATAAATTAATATGGAAATGCCACATATTATTCAAATTATAACTTTAATCATTTGACAGAAACCTTACCACTCGAAAGTATTAAACACGTATTGTCCCATACAACCAACTGGAAACAAACAGCAAATAGAGTCAGCTTATTAAGATTACAGAAATCTGAAAACAGTGGTTTTCTCTCGTTAAATGGTGTAGTGTTAATTGCTGGTAGAAGGATTAAATTGAGACTATATGAATATATTATTTGATGATATTCTCATTTGGGAAATAACCCGCCAGAAGGTTAAAGAGAAAGGTTTAAAATTAGTAAAGGTATAAATGATAAATACAGGGCGTTCGCAGGGAAACGCTACCCACTGTTAGCGTTACAAGGAAGAAACTGCTCCCGGGGAGCGAGCGGTCAGCTTCCGGCATTGTTCGACCGTCGGCCGCGGACTATTTCATAATAATTACGCTTCATAAACTTATATGTGCTAAGCATTTAAATGTGACGTCAGTTGCGGATCAACAGTGCCATCGTGGACACCTTGCAGGTACCAGTTGCAAAATCTAATCCTAGGCCCCTGGTCTATTTCTGTAATTTTATGCACCACAATTGTTTTGTACGGCTATAAGTGAACTAGCTTTGTTACTTTCCAAGCTGACGTCTTAGATACGCCTGCCTGCTGCCCTAACTGACTTAATGATTTTTTGGGTGACTGTTCTAGTCGAAAAGCGATATCGTCAATTTTCTCCTCTGTGAGAATACGGTTGACCGACAGTCTCTTTTTGTTAAAAAATGAACCCGTTTCTCTTACTTTTTTAACCAGACGCAAAATTGTTGATTTAGCTGGCAGTAAAGCGCCAGGATATTCGTGACGAAATTTACTGCGACACTTTTGAAACGACTTCTTCTTCACATATGTATCGTAGAGAAATATTCTTTGTTGCAAACTGTAACATATCATAATTTTACTCACACTCAAACACGGTACAGATTAGTAAGAGTATGAAGCCCCAAACCAGCCAAACCGCAAAGAAACGTTTATTCACAACACTGTTGGGGCAGCGGAGGTGTTAAACAGTGCGGTGATTCACGGCGCCATGTGGCGGGAGTTGCTGGCTCCAATGTCGCAGCAAGTTGCCGACGGCAACAGACTGGGAGAGTAGCGTTTCCCGGCGAACGCCCTGTATAAGACACTTACTTGATTGTGCTGGTACTATGAGACACAAATGATTGGCATCAAATACAGGAGCTGAAGGGTATGCACGGGAGGACAGCTGGATTTGTTTGTGGACCTTATGGATGAATGCAACATATTATAAATGAGTGTGGTTAGGAATCAGAGAACAGAAAGCAAGTAAAGAGATGGTGGTTGGTCTGTTAAAGGCATAGATTTTCGATGAAGGCTGGGTAAATAGTGGGGGAAGAATTAAGACTAATAATGTGTGAGAGAATACCACGGCCATGAGTTAGCACTTTACGTCAAGCATAGAGAACCAGGAGGTTTTCTTTAGCGTTCAGAGGTCAGGGTTTGTAGTTAGTTACTAAGGAATGTATTGGATAATTTTAGTTTTAAATAGGGAAAGAATTTAAAGTAAACATGCAAGCAGACACGTATGAAAAGTGCCAATGCATGGTAATAGATGATAATACTGTGTTATAATCATGGGTGATAGATTCTCTTCATTCTTGGCACCTGAGACATGAGTAGCGTAATTGGATCAGTACGTTCTAGACATGCAGGTCCAGTGAGTTTAGAGTTATCAACTTCAAGTCAGGTGGTTCAGTCGTGAATTCTAAATCAAAGCTGGACTGAAATGCCTCAAATTAAAAACTTATCTCTATTGAATGGCTGAACTATTGGTAAAAACGAATTTCGCAGTGTTGGCTGAAACGGGTATAACCGGGATGAGTTAAATTCACGGGCCGAGAACAAGTTTGTAAGCAAACTAGCAGTTTAAGGTTTGGATCACGAGCGAATTGATGTAGTTCAGGCAAATGGATTGAACCAAATAAGGATAAAAATACAGTTAAAACACATTTGAGGCCATCCAGCTTTACTAACGAATGAATTCCTCGAAGTTCCTAGCCATACCAAGTAATGTGGAGCGACGATATAGCAGCTAGAACGATTCAAAATAAGGGCCAGAGATGGATACAAGAAAAGAAACCGTTTCAGTTAACAGGTTAAGGAACCCTAGTAGAGCTAGACCAGCTAAACCGAACAGACTGACTTGAAAGATAAACCGGTCGGAAGAGCCAGCTGGAGTTGTGTAAAGTGACAGAGTCAGAGCTACGAGGAAAATTGAATTGAGCAACTGCGCTCCGTCGAGAGAACTCTTGGAAGTCAATTGGCATGATTGCTATCACTCACACTGTCTCAAGACGCTCACTCGCAGTTACGATTTTAACACAACAGATGCCTAAATCATCACTATGTCAACAATAACAGTATTTTTTAATTAAAATGAATTGAGGTGTGAGATTTTCAAAAAAAAGTTGTGTTACCTTACAATCAATGGAGAGCAGATTCCAAAAGCATGTAAGGGGGCATCCATTAATTACGTGAGGTGAAATAGGGGGGGGGGGAGGGTCCGGCGAAATCTCACCAAGGGGGTGGGGGTCCACGGAAAGGTTTTGGGAAAAATTTTGTGGACTGTAGAGCTAAAAAAAAGAAGTCTACAAATTGCGCAAATGTCTGTTTTAGGGGGTATTTCGGCTAAAAGTGGGTTTGTGACCGGATTTTGGAAGTGTGAGACCTAGAAAAAAAGGTCTCCAAAAGTTTCAAGGGCGATTACTAGGGGGGGGGGGGGCTCTCACGGACCAGAGAGGGGGGGGGGGTCCGTAAATCCGGAAAAAACACCTCACGTAATTTATGGATGTTCCCTAACCAGAGATAACTCCTGTTACGTGTCTTTGTGGTTCATCAGATTTATGTGTTCCTTCGATATATGCCATATCAGTACAATTCTATAACAAACGTTTGGACAGGAATTTTCTTTTCGCATAGTTTATTTTATACCAAGAAATGGCGTGCCATCCTTAATGCTGAAGATTAGTTCAGTACTAAAAATCCAGGAACACCATGAGGAGGAATAAGTTTCCTTCCCTAAGTTATGAATCCTAACAAGATCGTGTATTCGAGTATACCTTGTTTGGTACTAGAACCTTTAATATACCGTAAATAGTTTAAAGTAAGATTAACGGAATTAACACCGAGCGTAGTGGTTGAGCAGGAACGTTCTGGATTCGTATTTGGGAGGACGTGGGTTCGAATCCTCATATGGTTGTCCAGATTTTGGTTTTCCATGGTTTCTCCAAATAGTTCCGGGCGAATGAAGGGATGGTTCCAGCAAAGTTACATGGCCAAATTCCTTTCCACTCCTTGTTCCCAGTCCTTTCACGCTTCTAATGACCTAGACGTCGACGAGGTGCAAAAACCTCTTCTGTAACAGAACGGTGAAATAGATAGTATTCGATGGTGATAAAAAATTAATTTAAAAAAATCTGTCTGTATGAATGGTGGTACTCAGTGTGTTTCTGCTTCTGCTTTTAGTCACATTTAGATCTGTCATTCGCGAAGAAGTGGATACAACCTTCGCTACGGTAAACTAGATTTCGGTTTTACACGGTAGTTCGAAATCACTCATCATAAATGCCAAGATAATTCGTTAAAAATCCAATGGCCGAATTGCATTACGTTCATTGACTCAATGTTCTCTGGACTCTAGTGACCATAATGCAAAAAGTTCGATGGATGTGCTTTATTTACTGAATAACAAACAGTCAATGTCTATCACAATTTTCTGTGCTGTAAATACCACTGAATATTTGGCATCGGTCATTAGCCTCATAATTTACACAGCAGTTTCGTGACGTTGCGTGTTCAATCAATGAATTTGAGTAATCGATTATTCGGATCATGAGCAACTATTTTTTTTATAAATTTTTAACAAAAGTATATACCTACCTATGAATGAAGACAGTAAATGAATGAAGTTTCTCGCATCAAATTTAAGACATTCTCTTGTACAAGGATTTCTGTAGTAATTTTGCAGAAACGTACAACGCAGACTAAACTTATATCTGTGCTTGATAATAACATTAAGTACGGTCGGCACACATTGTTTTTTCAAGCCACAACAAATCCCCTTTGGTATCTTTGATGTGGTATAGTTCAGTGCCTTAGAGAAACATGATTAACAAGGGCAGTCATCTCGGCAGGAATTTAGGTTTTCGGTGGTGCACTAACCCTGCAGGAAATTTACTAGGTCTGTGACCGATGGCAGGCGCACATTAGTGTTTTCCGCAGTAATAATTTCGGTAATAATTTCTCACTCACGGAAACGAAAGAGACGTACCGAGAGGAAGTAGGAAGGAAGTTATCAAGGTTGGGTGGAATCGATATGATGGTAAAGAAAATTGAATCGAGTTGTCGACAGATGAGTTGGCAAAAAGGATGGTGGCAAAGTGGGAGTCTAGAATGGAATGTAGGAAGTTGGACTACGAGTTGTCATCTATCAGCATAGTTTGCGAAAGAAGCAGAGACGTTATCGACTTTTCTCCGCGTTCAGGTACGATAGTTGACTTTTCTACCAGTTTTGCAACTCTTGCAGTCTAACAGTTACTGATCACTGCATCAGTTTTACACGATGTACTGAATTTCAATGCCCTCTTCCAAGCAATAATAAAAAAATGTAGTGATTAACTTTTTTTAAAACGAATCTTTGTTGTTCATTTTGTTGCTACGTACCATTGAAGACGAACCAGATATATTTCTGCGGAAATTAAAAGGCTGATACCCATTAAGTCCTGTAGCGTTTAGGTCTCTGAAGACTAAAGGAACTTTCTGAAAGTGAATCCTGAAGCAAACTTTCGATTCTTCCCCTTAGTCTTTAAGTGACTAGACCGCAGAGATAAAAAAAGAGCATGGTTTTATTCCGAGGCAGAAGTTAACAGCGAATACAGAAAATGCTAATTAAGAGAAATGTAAAGATACCAATCTATGGTGTGGGAAATAAAACATTACGCAAGTATGTGCCTATTAGAAATTAATAATAGTGACAATTTTGACAAAATTTGCAAAAGAGATGTTATGATTTCCTTGTGCACATAGCTTGGTGCGAAATAATTGCAGGACAGTTCAAACATAATAAATGCATTAATACTAACATTATTGTTAAAATATTTACCAGTTTCTGTTTATCTTTGCTATCATAAAAGTGTTATTAAAATATCTAGTCTGAATTTCATATAGTATAAAGGGAATTAATGTACAGTGGGATAAAAATATTCATCACAGTTGGTAAATTGAACTTAAATTCAGATATGTGAAGCTGTTTCGTGTTATCTTTGTGACCTGGTGACAGAGCTTCTTAACGGCTGCACCTTTAGAATCTACAGCAGCTAACTATTCCAGCCCAGTTATCGTATTGTTGATATAGTGCCTATAGATTAACATGGAATCCGAACATTTTGGCGTACTTCGTTCACATACGCAATCAGAGCTATGCCAAAGGTTTAGGGGTTTTGAAAATTTTATCTAACATCGAGGGGAGGGGTCTTTCGATTACTGGTCTGGCGCGTATATTACTGAACCACAAGGCCGCTCTACGAAATTCTGTTAAAATAGAATAGGTATTAAATAGAACCCAAGATATGATTAAAAATGCATTGAAACTTTAGGATGTCACCACTACTTGTCACTAATTGAACTTACATTAATTGTTAACGGATAACGGTCTGTCTATTTTAGTAATTTGTATTTCTATTATACATTAGTTAGCCGCTAAGTTTCATTTATATTTAAAAAAATAAATAATTCAACTGCGAGCAGCAACTTACGCTTCGCTGACCGCTATACTGTCTGTTAGGATTAGGATGAATCCCAGCGTGGTGGGTGAGTAATAACGCTCTGGCTTTGCGTTCGGGAGGACGTGGATGCGAATCTCCGTTCGGCCATCCAGATTTTGGTTGTATGAATGGAGGTTATATTACAGATTTGAGTTTTCTTTGATTTCCTCGAATCACTCCACTCGAATGCTGGGATGGTTCCTTCAATAGGTCATGGCCGAATTCCTTGCCGTACCTTACGGCCAGTCCTTTCCTACCTATAATGACCTCAACCAGGCGTAAGGTCAGAGAAAAAAACAGCAAACATTTCTGAATGATCTGGAAACTATCCTAAGGATTTTGTCGCATTTCAATTAATGTACAGCCATCTGTATAGGGAGTAAATAGAGTATATGTTTCATTTTTATGTGAATTAGGATATTAGTATCAATTTTTCATTGAACAATTTACACAGAAATTACTGGTAGGGTTTTGATGGGCATCCGAATAATGAACAGTGGCGCATCTAGCGCGGGGCAGGTAGGGCACGTACCTTGGGTGCCATTGAAAGGGAGGCGCAAAATTCGCAAATTATTAAACTTAAAATTCAAGATAAACCAACAGTGAAATTCATATTCAATTAATCCCGCGATTCCTGTGCGTTGCTGTTGAGCTATAGTAAACGAGCGAGAGGAAATGAGTAAACAGCGAATTGAATAAGTTCGGTGGTAATCGGTACCATGGAGGAAGGAAATATATGGAGACGACGCAAGACACCTTCACCACGCATTGAAGTGAAGCCGGGCGGAGGAGGAGTGGGGGGCTAGGCCGATCCCATACAGACACGGGGTATATGTACAAAAACCTCAAGGGGACTCTAGGATAAACGTAACGCCGCAATCTAGTGATGGATTGTTATGTAACTCGATGAGACAATGAAAAATGAAGAATAAATTTTTTTGATATCATGCTTAGTTTTCGAGATATTCTGTCCCAAACGTGGAATGTTTTTGGTTGAAATTCAGAAGAAAAAATTGGACAAACTCAATTTTGATGACGTATTCTTATTTAAAAAGACGAGACAAATAAAAAATAAAGAATAAACATTTTCGATATCTCGCCTAGTTCTCGAGATATACAGTATCAAAAGTGATGTGTCTTGAGTTGAAATACAAAAGAAAAATTTCGCAAAAGTCAAATTTAATGATCGATTCTTATGTAACACGACAAGACAAATCGAAAATAAAGAATAAAATTTTTCTATATCTTGCTTAGTTTTCGGGATATACTGGAATTGGGTTGATATGCGACCTGGATCAAAAATTAATTCTGCCAAAGCCACAAGGGTGGACATGCAGAATGGATATTTCAGTTTTTTTACTACCACTTGTGGTTAGGTTGCGGCCTAGATCAGAATAAAAATAGTTATTTTGTTACCATACATCGTAAGCTTAATTGGGAATACCTGGAAGCAGTTTATATCGCGATACACGTTTTGTCACTAACTTGGTTCTCATGAAATTACTAACAGTAATAGATAAATTCTTTGTCCCTTATGGAACAACAAAACCATTCTGGTACAGACTGCATTAGACCTAACCACAATCTCCATTAAATCGCCGCTACAGAATCAAACTATGTAGACATACCCACACACGCGTATTTGAATCGTAAACTGCATTTGCAGTAACAACATCGTTGGCTTCATCAAGATTCCTAGATTGCATAGCATAATTTAACACATTTAATTTCATCATACACTGTCAGTATAAACTGCAACGTGACGAAAGAAAGTGCAATACTAAATTCACTGAATCGCGTTGTAAGACACACCCCTTTAAATCTCATTTTCAATACTCGTTAAAAATTAATGCTAGTCTATTATGTGCAAAATAGCAAGGTATGCTGATTTTCTACACTACACCATCAAAAATTTGAGAACAAAGTCATCCCATTGAGAGCTATGACTAAATATTTATACACAGGCACCGAAGTTTGCAAAACCTACCACCCACTTCAACAACGATAATTAGAATTCAACTTACATAATTACGTAGTTTTTCTCGGCGTTGCAAATATAAATAATTTTCTCGGGTGACTAGCCGAGTTATATGAATGTCATAGTTACACGATATTTCGGCGCACTGAATCATCTTTTTTTTTTTTTTTTTTTTTTTTTTTTTTTGTCACATTGTGTCTTTCTGCAAGCCCCGCTACCTTTGGTAGCTCTGCTTCTTTGTGTCAAATTGTATCTGTTTTCTCTTTTTGTGGTGTGCACTTTGGAGGGTAAAACCCTTATCAGGGGGAAAACCTCCTTGTTGTATGTACAGGACAGGATCTGTGGTTAGGTATATTTTTATTTTATTGTATTATTCTGGTTGGTAAAGTATACTTAGGGGGACTTTATACTTGTGCCATCTCTTTGGTTTGTAGTTCCCAACGTCTCTTAAGTTTTCTACTGACTGCCTTGTTCTGGTCATGTTTTCGTGGAATCTTTCAGTTTGTTGGAAAATAGCCGTATGAATCCTTGGTATGTTTGTCCAATCGTGGAGGTCGTCTATTCGTGTATATCTATTTGCTTTTAGTATTATACGTAGGCTTCTATTCTGTATTATTTGTAGTTTCTGAATGTGGACGTTACTTGCCGTCCCCCATACTTCACATCCGTAGAGCATGGTTGGTCTAATTATGGTTTTGTATAGGCGTATTTTTGTTTCTAATGACAGTTCCTTACTGTACAGAATCGGATATAGGTTCATTAGAATTCCTAGGGTTTTTTGGCACTTATCCTTGATATGGTGGTTGTACAAGAGTTTTGAATCTAATATCACTCCTAGGTATTTGTGCTTTTCTTTCCAGGGGATTCCATGTCCTGCGAGTTGTAATTGTGTGTCCGGTTTCCTTCGTCTTTTTGTGAAGAACACGGCCGCGCTCTTGTTGGCGTTGATGCACACTTTATTTGTTATGCACCATTTCTCTACTTCTTGCAGTTGTCTCTGCATCTTATTAATTATTGCATTGAATTGACGTCCTGAACACATAGCAGCTGTATCATCAGCGAACTGAGCTAAGGTGATTCCCGGAATTGCAGGGAATTTGTTAACGTAGACTTTAAAACATGGTGGTGATATGACTGATCCCTGTGGTACTCCCGCTGTCATTAGTCGTTTTGTCGATCTCTGTCCTTTTACTGACACGTAGAAGGTTCGATTTGTAAGGTAGTCTGCTATTATTCGTATGTAGCACTGATCTATCTGTGTCTCTTGTTGTAGCTTCCTTAACAGCATATCGTGCCAAACTTTATCATATGCTTTCTGGATATCCAGGAAGACCACCGCTGTTGACTTGGAAGTGTTGAAACCTTTGCTTATCAATTCGGCCATTCTGTATAGTTGTAGCGTTGCCGATAATTTATCTTTAAATCCAAATTGTTCCAGTCGTATTGTATGATTTTCTTCAAGTTGTCGAGTAATTCTTGTTTTTAGTACCCTTTCATAGATTTTTGATAGACTGCTGAGCAGGCTGATTGGTCTATAATTGGTTGGGTCTGTATTTGCTTTCCCTGTTTTGGGGATGGCTATGATTTTGGCCGTTTTCCAGTTTTTTGGGAAGTAGCAGTGTAGCATACAGCTATTTATTATTCTTGTTATTAACACTATTGCTTTTCTTGGCAGTTTTTTAAGGTGCATATTTGAGATTTTGTCATCTCCTGGTGCTTTGTTGCTGCTAAGTCGCCTGATGATTGTTTTTATCTCTGTTGGGCTCGTTAGCTCAGGGTTTACTGGATCCTCACACTTCCTGATGTTTTCGGCAATTTGCTTGGTTTCTTCCTCTTCCCGTTGTTGGGCCATAGTTAGTTGTACTTCTGGTGTTGCATGTTGTGCTTCAAAATGGTCTGCTAAAATTTCTGCCTGGCTCATTGAGTCAAAGACCGCTCCATTCGGACCCATGATAGCTTGGTTGCCTGGTTTTGGTTCTTTAAGTGCTCGCACTAGGCTCCATGCGTCACGGTGTTGGAGGGTTAGTCGGGACATTTTGTCCTCCCATTGTTCGGTTCTTCTTTCCTGTAATCGTTTCCTAATCTCCCTGGCGAACCTGTTCATTTCCCTTTTGTCCGCTGGGTCCCTAAATCTCTGCCAGCGCTTCCGGTGTTGGTTCTTAAGGTACTTCAGTTCTTCTATAAGTGCTGACCCTTGTTCTTCCATTTTTGTCTCCATTACCGTTACGACTGAGGCATGTTTTTCTGCTTCTTTAATAATTTTTGTTAGAGTATTTATTGCTTTATCTATCTGCAGCTTATTATTTAATTCCATGGTGGGACAGATATTTTGTTGAATTAAATTAGTGAATCTATCCCAGTCCGTCTGTTTAAGGATTTTCGGGTTTTCTTGACTGCTTGCCCACTTCCTGATTTGTAGCAAAACTGGATTGTGGTCCGATGATAGGTCATTTATGGTTTCCAGATTTATAGTTCGTCTTATATTCTTTGCTATCACTATATCCAGTACATCTGGTTGTTGTCTTGCGGAGGTAGGAATGTAAGTCGGTTCCTCGGGGCCCATAACTGTTAGATTTAGTCTTTCAGATATTTCTATTAATCTTTGACCCTTTCCGTTTGTGACTCTACTATTCCAAGCCGGATGTTTAGCATTTAGATCGCCACCCAGTATGACCCTCTCAGATATTGACATGGCACTATTTAAGTCATTCTCTGTAAGTTGTTTCCGAGGGCTTACGTATGCGGCGATAAATGTTACTTCTCCATCTATTGCATTGATGCTCACTGCACTGGCTTCCATGTTCTCAAGTTCCGGCAAAGTTTTTGGTTGGTGCGTGAGGGTTGATTTTATCAGGATTGCCGTGCCCCCTCCCCTTTGTCTCTCTCTGTCCTTTCTGTAAATTTTCATGTTTGGTATTCGGAAATTGTCTGTGGGTTTTAGATGTGTTTCCGTTATAAGCATCATGTCCACTTTCTTCCGTTTTAAAAAGTCAATGATTTCTTGTTTCTTGCTTTTTAAACCATTTGCGTTGAAAATATATACATTGGTATCAAGTAGTTTCCCCTTCTTATTAGCCATTAATCTATCATTTCGCTTAATCCTTTGATTATTGCGATGATTTTGCCCCAGACACTTGTGGCTTCTTTTATTTCTTTTAGTGTTGTCATAAAGATGGAGATTGCCTTTTTAAAACTCATGCTTCCAAGGATGTCTTCCATTTCACTGAGATCCTCCATAAAGGTGTTTTCTTTTTGTCTTTGATTTCCTCTGCCTCTTCCTTTCTCTTCTCGGTGCTTCTGCAAATTTTCTTTTTGTTGGTTTGTTTTCACCTTATCTGCATAGCTTCTTCCTGGTTCCACGTTCCCTTTGTTTTTGTCTTCTGACTGCTTTGTGTCGCTGTCACGGATAAATTTTTCCTTCTCCTGATTTCTTGTCTTTCTAGTGTCCTTTGATTTGTCCTCATTTTGGACCTTCGCTTTGATTGGTCTCAAAAGGGCCTGGTATGCCTGGCATCCCTTCCACGAGGCTGGGTGATCCCCCTCACAATTTACACATTTTGCCTTCTCCTGATGGCTCATTTTGCAATTTTTTGTAGCGTGCCGTCCCGCGCATTTACACATCGACTGGGCATTTGACAATAATTTGCGGTGTGCCCCAGTCTCTGACATCGATGGCACTGACTTGGTCCCAATCTGGATTTGTAACTCTCCACACTTACTCTAGTGTATAGTATTCCTCTCATGTTGTATATTTCCTCGGACTTTTCTCCGGGATTTAGGGTTACACAATAGGTAGAAAGTGGAATTAGGTCCCTTGTATCTGGATCTCTCTTTTTAAATTGGTGTACCATTTGTACGTCGAAACCATAATTAATAAGTTCAGTTTTGATGATGTCCTCTGGAGTTGTTGGTGGTAGCCCCTTGATTACCACCTTTAGCTTTTTGTCAACTGGGGTCTGGTGAGTGTAGAAGTTTATTTTCTCTCTCAAGAAGAAACTTCTCACCATTTCATAATCTTCCATGGTCTCAAGATGGTACTTTAGGCTGTCTCCGCGGAAGATCACTTTGAGTTCTCCTGTAATGAAGCTTTTTATCTTCTGGTTTAGTGCTAGGAAGTTCCCTATTTGGTAGGTTACAATTGGTGGTATCCTTGGAAGTGGGGGTCCTTGTTCTTCTGTTTCTTCTTCTTGTCCTGATTGTGACGCATCATCCATGTGCTCCTCTTGGTCTCCATCGCTTTCTTCGGAGTGGTCTGATAGAACTGCAAATCTGTTGTCCAACTTCATCTTCTCTCGAGAGTTTTGTCGGATTTCCTGTACCTCTCTTTGTTTATTTTGTGCTCGTCGTCTTCTGTCGTACACTGTTGTAAAGTTGAATCCTTCTTGCGGAACTTCGCCTTCTTGTCCTATACTAAACTGTTTTCCAGTAAATATAAATGCTTGTCTATTTGACTGTTCGTTCTGTTCTTGTGTTGTCAGTTGAGTATCCTGGTCGTTCTCTTCCTCCATCACCTCACTGTTTTGTTCTTCGTCGTCGGGTTGTTCTTCTCTCCTTACCCCTGACATGCCTATGGTGGGGGTGTTGCTCTTGTGCCTCGTTGTCACCGTTAGGATTCCCGGCAACAAGAGCAACCCTAAACCTCAGCGCCCGCGGGATACTACCCAGTGGATAGTCCCTGAGACACAAATTTCCCTAACAGCTAGGAGGGCAGTTAGATGTAGGTTATTGCCGCGCGTAGTTTCCTGTACCAAGTTTCCTGAATCAAGTCCGTCACACGTTAGCCAAGGTTGTTGTTCTATCTTGAGCGCTCGATAAACACGTCCGTTCGCTACGAGATATCAACTCGGAATGCTGAATCATCGACGCCATCTTCTGGTGAAGTGAGGTCAGGAACGTGCGAAGTTGCTGAGCTAGACCAGATTACCGCTGCTAACCTCTGATTGGTCGGCTGTAGAACCAGTCGTAGCAGGGGTCAAATCTCGTCGCCACCGTGGCAGACCCTGAAGCACTCTACTTTGGACTACAAAAATACAAATTGGAGGCTTTTCCAAGAAATCCTCCAAAACCAACTTTCGAACCAACCTGAAATCACGAACATCGACAATGCACTCGAAATATTTGAGACAGCAGTCAAAGAGGCCACTGACGCATCAACACCCATTAGGACACCTCGGTCAGCTCCCACTCCACAGCTTCCCCCTCAACTGATGGCTGAAATAAGATACAAAAACAGGGTTGCAAAAGAATGGAAGCTGACGAGAAACCAAGCAACGAGAAGGTTGCTCAACAGACTACAGAGGGAAATAAAAGCTTCCCTGCTGCAACACCGAAATAGAGAGTGGGATGCAAGAGTATCCATGCTCAGCCCAGAGGACGGGTCACTCTGGCTACAAACAAGAAAGCTTACCAGAAGAAGACAGCGCCTTCCTCCTCTCAATGGCAACCATGGGTTAGCTGTCACTCCTGAAGACAAGGCGAATGCCCTCGCCGATGTCTTTGAAACAAATTTCCGGCCGTCGCAAACAAACGCAGACCCCATACACCTCGCCGAAGTCAACCGTCGGCTGAGGGTATACCTGCAAGCAGAAGATGAATTTCAAATGGACGATATTACCCCTGAAGAGGTTATCAGCAGCCTGCAGAATCTCCACCCTCGCAAAGCTCCTGGTCGTGACGAGATCTGTAACAGAACTTTGAAGCACCTGCCTCCTGAGGCCTCAGTCTACCTCGCAGAAATTTTCAACACCATTCTCCGCCGACAACAGTTCCCTAACAGATGGAAACATGCAGTGGTTGTGGGAATACACAAGAGTGGGAAGGACGCACATCAACCGCAAAACTACAGACCTATTAGCCTTCTACCAGCCATCAGCAAGGTATTCGAAAGGCTACTGCTAAAAAGACTGTCCACTCATATTGAGGACACAAATGCCTTACCAAATCACCAGCTAGGATTTCGGCGCGACCACTCAACTACACAGCAGCTGATGAGAGTCACAGAAGCTGTTACAAAAGCATTCAATCACAAACAATACAGTGCCATGGTGATGCTTGACATTTCACGCGCATTTGATTCCGTATGGCACTCGGGCCTCCTACTTAAGCTATATGAGCAGGGTATCCCGGGACCATACGTGAAATTAATAAGATCATATTTGACAGATCGCACTTTCAGTGTTCGAGTCGACAGAGCCTTCTCAAGTGTAAGAATAGTGAAAGCCGGTGTTCCCCAAGGCTCAGTTCTGGGCCCGACTTTATACTCATTATATACTGCTGATGTCCCCACATCCAATGGTGTTTTGGTCGCAACATACGCTGACGATACCGCTTACCTCGCAGCCAGCCGCAGCAAAATTTTAGCCATTCGCCGTCTTCAGGAAGTCCTCCAGGTAACGGAGAGCTGGGCCCGGAGATGGAGAATTGATATTAACCCAGCAAAGACACAGGCAATAATCATCAGCAAAAGACTTGGGCCCCGTCGGCAACGGCAACCGGACCCTGTTCTTCACCTTCATGGTAACGATATACCCTGGTCAGCTACTGCACGCTATCTAGGAGTGTTGCTAGACAGGAGACTCACCTGGCAAGCCCATATTAATGATATCCGCAGGAAAGCAAGCATGAGGCTTCACAGCCTATACTCGCTGCTTAACAAAAACAATAATCTAGCCCCAAGTACTGGCATTAAGATATACACCACTCTTGTAAGACCAATTATTGAGTACGCCTGTCCAGTGTGGGCATACGCTGCCGACAGTCATATACTCAGATTACAAACAATACAAAACAGGGCACTGAAGAGAGCTCTACATCTTCCAAACAGTTTTCCAACCTATGCACTCCATGAAGCCACTGGAGTTCCATATCTTCACGACAGGTTCAAACAACTAGCCGAAATTTTCTACAAAAGTACTCATAGAAGCCAAAACCCTGAAGTCCACAACATCGGTCGCTATGATACAACAATTGATCGTCACAAGAGACCACTAAATTTAATCAAATAATTGACACCACCGTGAAGCCACCCCAACAGTGAAGATTTGCACCACCCATATACTTTTGGAGGCAATGTCTACGGACAATATCCTCCACCTCCACCTGCCCTCTAAGAAAAGGCAGTAATTGGTGCTGTGCTGCTGCTGCTGCGTCACTCACTCACTCGAATCTACTCGGCTCACTCACTCAAGTGACTGGTTACACTAGAACTTCTACGAGCTGCTGACCCCGGCGCTGTTCCGGCCCACATATTGAGCCAGCTACAAGAAGTCGCCCGCTACTGCACGCATAGCCGCCATGCCACGAGTCTTCCAGAATATACGAGTATATTTGGAAGAAATTCGCCACGACGGCAGAAGTGGCATCACGACACAATCAGGGCCAGTGACTTCATCGCAAACCAGAACAAGGCAACCCGCGAGACATGGAAGCGCAGACTGGCAGCCAACAACCAGGAGGAGAGGTGGGCTTTGGTTGTAAAGATCCACCTTGACGAAATTAATTTCGTATACGATCTGCCAACAAACTACAAGAACCTCATGAAGTGTCTCACAAGACACGAATGCAGCCATCTTGCCAAGAAGCGGATCATCCGTGATGACCCAAGCTGGCCAGAGGAGTGGCCCGAAGCGGTGGTGTTCCCAACGCTCTGGGCGCACGACTTTGACCTGGAGCAATACATCGCCAAGCTGAAACGAAGATTTAACATCATGCCGTACCCGCAAGAAGAACCAGTAGCAGACGAGACGGAAGATGTCGATGAACTCCCACAAACTGAAGACACGCAAGTTGTGGAAGATCGGTCATCTCAAGAAGAAACACAGCAGACGGAACAAGGGCCAGTCGTACCCATCACGGCGGAGTACGACGGAAACTACGTCGAGCTGATGGCCGAGCTCCTCGAGGAAACGTCGGACCTCCTTCTCGCTATCCCACTGAAGGGCGGGCTGAAGTTTCTCCCGCAACATCCCGACCAACTACAACGGCTGACCAAGTTCCTGCAAGCGAATGGGATCGTCCACGCCCCACAACTGCCCAAGAGACCCACCCAAGATGTCAACACCACTGCAGTGGGAAAGGAAGCTCCTGAGGAAGCTCCTGAGCAGCAGAATCCAGGGGGCCACAACAACATGCTCTCTGATGGAGTGAGTACCATTGACACAACGCCGACCACCGTGGAGAAACCGCCCCCACGCAACGCCACAACGCAGACCATCTCAGCGAAGCCACCCTCACGCAGCCCGGTCCAGTGCTTCAGGTGCCAAAAATTCCGGCACTATGCCAGGGACTGCACTGAACCGGTCAGGTGTGTCCGCTGCGGAGGAGGACATATGCTTGCAGACTGCAAAACACCACGGGATGAGCCAGTCTGCTGTAATTGTGGATCCAGGCACGCAGCTTCTTTCCGCGGTTGTGACACGTGGAAGAAGCAACTTCGCAAGACTCGACAGCACCGGAGCACAAGGCTCCATACGCAGCCCGCACCAAGTCGGGAAGTATGCAAGACTCACACACAGCAGCGGCATTCGTCGAGTCGTCGACAGCGTGAGCAGCACCGGCCCCATATGCAGCCCGCACCAAGGCGGGAAGGGAGCAGAGTACGCGAGCAGAAGACCACTAGAAAGCCAACCAGCGGAGGTGGCAGGGAAGAATGCGACCAACGAGAAAGAAGATTGGACGAGCTCATCGCTCTTCTCACGAAGCTGACAGCTCATCTGACCGCAAAAGAAGATCTGTCTGCCTCCCAGAGGCAGCATTAACGTCAGCACATATAATGCGGCGTGCCATTTCTGTAAAACAACGATGGCCGCGGCGGCAACCATCCAGTGAAGAAGACACATCAGCCTAACTAGAAGACATAACGACAGTGAAGATCTGTACCGTCTTAACATCTTGGAGGCAATGCCTTAGGGCAATATCCTCCACCATACTCCAGCTCAATAGGTCGAGCTGTGACTAGGCTATGGCGCACCGGCTGTATCCGGCCCTTCCACCGCTATGGCCAACTTGGCGGATTGGATCAATGAGGCTGCAGATGCGGCCACCCGGCCGAGACGCAAACAGCCGATCCGTTCGAGGCAACTCCCTCCGGAAATCAGAGAGGCCATCATCGTCAAGAATCATCTGACTAGGGAGTGGCATGTCACTCGTGATGCAGCCACTAAGCGAATAATTAATCGCATGCAGAGGGAAATTAAGGCTGAAGTGGACAAGCACAACATCTCGGAATGGTCCAACTTCATCTCCACCTTGGACGTCGAGGACGGGTCCGCCTGGCGTACGACGAAGGCCCTACTCTGGAGGAGGCATAAAATCCCGCCACTGGTGGTCGGAAATGACTATGTCTGTGAGCCTGAGGAAAAGGCAGAAGCTCTGGCCGTAAACTTCGAGGCAAATTTTCAACCAGTCAACGAGCCCAAAGACGACGACCATATTCGTCTGGTCGAAGAAAGACTGCGGCGATTCCTTGAAGCCGTTCCCCCTGAAGAGGATCGTATTGGCGAGATAACGACACAAGAGGTTGCGTCTATGCTCTCGAGCCTCATTGTTAAGAGAGCTGCAGGACACGATGGCATCGGCGGAGGCATCCTTCGTCAACTGCCCCCAATCGCCGTTCAGTTCGTAACAGACGCCTTCAACCAAATTCTCCTAACGGGTGAATATCCAACTACTTGAAAGCATGCTGACATCATACCGATTCCGAAGGTAGGCAAGGACAGAAGATCCCCCAAGTCCTACAGGCCAATCAGTCTTTTGCCAACTCTCTCCAAAGTTTTTGAGCGTCTCTATCTCAAAAGACTACGCGCTGTCATCGACAGAGAGGGGCTTTTGCCTGATGAACAGTTCGGTTTTCGAAGACATCACTCAACACCCCAACAACTGCTCCGTCTCTCAGAAGAGGCCTTCTCCGCCTTCGAACGTCGGGAATACTTCGGCGCAGTACTGCTTGATGTCAGCCGTGCCTTTGATTCCGTCTGGCATCAGGGTCTCATATACAAACTGCTCACTCAAGGAGTACCACTCTCCCATGTTAAGCTCCTGAAGAACTATCTTGAGGGAAGAACTTTCAGAGTGGTGATGGACGGTGGCATCTCAGCTATTAAGAACATCTCTGCGGGTGTCCCACAAGGGTCAGTTATTGGCCCAGTCCTGTACAGTTTATACACGGCGGATACACCATCCACAGCTCGCGTGAAGAAAGCGTTATATGCTGACGACACCGCCTATTTTGCTAAGAGCCTGAATGTTCATCTCTTACGCAGAAGGCTACAGCAGGCATGCCACAACATACAGCAATGGGGCACTAAATGGAGGCTTGCCTACAACGCTTCCAAAAGCCAGGCAATTATCATCACCAGGAAGAAAGTTCCTCAGCTACCTCCTTTGGTACTCTTCGGCGAGCATATAACCTGGACGAGGACGGCAACTTACCTCGGTGTCCAACTTGATAGGGGAATGACGTGGAAACCTCACGTCACCAACGTTCGGGCCAAAGCATCTGGGAGACTAAGTTCGCTCTACCCTATATTGAATCCTACATCTAAATTAAGACCGGACCTAGGGATCCGTCTATACACCGCCCTAGTGAGACCTATACTGGAGTACGCTGCGGTTGTGTGGGGCAACACGGCGCAAGCATATCTTCAGCTACTGCAAACTATACAGAATAGAGCCATTAGATTTGCTCATCACCTCCCCAGGGACACGAGGACTGATCACCTTCATCGTCTGAGTGGATTACCGAAACTTCGTGTCAGAATCAAACAGCTGGCTACGAAGTTTTATGAAAATGCGCAGAAATCAAACAATCCGCTGATCTCAGCATTGGGAGCAGACCCCACTTACAATGACCGACTAAGGTGGCCCAAGAAAATTCTTGACCACCAGTAAAGAAGTAAAACACCTGGTAGGAACAACCTGATTAGGACACACCGAATACGACAACCATACTAGCAAACTGGAAGGAGATGCGCTGCAGCGCACAACCTTCCCCATAATCTGGGACTACTGCTTTCCCAGTCATTGACGTCTGTCTGTCTGTCTTGAATCGATGCTAAGGTGGAGTTACGACAGCGGGTACCAGCTGAGTGAAGCCTGGACGCCAGTCATCAATACTATTCGCCGACAGCGCGACCGGGACGCATTACACGGCGCGTCCAGATCAACGGGAAGTTCGGTAGTAACATAAGTGAGCAATTTGTTACTCAGGCATTAATGATCAGCTTACGGGAAAGTTTTTGCCTTCTGATTTTTCCTTCTATGGAACGATGTGTTGATACGAGGCAGGACCCCGGCTACGATTGGTTACAAATCTGACCAATCACGTGGCAGCATGGCTCAATATGAGGCCCGCAACGGATCCGTGTTGACCCATCAGTTTGATAAACAATTTATGCTGAATGCTTTGTTTTATGATATCATCTTCGAAGGAGCGATGACTTTAAGCCCGTCCGCTACATGCCATGTAAAAACTGACATCAAATCTAGTCGTAACTCCACCTTAGCATCGATTCAAGCCACAACGAGATTTGACCCCTGCTACGACTGGTTCTACAGCCGACCAATCAGAGGTTAGCAGCGGTAATCTGGTCTAGCTCAGCAACTTCGCACGTTCCTGACCTCACTTCACCAGAGAGTTCCGAGTTTGTCGCCGTGCTGTTATGACGAGCGATGAGGAAAGTGCTAGCTGCGCTGCCGCGCCAGGCGGGCCGAGTGCCCCAGTGCACTCGGCTTTGCCGGCGGCAACCGCGGCAATGTCGACGACTGAGCATACGGAAACGGACTTGAGTGGGGCTTCAAATGGATCAATACAGCCACCGCCTATGACGACCCAGCAAACCACAATGGACTTGGAAATGGATTCTGATCGGAACGCTTATTACTCGCAGCTGACGACTGGGATAGCCCCACGGTCCTGTAGACAACCGTGCTACAAAGAGGAGAACCTCTCCGCCTTCTTCCGGCAAGACGAAGATTTCTAAGAATGATGTGAGAGGTGTGAACTATAAAATCAGCGTGCCGGTGTCACAGCTCTCGGCGCCTAGCAAAGGCAAGAAAGCTGCAAAGAAGACTCTCAAGGGGGCTTTCAGCTTCCCCGAGCCAAGTACCTCGGCTCGGCCCGGAGGTGCTGTGAAGATAAATTACAGGAAGACCACCGAAGAAGAAATAGCCGCTAACAGCTGCCACACTGCAACGCCTGGAAGCAGCACAGCAGAAGATTTACCCGACAGCGAGGGGTTCGTGTTGGCTCGCCGCACGAGCAAGCCGCTGCCGTCGACTGAGCCCGAGCGGATGGAAACCTCCAATCAGTTCGCACCGCTACAAGAAGAAGAGCCTCCCAGAAACAGAAGTCCACACATTCCGCCCATCGTGGTGGAATTCCAAGAGAGTTATAAGAAGCTCCATGAATGGGTGAAGAAGATTACCAAAGACCCATTCTCTGCCAAAACAGCGGGCGGAGATAAAATTAAATTTACGTTTACCACCGTGGAAGACTACTCCGCCGTGACGAAGCAACTGGACCAAATGCAGACTCCGTATTTTACCTTCCCTACTGGCGAAGTTAAGCGACTTAAGGTGGTGTTCAGGGGAATACCACGTTCTTTTCCAGTCGCCGATCTCAAAGAGGAACTGATCACCATGGGCTACGACATCCAAGCTGTTGCCCAACTAAGACGCCCAGGAACGAACGTTGAAATGCCGCTTTTTCTGGCAGTAGTACCAGATACTGTGGAGAACCGTGGAATCTTCCAGGTGGAAAGCATATGTCACCTGAAGGTTACCACAGAGAAGTTACGCTCCTCAGCCGGGCCTCCCCAATGCTACAACTGCCAGCTGTTTGGACACGTGGCCCGGCATTGCAGGATGAAGTCGGTCTGCGTTAAATGCGCCGGCCCGCACGACTCCAACAACTGCACTGCAGCGAAGACAAAGGACACCGCCAAATGCCACAACTGTGGCGGCAACCACGTTGCCAGCTATAAGGGCTGCAGCGCTTATAAGAGGGCACGCGATCGACTTCGAGGGACGAACACCACAATAGAGAACCTTGAAAAGAAGAAAGAACAGTCAGCAGACCAGGGGCGGCAGCTGGCAGCTACACCTGGGCCAGCAGCAACGGGCAAGAGGCAACCTGCCAAGAAGATAAACAACAACCGCAGAGACAACCGTACGTTTGCTGCAGCTACTTCTGGCGTCCCACCAAATGGAAATCCTCCTGACAGCCCAGGGGGGTTGCAAGAACCAACAGAGACTGCTATACAAGAACCTAGGCAACCTGCAGCCAGACCAAATCCTATCCAGCGAAGGATGCAGCGGGCCGCACAAGCACCTGCAGACACCATGGAGCAACTCATCACCATGATGAATACCGTAATGAATTTGATGGTCACTCTAATTCAGAAAATGGACACCATGACAAGCAGCATGCATGCCTCAGCGACGTCGGCTACGACCTCTCCCATATGCAAATGTCACAACCACAATGGATAGAGGACCCCACATACGGAATCTCAAATTCTGCATATGGAACGCCAATGGCATGTATTCACAGATGATTGAGTTCCGGCAATTTCTGAGGGAGCAGGATATAGATGTCTGCCTCATCAGCAAATCCCACCTCAAGCCGGGACTCCGTGTTTCAGCATCTAACTACTGCTGCTACAGACGAGACCGCCTCACCGCCGGGGGAGGAGTTGCGGTCTTCATCAAACGGAGGATACCGCACTGCCAAGTGATTCTACCGCCAATGCAGCAAATAGAAGCCATCGGAGTAGAGGTTACCACTGTTACCGGTAAACTTACGGTCGTGGCAGTCTACCGGCCCCCCATCAGGCAGATGGTGGAAGCCGATCTCACCGCGCTGGCGACAATCAGGGGCAAGGTTCTGATCGGTGGTGATTTCAATGCGAAACACCCCGATTGGAACAGTCGAATCAAGAATCCAGCTGGCAACTTACTGAGACGCCTAGCCCTCAGACACAACATGTGTGTGTGGGGCCCAGAAGAGCCTACACACTTCCCAGCCAGCGGTTATCGGCCGGATGTCATAGACATAGCGGTGACCAAAGGCCTCACTGGATTCATCGACGCGACCACTATCAACCGGATGTCGTCTGACCATTCGCCGGTGATAGTTGCAGTGGATGTTGGACCGTGGCAGGAAACAGAAGAGATTCACCCAGATTTCCGCAACACTGACTGGGCAAGCTACCGACAACTCGTCTCTACCGCTCTAGCCAACCAGCGAGTCGAAGACGTGGATGCGGCACTGCGCGCCTTCGAAGAAATAGTCAAGGACGCCACGTCAGCATCCACACCTCTGCGCAACCGAAGACCAATTGCTACGCAACAGCTTCCACCACACTTAATCGCGGCTATCCGGCACAAGAACCGTGTCAGCAAGGAGTGGAAAATTACCAGAAATCCGGTGACCAAGAGACTCCTTAACAGGCTACAGAAGGAACTGAAAGCGGCACTGGTCGAGCACCGGAACCGGGAGTGGGATGCCCGCGTATCGTCGCTCAAGCCTGATGATGGAACCATGTGGGAGCAGACCCGCAAATTCACTAAGAGAAAACAGCGCATCCCACCTCTGCACGGCGTGAATGGGCTCGTCTACAAGCCAGCGGCCAAGGCCAATGCCCTGGCTGACAGCTTCGAAAGAAACTTCCGCCCATCTGATGTAAACGTAAATGACCGGGAACTGCGCGCTGCTCGACGCCGTCTACGAGTATATCTCGACGCTGATGATGGTGAAGAGCAAATAGAACCGATCTCCCCAGCGGAGGTGGCTAGTTGCTTGGCGAAGCTGCAGCTGGACAAAGCACCCGGCCACGATGGGATTCCAAATCGGTGCTTGAGGAACCTGCCGCCTGAGGCCTCGGTGTACCTAGCGAACCTATTTAACAGAATCCTGCTTACGAAGAGGTAACCACGTCGGTGGAAACACGCCAAAGTCGTGGCGGTACACAAGAGCGGGAAAGATCCCATCTTTCCTCAGCACTATCGGCCGATCAGCCTCTTGCCGTCCGTCAGTAAGATCTTCGAGCGGCTGCTCCTGAAAAGGATTAACTCCTACATCGAGGCGAATAACATCCTACCCGCGCATCAGTTCGGCTTCCGGCGTGGCCACTCCACGTCACAACAGGTGCTACGCATCGTGGAGTCCGCGACACGAGCTTTCCTGCACAAGGAATACTGTGCCCTCGTGTCGCTCGACATCGCAAGAGCATTTGATTCGGTGTGGCACACAGGGTTCCTACTTAAACTGTACCAACAAGGCTTCCCGGGGCCCTTAGTGAAGATGATCCGTTCGTACCTGCTTGGAAGAACTTTTCATGTAAGAGTCGACGGGAAAACTTCAACGCGAAGGCGCATCATGGCAGGACTCCCTCAGGGGTCCGTACTGGGTCCAACACTCTACTCCCTCTACACGGCCGACGTTCCCACGGCGGTCCGAGTGCAGACGGCTACCTACGCTGATGACACAGCTTATGTCACCAGCAGCCGTAGCAGAGCCATCGCCACCAGAAGGCTACAAGATATACTCCAGCAGACGGAGGCCTGGGCACGCAGATGGCGTATAGAAGTAAACGCCGCGAAGACCCAGGCGATTGTCATCACTAGGAAATACGGTCCGAGGAACAGGAACCACGCGGATCCAGTACTGAAACTCCACGGAGTAGATATTCCATGGAAGACAACGTTAAAATACCTTGGAGTCACACTCGACTCCAAGCTCACGTGGCAATCACACATAAATGAAGTACGCAGGAGGGCCAGCGGAAGACTGCATGATCTTTACCCTCTGCTGAACAGGACCAGTGCGCTTCCACCTGCACTGGGCGTGAAGATCTACCTCACACTGGTCAGGCCACTTCTTGAGTACGCCTGCCCAGTGTGGGGCTACGCGGCGGACAAACACGTCAACCGGCTTCAAGTCATCCAGAACAGGGCGCTGAAGCGCGCCCTACACCTGCCATCGCGCTTCCCGACTGCGGCGCTGCACGAGGCGACAGGCGTACCACCCATTAAAGACCGCTTCCGAGCACTCGCTACGGCGTTTTATCGGAAAGCTGAGACGAGTAACAACCCACTGGTCAGCGTGCTCGGTCGATATGAAGTTCCCACCGGCCGGCACAGAAGACCGTTAGCATTGCTCAGGCAACACTAAAAAGACAAAATAAAAAGTTAATCACATAACGCCAACCAATACGACACACCCAAAGTGACGTAATGCACCATCCAATGAATAAGGAGAAAATGTCGAGAGACAAAAACTCCAAAGTAGACTGCCAAGAAAATAATGGCAGTGAATGGCGGAGGCCTCACTTCACCAGAAGATGGCGTCGATGATTCAGTGCGCCGAAATATCGTGTAACTATGACATTCATATAACTCGGCTAGTCACCCGAGAAAATTATTTATAGAATTCAACTTACTTATG
This sequence comes from Vandiemenella viatica, assembly GCA_031002005.1. Taxonomy (NCBI): domain Eukaryota; kingdom Metazoa; phylum Arthropoda; class Insecta; order Orthoptera; family Morabidae; genus Vandiemenella; species Vandiemenella viatica. The sequence goes on from JARYHS010013631.1 coordinate 78,386,277, forward strand.
AAATGATATTCCAGGTTCTTTCCTCTCTTACCTATTTGTGCAACCGTATGCAACACAAGATGGCATTATAAAACACTTATACACATTACAAAATGAAAAAAATCACAGCATCTAACACAATGTGAACATTGCATTTGTTTGGGATCGCAATATCGCCGCTGCCGCCACTGCGCATGCGCGAGAGTTTAGAGCCTGCTTCACAGATTTAACGTCACTTCTCCACCATATATTTCCTTCCTCCAACATCGGTACACGATCGGAAGGTATAACGCCTTCTTTTGTCGAGGTGAACAGACCAATAGTAGCGGCCCCTGCCCCGCGCACACACAGGCAAGTTTAATTTTAATTTTATTTAATTTAATTCCGATGGAACGCACGCTTCGGTGACAATTTCCCTACACACCCCTTTTCCTCCCTTTCCTTTACCCAATTACTTTTTCCCTCTTCTTTGAATACTTTCATCGTTTATGGTGAATTATTCATCAATTCTCTTGGTAACTTATTCCAATACCTGACCGCATTACCTACGAGAGAAAAACTTCCCACACCCTTGTGCCTGAAATCGAGTGCCAGCTTGTGGTCATGGTGATCTTTACCCTTCCGTGCATTACTTTTAATTCTTACACCTTTATCTTTCCACGCATCATCACAAACATACGCCCTGTACACTACCATGAATCTCTTCGCCCTCCTCCTGTCTTCCAATGAATCCCATTCCAGCCCTATTATCATATCGGTTACCGATTGTGTTCTACGGTAATTTCCAGAGACCAATCTAACAGCTCTTCTTTGCACCCTCTCCAACTCCTGTATTTGATACCCAAAATGTGGCTCCCATACTACACCGTCATATTCTAGCAATGGTCTGACCACAGTTTTGTAACCCAGTTCCTTTACTTCTCTGGTACATCCTCTCAACAGTGTCTCCAATAAGTAAAAGATTTTGAAACCTTTTCCCTAGTTTTGTTCTAAGTATATAAGGCAAGCGATATTTTCTCCATTGGTTAATTGCTGAAGAGTTCATTGGTGTCTCGAAGTTTTGTATTTTATTTGCATTGCATGTGTCGCGAGCGAGCGTGAAGATATTTGTTAAATTATCGTAGACCACAGTGCTTTGAACATGAATATTGGACATTGTTACGGTAGGAACCAATTTGTAATTATTATCAAAATTCTGTTTTCTATAGTAGGTAACATGCATGACACAAAGAGTCATAAGCGACATGATATCAAATCGAACCATGTTTATTTACAGTGAAATTAATTTGAATAATAATTAATAACATACATAACACATGAAAACCTAAACATAATTATTATTTACACTAAAACACATTTTATATGCTTACCAATCAATGTAGGTACCTGCGCAGGGGCTTGTTCAGAGGCTTTGAGTCTGGTTGTTCAGTATTTTTAACATGCATTTATGAGCTTGTCCTGTATGCAAATAGACAGTTACATACAAGTCAAGCTACGTAACTATATAACTAACTAACTTTGCGATAAATCTGGCAACTCAATTTTCACCGACTTCTAAATATTGTATCAGGCTGAAAATCTGGAATCTTGTACTTAAGAATCTGGTGACAGTAGTGTTAAGAAGTTGGATTTGGAAAACCTTCGAAACCCGATGTGGAATCCCTAGTGGTTCGGGTAAGATATTGGAGATATAAAATAGAAGATGAAACAAAAGTTGTTCAGAATACTGGGCAATAGCTAAACAAGGGAAAAAAATAGAATACATGCAGCCTTAACCAAAGCAGTATGTAGTTTACTGTTGTGGTGAGTGGAACGCAACACAACCCCTTCTTTTTTATTTGAAAAACAACCTATAAATATTTTTTTTTTCAGGTTATTTTGAGGCCCTCACTCATTTCGGAATAATATCAACACAGTATGAAACGATTGTTTTGCCTACATCAGCATGAATCCAACACTAATTTAGCACAAAACTCGGAGGATATAACTTTAGTCTGAGTGTGAGTGTGACGAGATTAATAACAGTGAGACCACGATTTCTAATATTACAGAAGAATTTGAATAAAATATTTGTATTTAAGTTGGAGAAATAATTGGTGGCGATGTTATGGTGAATGATGAAGAAAACCCTGTTACTGTCATACCAGAAGTAACTAAATAGCATGGATTTTTTGATAAGATAACTGGGAAATCAGTTCTGTTAGATGGTTTGAAAACAGAAATAATTAAAATTGGTTCAAAATGTTTTCAAAGTACTGATGGTCCTTTCCTACCGTTGTATGAACAAAAGTTGATTTCAGAAGAAACTAACAAATCGTGGTGGAGAAATGACTCGCTCTTGGCTAGTCTATTCCAAGTCTAAAAAAAAATCTGCTTTTGCATCTGTTGTCTTATCTTTTCACAATTAGATAATCTATCTTCTTTAAAGCACGAGGATGGATTTACCTTCTGGAAAGCACTGTCCATGAAAATGCGAAGAATTATAGTGAACGCATCTCCATGGAAAGAAATGAAAATAAAGTTTGCAGCAAATCAAGGGATTACTGACGCTGAACTTCAAACCCAGATCGAGACAGGAAAACAAAAGTGACGTAATGTATTAAAGGCGAATCCTTCACTTCATCAAATTTCTTGTCTTTCAAAATCTTGCATTACGAGTTCACAGAAAATCACTTAGTGCAAGTGATGGATCCGAATCCGATAATTTTGGTACTTTTCTTGGATTAATAAAGCTCCTGGCTATTTTCGACCCCTTCATGAATAACCATGTCGCTCAAGTTAAAAATAATCCTGGAACCACGTCTTACTTTTCATCCCGTGTTCCATATGAGTTCATTTATTTGATGGTAACCACCGTTCGCCAAAGTTTATTGCGAAACATTCGCAAATCAAAATACTATGATCTCATGTTTGACTCTACTCCTGACCATGCACCTCTCTCGGTTTCATACAAATAAGTCAAAAAGACGCTGGAAGCTTAGTCGACGGAATCCTTATACAGCTAGAGAAAGACGGTATAGGTACACAGGATTGTCATTCACAAAGCTGCTGTGATGGCTCGGCACCGAACTAGTGTTCACAAAAGAATAAGCGAAAACAAAAGTCTGGCTAAATTTGTGAATTATGATGATCATTTATTCAATTTGGTTAGTATACATGACGGATACTATAATGGTTATGTTTTTCGTAACTATTGAAGCAATTTATGTATTCTTTTCACGTTCCACCTTGCGGTGGGAAAAACTCAAGAATTCCCTGCCTGTGGTTGTAAAATTAGAGTCTGAAACAAGATGAAGTGCAAGGATTGAAGAAGTTAAGTCCGTTAACAAATATCTTGAATATATACTGAAAGTTCTTCCAGACATGACAGACGATGGCAATCGAACTAGTGAAACAAGAAGTGAGGCAAGATTTCTATATAATAGCATGTTATCCTACAATTTTCTCTGATAAGAATTGGGAATAATGTACTCGCTTCTATTAACCGTGTTCAAAAACGGCTATAGGATCCTAGCATTAATTTCCATGATGCTACCTTAGATATAAGAACCCTCCGAGACCATTTTACTATTAAAAGAGAGAGGTTCGTTAATGGTGTACTCGAGAAAGGTTTCTATCTTAGCCAGGAATGAGATATAGTGATTGAAAGATGTCAAAGGCGTAAAAAACGTATGGCTCGAGAGACTGCGAAGGACGCTGAGTTGACTGCTATGGAAGAAACGAATGAGTTATAAGGGGACCGATGAATCGTATTGTGTGTGAAATGATCGAGAGGTTCAGTCGTCTGCATGAAATATACGTCAGATTTGGATTTATCCTACATATTAAAAAACTGTATTACGGCAATGACGATTGTAAACATTTTATAAAGAAATATAAAAATTTGGAGCTTTCTATGGTTGTGATATTATCGGAGATCGGAGAATAGTTATACGAAGAAATAAGTTTTCGGTTTTTTTCTTGTGGATATTAGCAGTCGTATAATTACTCGATAAAACGATCTGAAGAGCGTCTTCAGTTCATTGTTGAGTACGGAGATAAGAGCGTCTTTCCGAATCTGCGGATTTCAATACAAACTATGCTTACCATCGTAATATCCATCGCAAGTTTCCATAACACTTTCTTATTTGAGGGCTACAATGGACGAATGGATCAAGAAAGGTTATGCGACCTAACTTTGCTCAGTGTAGAGCGAGAAGAAACACATTTCAAAAATGTTATTAATCAACTAGTGTAAGCCCGTGACCGTTTTTTGAGTATCGTCACGGTTCTACAATAGTTCTAGTTTTTAAGGTAAAAAATTGACAGGTTGACCAGATCTGGGCAAATACGAATTTGACCTGTGTTTCACACTCAGGGTGTTTAAAACATCTTGAGCTTGAAGAACTCAGAATTATTAATATACTATGAAACGTGGATAGAGACGATGGCGCTATCCAGATTATCAAACAGTCGAGCAATTCCGAAGTAATTAATAGTCGTTAGTACTGGATTAGGTAACAAATTAGGCCTGATTTCCACTTTAAACAATATAATAACTCACGTACAGCGAACATGAAAAAGACCACTAACTATGAAATGCTATGAAAAACAAATTTAATGAATGTATTAAGGCAATTAATTTGGTAGCAGTTGCTTATCTATTGAATTGTGACTATACCTCGGATTTCTGCTAGTGATATCTCTGGTGGCTGTTAATTTGCGAGCGACGGCTGATACGAGACAGCGTTCTCCACCCAATAGCTACCGAGGTGAGTGAGTGAGCTAAGGAAATTATGTATTAGATTTTCGTCGCAGAAGGCAAGGAAGATGCAATTTTAAGACAAATAATCTTGTTTTAAAACGGAAAATAAAATTGTTATGTAGGATTAATTTCAAAGATCCGTGAGCTTTTAAATCTGCGAGTGCCTCTTGAATATTACTTGGAAGATGTTCCGAATTTGCAACGAATAGATTAGAAACGCTGTCGAAATCTTCAACACTTTCTCCAAAGTACGTTTTGAATATCTGCTGCAGGATTTCTAAATGTTCTTTAATTAAGCCCATCACCATTTTATTACCATCATCAAGTGACCATACAGTAGAGAACATCTCACACGACCCATTTTGAATCCTCTGTAACCACAAATCCAGCTTATTCTCAAATCCTTTAATATTATCCATACTAATAAGAATATTTTCGTTCCCATCTTGCATGTTGATGTTCAACTCATTCAAGTGTACGAAAATGTCTGAAAGATATGCTAACTTACATACCCATTTGCCAACTACGAATAAATCCGCGTACTTATGTCTTTCAACAGTCAAAAATGCCTGGGTCCCTTCTCTAAGTTAAAATATTCGCGTTAACACCTTTTTTCGTGACAGGCAGCGTATTTCTGTAGTGTGTTCTGAACCCATTTCATGACATAAAACGGAAAAAGAGCCGCAAATTTAGGGGCCGATTTTATGTAGTTCACGACTTTTACTACTACGTCCAGAGCAAGTGGAAGAGACTTCGCAACAATGGCTTCGCGGTGAATGAGACAGTAATCGAATCGTACGTTGGGAGAAACTTTTTGTACTCTAGCTGCAAATCCTTTCACTGGGCCTGTCGTAGCAGCCGCTCCGTCTATACAAACACTAACGCAATCCTTCCAAGTTAATTAATTAAGGAGCAAATATTTATCAATAAAAAGAAATATTTCTTCTGCGGTAGTTTGCTCTGGAAGTTCTTTGCAAAAGAAGAAATTAGGCCTACTTACAATTACATCTCCATCGATGTAACGAATGTAAGCCCGAATGGCATGGACGCCGGGAGGGGAGATGCAAGGGGGTGCACTTGCACCCCACCCCTGCTATGAAAGAAATACAAAGAAAAGGATAATAAACAAAAAAATTAATTAAACTCACTATTTGAAAAATAGCTTGAGGCGCCTAGGTTGTTGTCCAAATTTATTCATCACCTTGTCAATAAATTCAGTATCCTTAGTTAATAAGTAATAAGTGTTATGTATAATGTCTAAAAAAAAGATACAGATGCACCTCCCTTAAAGTGATCCTGCCGGCGCCTATGCTCGAAATTGTGTGTGGCGGCTAATATCTGTGGATTCATCGATCTGAAGTGAGAACTTCTGACTGTTGTTGATTTTCTCCTTCATAATGTCTTCAGTATCACGAGAAATATCAATTACTCGGCGACTGATTGTGTCAGCAGAAAGAGGAATTTCTAAAATTCACTAGTAGATTCTAAACCCAGAACTATTCTCACTATCTCTTTAAAAACAGGCTTTGACAGCGTTTCATCTATTGTATGTGGTTTCTTGGCCTTTACGATAAGTTCGGCTGCCTTATAACTAAATACCTGTAGAACTTTTTCCGAAACTCGTACTGTAGCGTCATGAACGTTCTTTGTTTTTGTTTTATTTCTCATTTTCCAACAACCGACGAAAATAATTCACATCTCTGCTTGGCATAGAAAAATGTTTTGTTGACAAATGTCGTATCAATTTACTGGGAACCATAGCAGCGTTACTGAGTTTTTCACCACAAACGATACACTCGGGAATTGGGCACGTTTTTTCACCGCACACAAAAAACAACCATAGGATAAGTAATTATCACTATATTTTCGCTGCATATTTCTTTCTGGTTCAGCGCTTTCACCAGTTGCACTCATAGAAGGAACACTCCGTTCAAGGAATTTGTCCATCTTGATGAAATAAAATTGTCTGCTAATTGTAACAGAAAATATCAAAATTAACTATTAACACAGTTTTCGGACAAATTTAAAGCATAGATATGATGAAACTGAAGTAATTATAAATAGCGGAATTCATACACTTCAAAGAAGTCACATATACGGTGCAGATTGTTTTTACAGTGATGTGTAATAAATCGTCTGTTCGACGGTACGGGAACAAAGTATTGGAGAAGCACCAACACCAACAACGTAATAAAATAAAATAACGCTTGGAAAGTTCTGCTAATCCCAGCAGTTTAGGCTGAGGAAAAAGCACATACACAGAACATGCGATAAATATAACAGAACCTCAAAGCACATCAGTAGAGGCGAGGAATAAAAATATTTCAAAAATGAATATACAAAACTAACAGCAACTGAGAGTAAATAAATAACATTTAATTTCTTAGAATACGACAGTAAGTGATAATTCGCGGAACATGAAACTAAAATATAATTATTATAAAACTTGGCAATTAATGCCTTATAATGGGTAAAATTTCGCGGCACACTTTTCACCTTGTCGCGGCACACCAGTGTGCTGCGGCACACCGGTTGCAGACCACTGTACTAGAGTACTTTGAATTGCAAATTTTGCACAAATTATTTCTGTGAATTATTGCACCTCGAAAATGTGAATAACTGATTCTGGTAGTATCTGACATTGAGTGAAGATTGATGCCGGACCTGAAGCCCAGCCCGTCCAACGTGACGTCACCCTTACGTAATCTGAGTCTCCCGTAAGGAGCCCCACGTGCGCATCAGCGGCGAGACTGTTCCCAGCTGATAAAAGTCAGAAAACAAGGTCAGTGTCAATATAACGACTATGATCTTTCATCAGTATGGACAAAATCCTCGTCATCTGTTCCAAGAACACCCAGTGTGCTGGAAAGAGTAAGGAGGCTTTGATTCAGGAAGTACTGTTATAACCGATGACTGGTTTGAGGTGATATTAAAAGCAGAAAGGCATATCCAGAAAGTGTGTTTTCTAAAAAGAGAATCTTGTCGATAGCATACATGTGGGGCTCACAACTGAATCAGCATGTTAGGAGCATGTCTCCTTACTGAAGAGCAATTTGCTTTTTGGAAAGGCTAGAGGCAAAAAAAAAAAAAAAAAAAAAAAACCAAAAAAAAAAAAATTAAATAAAAAAAAAATCAAAATCAAAAAAAAAAAATCAAAAAAATCGAACAATCTCAATTATTATGTTGTATAGAAATATTGGCAATTAATTGGATCGATATAGTACAAAGTTAATGAACCATTAAATTAATGGTGGCAGGTGTCTGAGAAAGTGAGGACGGTGTCTCACATTTTAAGACATGCTGTATTTGTCAGCGCAGGGGAAGAGAATAACTGTGGAGGAAGTCAAAGATTATTTAAGATAATTAATTTAATTGCGATGGAGCACATGCACCGGTACGTTTCCCTACCTATCTGCCTTTGTACTTCATAATTTTCTTTTTAATCTTAAGATTCCTTGAGTGTATCATCAACACCCATCTAATTTTGTCCTTTACGATTTTGAATGCCCAGTGTTTTTCGCAAATCGTTAATCATTAAACTTAATACAATCCCTTACACTCACACATTTTTGCTCGAAATCAAGATACAGCTCGTGGTCATGTTCACCTCTTCCATTTTATGGACCACTCCTTGTTCTTCGGCCAACATAAATCCAAGATGCAATGTTGTTGAAGGCCATTTTTCCGCAGTTGCTGAGTAAATTAATTCATAAAATAACGCCAATACAACTGTATAATGTAGGTTTATTGCCGTACGCGTTTCGCCTCTCCTCGAGGCATCATCAGCGACGAATCTATTTTAACATTTACATTTTATTTACAAACTTATTTGACATGACGCTAAATTGATATATTTTCTTATTATTTACACTTACTATTTACATTAGTGGATTTCAGGATAGTAACCACCCATCTTTGCTTTCTCTCCAAAGCATGTTTCTGTTACAGCCATTTGTCATTGCTGTTCTGTACACGATCTAAACATTGCGTATTCTACAATTCACTTGTTTTCGGTGGCCATCTTATTTTCTTACTGTCAAAGGCGTCAGCATCACCCCTCATTACTCTCTTCAATAAATGTACTTTTTTTAAATCTCTTCGTCACTTACTCAGTGTGTTCTATCCACCGGAGTTTAGTATAAAATATTATGCCAAGATATTTACACTAATGGTCTTCAATAAACAATTACTTCCCTCTTTATAGTTATAAAAAAAACCTTTAGCTTTTTATTTATGTAACTAATCCACTGAATCTTCTTGGTGTTTTTCTTGATGCTGTGTTGACCAACCAAGCGAGAAATCCTCGCCAGATACCCCTTTAGCTGTTCACTTTACTCTTGCATTGTAATCCTGCTGCATAACATTGTGTCAAAACATCTGACTGTAAACTAGCAACAGAATTACAGACATAGATATGGACATGAGGAGAACAGAAAACTAACATACAATATGGGAGGGTTGAGCATTGCACCAAATGAGCCTAGAGACTGATCCTTAAACAAAATAATGAAAGAAAATTTTTTACATAACTTTTATCACTAAACAACGGTTATTCCAGATTGTTTAATATATAAAGTGTATAGTAGCGCCATTAAGTTGCAATATTTAAGGGTAACTTGGGATTTATTATTATTATTATTTACCCTTCATTTATACAGCCCAGTATCTTAGTAACTAAATTAGGCCTTACATTTTAATCTTAAATTTGTTGATTACATAATGTCAGGAAATTTCCAAGAAACATTTGCATGCAAGGAATATGGCATATTATTCCATTACACTTTGACTTATTGACTAATTAATTCTATAACATTGCATTTGGTCTTGCTTACAATTATAAAAGTTACAGCTGCTATTACAAACTCTTTAATATTATAGATAATAACAAATGTCGCTTATTATTATTAAACTCTGTCCCTCCTACTTACTTACAATTTAATGTTAGAATTGACATTTCTAGGAGCTGAGCGTGAACCCTCCCCTCTCGCTCAAGAGAGTATCCAGGATCAGAACTAGAGGGGGCAAGATTTGAGCTTGGGGGGGGGGGGGGAGGCAACTCATATTCGTTTCGAGGAAGTGGGGTGGGGGACTGAAACATTACTATTTCTTACAAAATGAAGCTCAAACCTATTGAGGATACTATTTTTATTATTGATTAATGTATGGTAGTAATTAAACCACTTAATCTAAAGACCTACTATGTAGTAAATTAAGATCGTAACTCAGTTACAGTTTATAAAACATTAATCGTCTCGGATTCTTAGAAAAATTTTCAATATCTTTGTTTCTCAATATCTCACGGTGTTCTTTCACGAAATTTCGATGGACATTCATCAGGCACAATCCAGTCAATCTTTCCTCTCACATAGTGCTGCTGAGCCAGTTCTTCACTCGTCGAAGCGTACTGAAGGCAACTTAATTTTTCTTCTAAGGGGAGGGGGGCAGCAACCCCCCCCCCCTGCCCCTCGCTGGATACGCCCATGCTCTGCCTACTACTTAGAATCATATTTTTTCCCTTTGTTTTAACGTTTAACCGATTCAGTTTGTTTTGCTAATGTTTCTGTTACTAATGCACATTGGAGTTTATATGCACGCTTCCGTTGCAATAGCATGAGGGATACGAGAGAGCCCAACATTGCAGTGGTGTTTTACAGTTTTCTAATTTTACTTCAATAAATCAGTTTTCACATAAGTACCGCAGTATTATAATGTTGTTTTAATGCAATATGGAAGTTATTCTTAAAATGCTTATTGTTCCACTGGTACATTACTAAAGAACATTATCACCGACTTAACTTCTTTACAAATTTTATAACAGAAATATTTCAGTCATTTTCGCACTAATACATTATTTACGTGCTATACTGAAATCCTGGAACATTTTCCACTTATTACGGTACATTCACAACCTTAATAACACATTTTTTGGAAATTTGTTTAGACTTAGTGGGGTAACTTGGGATGTAAGTTGTTGGTGATTTCTGTCGAATATGATAAACATCAGTGAATATCAAACGTTAGACGAAAAGCAACACCAAAAACCTTCCACGAATAGGAAACAGAATGACGAAAACATAATAAATTTATAAGTAATAATCTGTTGATTTAAAAATTAATGATGAGATTATTAGAAGAGCTAAATACACTTTTTGGTAATGAAAGTTCTATAAATAAAAGTCAGGTAAAACATTGAAATCTGTTTATATCGTTGCAGCAGTTTCTTTGTACAATGTACATGCAAAAAATAAAAATGATTGTAACAAGTAAACAGAAATATCACAGGAGATGTAACCACAATGACAAAATCCGTACCTACTTATCGGTGTCTACATCATGAATAGAACGTATATAGCAATGCAAATCATAGCAGCAAATAAGGAAGCTGACTTAAACCATGGATATTTTCCCTGCTTTCAAGTAAATATTACTTTTATCTCGTAAATATTTCATGTAACTATCACGTACGGATTTTACATACATGAGTACTAAATTCACAATAGATTTTTAAATTTGAAGCTCAGTTGTCACACAAACGACTAAAAAATATGTGTGACAAACTTAAGATTTACTCTATCTACACGAGTAAAAATTAATTTCATACAAAAGACAAATTTTACATTAAAAAAATTGATTGTAAAGTGATTTTTGGTGTTCAAAAATGTTTTCTATAAGCTTCCATAAATCTGAGATTTTATTTAAGTATACACGTTTCTTTGTTCATCACTCCAGTTTTCTTCATATTTCTTACAAGTTCCAGCTTGATTATTAATTAGAGAAACAGTGAACTACACCGAAGCCCTTAATGTAGAAACAATAGAAGTAACAAGGTTGAAGACTCTAGATCAATTAGTTTGGGGTATTCATGTTGATGGAGAGTTTTTATCAATCTACTTCAGAATATATGTGTGTCAAAGAAGTGGTCCTGTAAGTCAACAGAATGGGTTTATTCATATGAAAGTCGCTTAGTGATTTGCGTGCTAAATATTACATATGAAGTGGAAAAGTAGTCAAGGTTCTCTCCAAGACATTTCATTTAGTGAGTCATTGAATGCCAGTGGATAACGTCAAAACCATTTGTGTGAGTCAGGATGTGACATATTGCATGGAAGACGCAGGAAGCAATGAATCAGGGTGGAAAATGCAGAGAAAAATGAAGTGAGAAAAACAGTGCAGCAAGGTAATACACTGTAACGAATATTCCACTATTCTAATTAATTATTCTTTTATCGTATTACAATCAGAAATTACGTATTTTACCTATGCTATTATGATCTACAATTGCTTTACATTAAGAACGGTACAGTTATAGATAGATTTGAGCAAGATGAAATGAGTAGATCCATTTCTTATGAAGGAAATCTCACGGGAACATACAGGTTTTAATAAATTTTTGCTGCTGAGGAGTAATTGCTGGTGAGAGACACAAAATATAAATATCTCGCCATATCGTTTCCCAATAATTTCAGCTGGGATGAATATATTATTGACGTGGTAGGGAAAAATTTCAAAATCGCGCATCTAATAGAGAGATACAAACCGGATAAACCAGCGTATGCAGTGGGCTGGAAAATAAAATCTCAAATAAATGTTTGTTGTTTTTGGTTGTATGGTCCGGGATCAGTTTTACAGGTATCGAATACAGGATGGAGAAAAGTAGGGTAGTTAAATTTTTCTGTAGTTGTTACAAATGACTAACACTATCTGGAGTTAAGATTAACAAGCAGGATGGGAAAAACTGGAAAGATATGAGGTGGTTGCAGAGAGTGGGTATGCATAAACAATACACTGAAAATGAAGCCCGAACGGATATTTGGTGAAGAATTGCGAGAAGTATGTGAAAGGGAAAATGGTACGTACAATGACTGGAAATTAGCTCCTGGCTTCAGGAGTAAGAGTAAGTGAAAGTTTTCGTTGATATGCAAGGGACAGCAATAAGTAAAATAAAAAGGTACTGAGTAATATACACAGAAGAGTGAAGTTCATAAAGTGTAAATATATATGCAGGAGAACTGCCATCGGGTCCGGGAAGTAAACGTAATCGTAAGTAATAATAATATGATATTCGGTGCAGAATCAGACATCTGCGCGTGCAATCCATTTCAGTAATTCTCGATAATGAACAGACATCTTATCAAAATAACCAAGCCTTTTTCACTGTAATAAGAGCGCCAATGTGTGGTAATAATCATACGAACTTGATTGTAGTACCTAAGACACAATAAAACTGATGCAGAGCCCTGTCTCTAATGCCACAGCCACAATATGCTAAGATTCGTATTATCGTTTCGTGGCGAGTAAGTTTCGTGTAACATATTCGATAAACTAGTATATCTATTTACGAAATAATATTGACTCTAGATGCCCGTTGTGATTCGGACAACATAAACTGTATCGACATGCAGTTATTAATCTACCGGATTTCCTTTCCCACATGACACACTTAACCGTTTTCACTAGCATTTTGAGTCCCGCTGTTCGTCCAAGCGGTTAAGAGCACAAAATACACTGAAGTGCCAAAAATCATAGAATATCTCTTAATATGGTGGTAAACCCCCTTTCACCCGGCGAATGGAAGAAATCCTACGTGGCATTGAGTCAACGAGTAGTCGGCAGTCACCTGCAGAAATATTATTCAGTCATGCTTCCTCTACAGCCGTCCATAGTTGCGAAAGTATTGCTGTGCGGGACGTTGTGCACGAGGTTATCTTACGATCACGTCTGAAATATGATCGATTGTTCCATGTCCGGCGATCAAGGTAGCCAAATCTTTCGCTGGAATAGACCAGAATGTTCTTCAAACCTAGCGTTAGCGATTTTGTTCCGGTGGCATGGTGCATTGTCGTCCTGTATAAGTCCATGAATATCTTCAAACTGTATCCAAATAGCTGATTATACAAGTTTCCAGTCAATGAACGGCTCATTTTAACCAGACGTCCTAGTCCATCGCATGTAAGCACAGCCCAAACCAGCGTGCAGTCACCTCCGCCTTAAACAGTACTTTCCTGACAATTTGGAACCATGGTCCTGTTGGGCTCCGCGCCACAGTTCTTGCCAACTGGAATTCTGATTCTTCTGACCACCACGAAACCATTTTCTAGTCATCTGGACTCTAAATGACATGTTCACGAGCCCAGAAGAGGAGCTGTATCCGATGGCGTTCTGTCAGCAGTCTTCAGCTGCCATATACCATCAACACCAAATATTCGTTATACTGTCTGCACGGACATTGCTGTTTTTTGCCGCAGTGTTGCCTGTCTCTCAACACTGACACTTGGAAGTAGACTTCGTGGGAGTGCTCGAAATTCACAGGGCGTTAGGCGTAATTACGTCTGAGTTTTTCGTTTTACGCCTGCAATCTCCGTCAAAATCGTAGAAAATACGCCTCAGCATCAAAACTTAAAAAATTCAGAACTTCGTTTTCAGTTTTACGTGTTCAAGATTTAATTCTAATAATTAATTTCAGTTATAATTCATGGTTTATTGATGATCTATTTAATAATACATTTCTGAAGTTCGGAAGATGTAGAGGAAGTACGGGAAATTAAAAAAGAATCATTGTACGTGCGTTTTTCGTTTAACAAAGGAGTTAAAGATGTCTCGTAAAATTACTGTCTAAGTTTATACTAGTTGTAGTGTTGATGAAAGTGTACGGAAAACGATGAAGAAACATAAGCTGCTAACAAATCATCAGGCTCTTCAGTTACTGTTAATAGGCCTGCTACGACTTCACGCATTCCAGGCGGACAACAAGCAAGTAAACGATCAAAACCAGTCTTCAACTGCTATGCCTACTGCTACCACCAGTACATCGACAATTAATGCCGTGGGTGAACACACATTAAATAAGTACCAAAAAAGTTTTCCTTGCTTATAAATAGAAGAAGGCAGCAAATTGTATGTTTTGCGTCGTTTGTAGGCAGTTTGCGATTTCATCTTAAACGTGCTTCGTAAATGCAAAGGTTATATCTAGATTAGAAACAGTTAAAAAATATGACAAAAGTGCAGTGCATCAGAATTTGTACGTCGCAGATGCGGGAAAAAAATAAAAAAAATAAAATCCATCGCAAACACCGTTAACTCTTACTTTCAATGCAATGAGTGACAAAGTACACCAAACAATGTGTATTTTATTAAATACTGCTTACTCCGTTGCAAAAGGCTACTTTGCGTTCAAGGATTACCCACGTTTGTTAGACTTACAAGAAAAAAATGGCGTCGAAATTGATTCAACGCACAGAAATGACAAATCGTGTACTTTTTTTTATCAATAATACAGCAGCAAATTAAAGTATGCAATTACAAGACATACTTAAAAATTGACTATATATCAGTTATGTGTTGATTTTTTAAAATTAAAACCGATGACTGATGGATCAGCCATAAGCATATTCGAATGTCTTTTGGACACATTCGATGGCGATTCAGAAAGAGAAACTTGTGTTTATCTACATGGGGCAAGTGTTAATATGGGTGTAAACTATGATGTGGCTGCAAAATTATGGAATGTGTGCGGGAATATTAAATCGGTGCATTGTATTGCTCTTCGATAAAACTGCCTCAATAACTTAGATTACGCTGATAATGTGAGAAAGTAATTAAGTGTGTATATAAATTTTATTCTAAAAGTCCAAAGCATAAGAAACAATTTAAAGATTTGGCTGAAACATTGGATGTATCAGTAGTTAACCACCTGTATGTAATATCCACCAGGTGGATTTCCTCGAAAAACAGAGCTGTAAAGGCATTGCTCAGGAATTTCGCAGTCACTGTTTCGCATTTGAAGACTTCTGTGCTGACAAAAACTATAGCAAAATTCTTCAAGGAAACATGATGAACTACTTGAAAACTTTAAAATCGGCGTGGTTCATGAGTATTTTGCGCTTTATGATTGATGTAAGTGTGTTTGGTCAACTTTTCCAAAAATATTCAGCATGACAAGGTGAACATTGAGAAAGTGCTGTCTGAACTTACAATTTGCAAAATGAATCTGAAAAATTTAATTGCTGCCTCTGTGAAAGTTTGATAAGGTCTGTAACTTGGGCACTGGTACTTGTGAATATAAAAGCATAAAATTGAGTGATGTGAAGATTAAAACAAAAAGTTTCTTAGCTGTATCAACAAAATGGTACGAAGATCTTCGAAAGGAGGGTGCAGGATAAGGGGAAGTTGGGTGTGTAGGGAAATTGCTACCGGATCGCGTAATTAAATTAAATTAAACTAATTCCATGTTTAAAAATATATATGGAGTAAATAAGTTTGAAGAGATCCTCAAGGATCTATCTGCAGCAGTGACCATAAGCAAAGAACAAGCATCTGATGAATTTATGCGCTGGAAAGTATTGGCTAAAAACAAGAAGTCTGTATCAATCGTCAACTGTGGGACAGAGTGTATAGCGAAAATGGTGAAGACAATCAGTATCCAACTATATTAAAAATCATTTCTTCCTTCCGTGAGCTTTCGTTCACCACTGCAATATGTGTGCGAGATTTTAGTGAGCTTAACAACATGAAAACTCAGAACCGAAAATGTATGGACACTCTAAATGAAAGTGAATGGAACTCCACTGAATAATGTTGACCCCAACCCAGATGTGGCTTCCTGGTGTGAAAAAAACACACACACACACACACACACACACACACTCACACGCACACACTCACACACACATAGAACACTCGCAAACCAGAATTCCTTGATAGGAAGTAATACACAGTTCTTCAGGTAAACTAATAAGGCACTAGGTGTATTTTTTAAAGTAGGGAATCACTGCATTTACTATTTTTAACTATGGTACATTGAATAAACTGAATGTTTCTGTTTCAACGGTCTTACTGACAAATTGTACTCCAAAACTGTCAAATAAAATTATTCTTAGGATTTGTACACCAAGGAAAATATTTTTGAATTTTTTAGTTTACATATTGACTTATTTGTATTTAAAAAAATAATCCTCAGACGATGAATAAGAAAAAAAATCGAAGATATCTTATATATATATAAAAATAGACATGTTTTTTCCTATATTTCACTTTTCAGCCAACACTACCTAGCACAGATCACTGATGTTTGTGGGTGGAAGTAGCATGGAGTTTCCTGTCGTGCACAACGTTGGCCGAATGGTGATAGCTGTGGGGATGTGGGAGATATAATGATTAAAGTTGGTCAGTGCAAGGCGTTTTCATATTTCGACCAAAAATTCGTATCTCCGTATACTTCTCTTTCCTGCCACAACTACATAGCATTGAGTATTGGTGTTTGTGTTTGGTAGTAGAATCGTATCTCATGTAGTGCACTATGGTTGTTAGATGTCGGTAACTATGGGGGTGTGGGAGATATGGGGGTTGAAAGTGATCGACCTGTGGCAATTTCATACTTCTGCCAAAGACAAAAGTGTCATGGTGTATCACTTTTAAGCGAAAACTATAGATCACAGATAACTGGCGTTTGTGTGTAGTAGTAGCAAAGAGTCACCTTTCGATTACAACAGCGGCCGATTTTCAGAAACTGTGGTACTGTGGTAGATATGGTGGTTGTAAGTGGCCGACCAAGGATATTTTCGTATTTCGACTGTCTCCGCATATGTCACTTTTCTGCCACAACTACATAGCATAGAGCATTGGTGTGTGTGTTTGGCAGTAGAATCGTATCTCATGTAGTGCACTATGGTTGTTAGATGTCGGTAGCTATGGGGGTGTGGGAGATATGGGGGTTGAAAGTGATCGACCTGTGGCAATTTCATACTTCTGCCAAAGACAAAAGTGTCATGGTGTATCACTTTTAAGCGAAAACTATAGATCACAGATAACTGGTGTTTGTGTGTAGTAGTAGCACAGAGTCACCTTTCGATCACAACAGCGGCCGATTTTCAGAAACTGTGGTAACTGTGGTAGATATGGTGGTTGTAAGTGGCCGACCAAGGATATTTTCATATTTCGACTGTCTCCGCATATGTCACTTTTCTGCCACAACTACATAGCATAGAGCATTGGTGTTTGTGTTTGGTAGTAGAATCGTATCTCATGTAGTGCACTATGGTTGTTAGATGTCAGTAGCTATGGGGGTGTGGGAGATATGGGGGTTGAAAGTGATCGACCTGTGGCAATTTCATACTTCTGCCAAAGACAAAAGTGTCATGGTCTATCACTTTTCAGCGAAAACTATAGATCACAGATAACTGGCGTTTGTGTGTAGTAGTAGCACAGAGTCACCTTTCGATCACAACAGCGGCCGATTTTCAGAAACTGTGGTACTGTGGTAGATATGGTGGTTGTAAGTGGCCGACCAAGGATATTTTCGTATTTCGACTGTCTCCGCATATGTCACTTTTCTGCCACAACTACATAGCATAGAGCATTGGTGTTTGTGTTTGGTAGTAGAATCGTATCTCATGTAGTGCACTATGGTTGTTAGATGTCGGTAGCTATGGGGGTGTGGGAGATATGGGGGTTGAAAGTGATCGACCTGTGGCAATTTCATACTTCTGCCAAAGACAAAAGTGTCATGGTGTATCACTTTTCAGCGAAAACTATAGATCACAGATAACTGGCGTTTGTGTGTAGTAGTAGCACAGAGTCACCTTTCGATCACAACAGCGGCCGATTTTCAGAAACTGTGGTAACTGTGGTAGATATGGTGGTTGTAAGTGGCCGACCAAGGATATTTTCAGTATTTCGACTGTCTCCGCATATGTCACTTTTCTGCCACAACTACATAGCATAGAGCATTGGTGTTTGTGTTTGGTAGTAGAATCGTATCTCATGTAGTGCACTATGGTTGTTAGATGTCAGTAGCTATGGGGGTGTGGGAGATATGGGGGTTGAAAGTGATCGACCTGTGGCAATTTCATACTTCTGCCAAAGACAAAAGTGTCATGGTCTATCACTTTTCAGCGAAAACTATAGATCACAGATAACTGGCGTTTGTGTGTAGTAGTAGCACAGAGTCACCTTTCGATCACAACAGCGGCCGATTTTCAGAAACTGTGGTACTGTGGTAGATATGGTGGTTGTAAGTGGCCGACCAAGGATATTTTCGTATTTCGACTGTCTCCGCATATGTCACTTTTCTGCCACAACTACATAGCATAGAGCATTGGTGTTTGTGTTTGGTAGTAGAATCGTATCTCATGTAGTGCACTATGGTTGTTAGATGTCGGTAGCTATGGGGGTGTGGGAGATATGGGGGTTGAAAGTGATCGACCTGTGGCAATTTCATACTTCTGCCAAAGACAAAAGTGTCATGGTGTATCACTTTTCAGCGAAAACTATAGATCACAGATAACTGGCGTTTGTGTGTAGTAGTAGCACAGAGTCACCTTTCGATCACAACAGCGGCCGATTTTCAGAAACTGTGGTACTGTGGTAGATATGGTGATTGTAAGTGGCCGACCAAGGATATTTTCAGTATTTCGACTGTCTCCGCATATGTCACTTTTCTGCCACAACTACATAGCATAGAGCATTGGTGTTTGTGTTTGGTAGTAGAATCGTATCTCATGTAGTGCACTATGGTTGTTAGATGTCAGTAGCTATGGGGGTGTGGGAGATATGGGGGTTGAAAGTGATCGACCTGTGGCAATTTCATACTTCTGCCAAAGACAAAAGTGTCATGGTGTATCACTTTTCAGCGAAAACTATAGATCACAGATAACTGGCGTTTGTGTGTAGTAGTAGCACAGAGTCACCTTTCGATCACAACAGCGGCCGAATTTCAGAAACTGTGGTTGTGTGGGATATATGGTGGTTGTAAGTGGCCGACCAAGGATATTTTCGTATTTCGACGAAAGGCATGTGTCTCCGCAGATTTCTCTTTTCTGCCACGACTACATAGCATAGAGCATTGGTGTTTATGTGTGGTGGTAGAATCGTGTCTTTTGTTGTGCACTATGGTTGTTAGATGTCTGTAGCTATGGGGGTGTGGAAGATATGGGGGATGAAAATGGTCGACCTGTCGCAATTTCATATTTCTGCCAAAGACGCATGTGTCACGGTGTATCACTTTTGAGTGAAAACTATCAATCGCAGATTACCGGCGTTTTTGTGTGGTAGTAACACAGAGTCACCCATCGATCACAACGTTGGCCGAAATTCGGTAACTGTGGGAGTGTGTGAGATATGGTGTTTGAAATTTGTCGATCATGAATATTTTCGTATTTCATCCAAAGACTTGTGTGTATCCGTAAATTTTACTTTGCTGCCGGAACTACATAGCGCAGAAGACTGGTATTTGTGTGTGGTAATAGTATCGAGTCTCCCATCGTGCACTATGGATGGTTAGATGTCTACAGCTGTCAATATGAATACTTTACAATCACGAACGAAGTTGTGGGTACCAGCTATTATATTATAATTGTGGAAGTAAGTTTCTGTCTTTTTGTTACGTTTTGACGACTAAATGGCTATATCAATATTGATGGAATTTAACAATGAAATAATGTAGGAAGGACACAGGACATTTTTTCGGTATGAATAACAGTTTTAGTCACGAAATTTTAAGAACTTATCGAATGATGAAAGACAGACAGATTCGTGTGTTAGTCTGTAATGTTACGTTGGTTGCTCAGTCGCGCAGTCTGTTAGTGTTTGATTTGTTAATAAATTTCGATAAGAAACAAAACTTATTATTTAGTATAGAAGTCAATTTGCTCTGCACTGTACTATTCATTTGTGTCTGTATAAAAGTTTCTGGCACCAATTTGTCTTCCTTTTTGACATGCCTTACGGACGTAAACCTGGCCTAAGGTGCAGGTCTAGAAGACAACTGTGCTTCTATTAGATTATAAGATTCAGATGCTCATGTTGAATAAAGAAGAAAAAACCAAGCTGAAATAAAGCTGCCATCAGTTAACCCCCTCCCCCCCCCCCCCCCACACACACACACATCCCCGCACCTTCGCTTACTTTTCTGTTTTTAAATATGTTGTAAATTGATTCTCTTCATGAGACAGATTAGACGATAGGATGATATAATGATGGCTTTCCATCATATTATGTCGACTCGGTGTTGTTTGGGACAAATCTTACGTTACTAACAGTTTTCTATATCCAATTCTGGCAATGAAACTCCAAGTCCACGCGTACGAAGTCGCGGGTAACAGCTAGTTTAGGAATAAAACAAGAAATCTCTGAAGATCACTGTGTAAAATTCGAAAGTTATTGTAATAAATACAGTAAAATCAGTAATCGCAATTTTGGTGTATAATATATTGGCACATCCATACCATATTATCTGCTTCCAGGCCTGTTTATAGAATTAAATTGTGTTGAGTAAGTTGTAAGCTATAAAATCTGTATTTCCATATTTATAATATGATTACGTGTGAATTTTTTTAATTTTACTCCTGAGTCTGAAAGTTAGGAGTAACAAATACTCCTGGTATTTTTAACGAATTTTTAGCACTGCATCACAGGTCTTGATTATTAAGTAGATTTGGTTGACCACTGCGTTGTACATGGCAGGAAGTAGTACAGGAAATCTCATATTCACGACACACCATGGATCAAGGAATTTCAGAAATGTAATTCACCACGCTGCTAGCGCCTTCTACTAGGTAAAAAATAGTTATTCAACCCATTTTATTTCTACGTTACCCAACTAAAATATAATTTCACAAAATTTTAATTATGATATTCGGTTTTGGGGTAGCGAACAACATATCATGGGCAGGTCCGAAGTCTAAATTCGTTTCGTTCATAAGCTAGAAGTATGCTTTAGATGCACAGACAGCGGAGTGACAACAGAGGTATCCGTTTCACTGTGAGTACGACGTGGCATCCTACCAAAATACGCCTTTAAACCAATGTTGTGCCTAATATTAGGAACAACACCTGCAACAGCGGCAGGAACGTATTCAGCTAGTTACGAACTGCAAACGAAATTTTTCATATGGGCCGAACAATGTTTGCAAAATCTCCTTCTTCGTTATCAACCAGACCCCGAAGTGGTAGCGACAAAAAAGGAGAATCGTGGAAGAAATGTTTTCGAGACTTTCACCAAGTTGGAGATATCTTCGGAACCTGAAAACAATGAAATGATACTGAACAAACCTGGTCCCGTTCCTCAGCAGTCGCCGAATGAGGACCCACCAGAACAGGGCGGGTGATGTTAAGTCGATAGGTTGGCTCCCATACTCCAATGGAATGCGAAGGTTTTCATGCTAACATAGAGGTAGTATAACTCTTAGCACGGTCTAATACTTTGGCTCTCTGACTCCAGGAGATACATTTTAGACCTTCTCAACGTCTAGCGCTAAGAAAATATAGCCTTTGTAGGAAGGATGATACCGAGAGTAACTGAGCTAAGGTAGGGGTGGCTAAGTTTTTCCGAAACACGGTCCACACCGAACGTTTTGTTCTCACCTCTGCATTACAAGCAGTAGCGATTAAAATATACATTTCGACAGAAACTGACCGCGTGTTCTATGTATCTGCCTCCAAGCTCTCCAATCACCACCAACTGGTTGACATCCTGCGACAACTACGTGTGCCATTTCTCCTACTGAGAGATTTCAAAGCTCATAATGCATTGTGCTGTTCCAGCTCTGTTTGCCCCAGAGGAAATATGTGTCCTTAATAGTGCAAAACGATGCATTTTACTGTTGCATCTGGTTCGTCCTGAGTTTTGGTAGTAGCAGTTATGTGTTTATCAGGGATAGCTCTTGTTTGATAACGACAGGCAATGACTTTACAATTAATGCATTAACATTATAAGTCTCCATTCGGTGCGATTAAGATTAGCAATATTAACATATTGGCATCATTTAATTTAATGGCGATGGAACACATGCCTTTTCTTGTACCCACCTACTTTTGCTACCTACGAATTTTTATTTTAAATTCTGTCAGCATTTTTAGTAAATTATTCGTCATTTCCATTGATAATTTATTCCAGTCCCTGACTCCTTTACTATTGAAGAAAATTTTACCACACCTCTATGCTTGAAAATATATGCCACATGTGGTAATGATCGTCTTTTCCCTTCCATGTACCACTCTTCCACCAATATCTTTTCACGCCTCATCACCAATATCGGTATTGCTCTCGTCTTTGTAAATCATAGGCAATGACTTCAGATTCTGCTGATTTATTTGTTTACATTTGTCCACAGGTGTCAAAAAACGAAATCAAACACGTTTTAAAAAATCGATATGAAAAAATTATCAGTTATGTTTGATGTAAACTTAATTTTGACATACATTCGACCATAAGTTTTTCATACTGCAACTGAGTTACTAAACCGAAGATTTACAGGGATATCGAAGAGATCTGAGTGAAAATAGGGCGTGCCAAGTCTCAGGATGCGGCAAAGTGGCGCCAGGCGTCTCGGCGCCTGCCGTCGGATGCTGGGCGCCGAGTTCGATAAGCAGAGGGGGGCGGGCGGACATTATTCGCTAGCGGATATGATTCGTCTGCAGTGACTCAATATCTGAGAAACTTACGGGCTCTCTATACCACACATTCCAATGTTTAACCTTCTTATTATTATTATTGTCGAGTCACAAACAACAAATAGCCTACACATTTAAACGTTGTTAAAGTTAACAACTTTAAAACCCTTTTCACCCAGTGCTTCACAACGTGAAGTGAATTCGATTTTGTTTGAAATTGATCATCTTTGTTGCAGAATGTCGGGTACATAAGTCACTGGAGCATAATATTTCATTGTTTCATTTCACAACATTCACACTTAATGTTGGTAGCGATAACCATATTTAGCCAGATTTGCCTTGGATCTGCCCGCTCATAGTCAAAATCGATCAAAAGGACCTCTAGACATCCCAGTCCTCTGTACAAAATGTTAACATTCGAGTGCAATCTTCTGAGTGTGTTAGTAATGAAACTTTGTCTTTCGCCAGTTTAATTATAAATGGTGCTTATAACTGATACTATTCCTAGGAATTATTTAGATGCCATTTCTATAGACTGTTTGTTCTGTATCAGTTGACTGAAATCGCTTCGCTTATTTGCAACCCTTCAGATATTATGTAGAAATATAGACACATTTCGTGTCTTACAGCATAAAGGAAACAGATACACTAATGCTATGAATTTTAAGTAAGTAATGAAACTTTGATGCTATTTTTTCATATATTTTTTTCATCTTCAGAAGGGAGGTCACAATATACAAATATTTGAAATTATTGAAATGAAAACTGGAATAAAATTAGTAATGGTAATTTTAAAACATCTGTACTGGTTTCGGTAAGACGAGGCTGAAGTGTTCATTTTTATCAGCTATTAAGAAAGACAAATACATATTTTTTTATATAGGCTTCTTTCCTTCGGTACTTTTTCTTTATCCTTCAAAAATCTTTCGTATTACCTCATTAAAAAATCTTTTGGGCTGATCTATGAGAACATCAAACATGAATTTCCGTCTTCGTAACGATTTTTTAAAAAGAAACCCTGCTTACAGAATCGACTGAGATTTGGTTTGTAGATGTTCAAACGCTTCTGTTTACGGTTCTTTGATTTTTTTGTAGATTATCTTGGAGAAAATATCCAGGGAGAGATTGAACACGTTGGCGGATACTGGATACTAGGCATCTAAAAACTTGCCCCACTGTTGTCATCGGCAGAGGACGTGAGTGGATATCAGCCTCTTCTTCTCTACAAAACACCTTTCTCTTACTGTGCACAAAGTCTTTCTTTAATGTCGGCACCAGGCGTACTCTGTGATAGTATAAACACATCAACGACTCTAAAATTGGAGCAACAGCTTTTCTAGCACCATGTTTATTGGTAAACTGACACAACTTGTGATCTTGTACGTAAGTTGATCAATGGACAGCGCAGTCAACAGAAGTTTTAACATAATGGGAATGCGGATAAGATGAGGAGAAATTCAACTGTATGAAAAGGTGGACAGCATTTTTGATTGATACTGGAGGATCGATGATATCAATGGCGTTGTTAATTCTCTATTAATTGGAGCAGACGTTGATTTATAGTTCTTCGAATAAGTGGGTTTCACTGGTTACTACTATTACAATTCCTACAAGTTTTGGCGGAATTTTAACCAGTCGGAACCTATAGGTCTACCTTTGGGAGTGTCCTTTCAAAACCTAGTGTTAAGTGTTCACAACGTTGGTAACTATGAACAAATCGAGTTGAAAGGTGAACTTGTTTTGAGGATTTAGAGCAATATGATCATCTGTTTAGGTTGTAAAGTAAAGATATATCCGGTATTTTCATGGATCTGCAGGTCCCAGTTTGGGATCAGTTTCATCACTAACACATCCTCAGAGTATTTTGGATTCATGACCCTGTTGACTACTGCGAGGGTAGTGTCTGTTTGGAGCAATGGCTTTTCTTAGATTTGTCACATTCTCTTAATTAATTATTTAATTTAATTTAATTACGATAGTACAAACACGCCGGTGATAATTTCCCTGCTTAACCTGTTTCACATTACCTGAGTTCACTACTTTAGGTAAATTGTTCATCTTCCCCTCTGTAACTTGTTATAGTCTCTTACCCTTGTCTAGAAAACAAAATTTCCAACCCACTTATTCCTGAAAACAAATGCCGGCTTGTGGCCATGCTCAATTTCTTCTTCCCATCTACTAGTCCTAGTTCTTCAACTCATTTGCTTCATACACTCCAAACACTCTGTCACTCACCTCCTATGTATTAATTCATAGGCTTCCCAAGCCAGTTTCTTCATCAAATCAGTTGTTGATTGTGTTCTGCAGTAATTTCCACCATCAAGCCGCCTACATCTACACCTTCTCCAACAGCTGTATTTGATGCACCTAACATGGGTTCCATAGAACCCCACAATACTCAAGAAATGGTCTAACCTAGGTCGTCTATCCCAGTTATTTCCCTACCCTGGTAAATCTTCGAAACATCTCCTTTCAGTAATTGCAAGATTTTGAAATTTTTTCTTCTCACATGCCTAATACGTCCTACTCAATTAAGTTTATGATAAAATATCATACCAAGATATTCGCACTTAACGTTTTCAACAAGCAATTCCTCTTCCACCCAATTATCCCCCTCCCCCCCCCCCAAAACGTTATTTTTATATCTGTGTATGTAATAAGTTAATTCATTTTAGCACTTATCTTCATGCCATGTTGATCAACCCAGCTATGTATCCTTTACAGACCACCGTGTATTTGTTCACAGTCCTGTTACATAAATGATTTTTTTTTGTAAATTTGATTCTTCGTCTCTGTAGTCATTTAATTGGGCAAGGCATTATTTGTTATGTGGAAACGTTATAGATTTGACTTCTGGAGTATCTACGATCATCATACGCTATCGAATTCAATAAACATCTTCTTCAGATTAATAAAAAAAAAATATAAGAGTGTGCATACCACTCGAAAAAGAAGTTTTTCGGTATACAAGTAAGCAGTGGCGGATCCAGGATTTTGTTTGAGGTGGGGGGGGGGGCTAGGATTTGGATTGGAACAACTGAATGAACAGTGTTCGAAACCTAATATATTGTTGAAGGAGGTTCAATGGATGTTACGTAAGTTAACAATATAATGTATCTTAAGGTTATATTTGGCGTAAAATAATAATGAGTACTACATAAAGAAACAAATATATGGCAAGATTAAAATTAACTTTCGTGTGAAAACGGAATACACAGCTACTATTAAAAATGCTCCAGCATTCCTAAACGCAGAGTGTGAAAAAGTCAACCAAGTAAATAAATGTAAGTACCTTAAAGCATTAATACAATCCAATTGTTTAGACAAAAAAAAAAAAAATTAAACAAGGTCCTGAAATATAGAACTAGTATTTTAATTAGTAAAAAATTAAAAAAGCTCTATAATTAACAGCAATAAATCAGCACTACAAATCAATTACAAAGCTAATGCCTTTGTGCAACAGAATATCTGACTGATACCTGGGAGGAATGAAACGTTTTTTAAAAAAAGTTTCAGAGAAACAACAAAACGTATATAACGAAAGGTTCCAGAAGATGTTTATTCCTATAAAAAAAGAAGATTTTTACCTATCATGAACTTTGTCCCAGATAATCCATACAGACAAACGAAAAGACTATTTCATTGTTGTGATTAAGAATATCCAACGAAATATCCGCTGGTTTGCTGAAATGAAAATGAGTCTATAAGAAACTAATCTTCAGAAATAATAATAAGAAACTATGAACAGAGTCACCATTCGAAAAGAGGTTAAAGAGTTTGAGGACATCTAGAAGACAGTAAGAAACAAACGAAAAAGTTTTTTGGCAGGACGAAGAAATCTGGACACAATGAAGGAAGGAAGAAATAATAGAATGAAACAATTATGTTAATTTAACCAGGGCCGCGTTTAAGCATGGGCTGTAGCCTAGGGGCCCGCGCCACAAAGAGGGGGCTCGTACCACAACCCTGAACCCTGGATCTCCGCTTGTAGAGCTAAAAAAAAAGGCCGCCCATAAATGTTTAGGGCTGAATTCCAAAATTTAAACATCCATAGCTCGGAGGCAGCCAGGGCCACTCTACAGTTGGCTAAAATCGAGATGAAGAACAAATTGATTAGTAGAATATATACAAAGTAGTTTCATCATGAAACTCGACAGGAACACTAGAAGGTGAATCTCAGCAGATGGGCAAAATCTTTGTGTAATGCGGCATTGTGACGCACTAAGCTGCCTTACAGTAGGCGTCTACTGAATGGCGTCCCGCCAGCCGCGGTAGTTATTGATCAGGGTGGCCACTACGACGCCGGGCGCCAGTCTGTTGTACTCCGAGACATGGCGCGTGCCCTGGCGATAAGCTGCCTGCTAGCCTCGGGTCAGTCACCAACACCTATTACTTGCAATCATTGTTCCTTAACCGTATTAATAGCTTCCGCTTCCACAGTGACCATCCTCTAATAGACCATCAACAATGAAATTAACTTCGATTTGTATGATAGGGGTGACTCGTTTTATTATCATTGATTCTTTCGTGACTAGGTATCTTGCATAGCTGCAGTATGTTGAAAGACAGCCTACACGTAAAAATACCAATAAAAAACGTTGCCTTCCTTTGCATTTCACGTAAAACTATAGGTTTAAGAAAACAACCTTCATTCAAATTTTCATTCATTTCACACACATTATTTTCAGTGACGTAATCAGGATTGAGATCATGACGAGCGGGAAAGAGAGGTGGATTGTAGGAGTAGAGCATTGAAATAAACAGAATAAGCCTCAACATTTCTTCCTGTTTAAATTACATTCTTCCAAACTCTCAATATCTGGTAAATATTCTTCAGAGTTTGCTGTCAGGATATCTAATTCTATATTTATTCAATATTTCTTTCTGATACAATTTCTCCCCTGCAGTCTCACTTATTCATGTCAAAACACAATCCTTTTAAGTTCTTTTTGTTTTTAAATTTGATCCTGAGCAGCAATCAGTAACAGCTGCCAATTTTTTTAGTCAATTAGTCATTAGCAATTCCATTTGTTTATTAAACTATTATATTAAACAATAAATTACGAAAATTTAATAGCAGATTTCATTTTGAATAAACAGTAGCAATTTCATAGTAAAATATTTTATACAATGTATTACAGCTTTTATATTGCTAGGTAGATGAATTTAATTCCAGTCATTGGTATTTATGGCCAGTTACAAATATTAAGAGTACAGTATTTAAAAATGCTTGTAGTAACACATTTAACAACAGCTTTGTATCAGAAAAGTTCACTGCAATTTTCCATTATGGATATTGGATTGGTAATCATATACGTTGGTGGCAGAGTTATTCCATTCGGTATTACATACTGAAACTACGTGTATGTTAATGCTTTCCTTTTGTACCCTAAATTTCATCCATAGTTGCATGGTTTCCCAGTACCGTAGACCAAAACTGTAACCTCATTTGATGCCGGTAAAAAAATATCAAATAAAACACCACAAGTTTCCTCTTTGAATAGAAATTCTTGCCACCAGTTGTTTTCTGAAATATCATTAATATTAATTTTAAATGTTTTGAAAAATATTAGAAGCTCATTGTAAATATTAATTATGATTGCATTCATTCTATATTAAATCAATTTATCATGTCATTAATGTAAAACAATAATAAACTTATATTTTAATAACCATGTTGTGAGTGCTTTGTTTGAAGAATTTTCTAAACGTACACTCTTTCTGATCTCGTTTGAACAATGTATATTTACTTATGTCTATAGAAGACCCTTTACATCTGTAAAAAGTATATGGTGAGGATCTTGGTAAACAGCAATTGTTTAACTGCTCAGACATGAAAAAAGTTAATTTAATTGCTATAGACTGCACATTCTGGAGGCAATTTACTTACATATCGTTTTTTTCCATTTCCTCTATCTGCCTACTCTTGCCCTCTACAAATTTCAACTTCAGCATTTTTGGTAAATTATTCATCTTTTCTCTTGGTGACTTATTCCAATCCCTGACCATCCTATCAATGAAAGAAAATATTCCCACACCCTGGTATCTGAAATCGATGGTCAGCTTATGATTATGGTCACCTTTTCCCTTCCATGCGTTACTTTCAATTCTTATACCAATGTCTTTCTGCACCTCATCACCAATATATGTCTTGAACATTCCCATGACTCTCTTCACTCTTCCTCTTGTTTTCCAATGAAATCCATTCATGCTCTTTTATCACTTACTAATTGTGTTCTGAGATAATTTTCAGGGGCAGATCGAGCAGCCCTCCTTTGCACATCCTGCAACTCCTGTATTTGATACCCATAATGTGAGTCCCATACTCAGGGCCAGCGCTAGGATTCTCGGGCCCCAGGTAAATGTTTTTGGGCCCCCTACCTTGAGATATATATATATATATATATATATATACATATACTTTAAACTTTGATTTTTTGGATAAAGTCAGAAAATTTTAATCAAAAAAATCAAATAACACCTTTTTTAAGAAAAGTTTTTTATTTCTATTTAGCTAGACACCCTGGCAGGAGGGCCCCCTATGGGGGCCCAATCCAAGGGTACTTTTACCCCGCTTATCCCTCCCTAACGCCGGCCCTGCCCATACTACACCACCATATTTAATCAATGGTCTGACCATAGTTTTGTAACAAAATTCTTTTACTTCTCTCTTACATCTCCTCATCACTCTCTCCACAGGTGAAGAATTTTGAAACTTTTTCCTACAACCTGACCAACATGTCCTGCCCAGTTGAGTTTCTTATTAAATGTTTTGCAGAGGTATTTATATTTCAAATCTTAAACAAGCAATTCCTTTCAAACCTTTTTAATCATTAGTTTTTTTAATCTGTGTACCTAATAAGCTGACACTTCTTTGTATTTATCTTCATCTCATGTTGACCTACACAGCTAGATCTCCTACCTCCTTATATGGGTCCTGTCAGGGCTGGCATTGGGCGAGGGGGTGGGGGAGGTAAGCAAGGCAAAAGTACCTAGGGACCAGGCCACCAAAGGGGGCCCACTGGCCTTGGTGCCTAGGGAAATACAAATGAATTTTTTAAAATTGGACCCATGATTTTGAATATTTTTTAATTAAAATTTTCTGATTTTGTTCAAAAAATCCAAGTGTAAAGTAAAAAACTTTGTTTGTAGGGAGGGGGCCCAATAACGCTCACCCAGGACCCGAGAATCTTAGCCTTGGCCCTAGGTTCTGTACTTCTCTTTATTTTTTGTTTTGGAATAAATTTTCTTCACTCTTTTATACTATCTCCTTGAATACTTCCCACTTCACTATACTTATTCCAGCCATCAATTTCCTGAAACTTTTCCAGACATACCTCTACATATTGTAAATATATAAGTTTCTATAGTTGTATCTATGTACCTTTTCAATTTTGGCCGACGGTTTACTGAGCTCTTTAATAACTATGTACATTTTTGGGGCGGCAATACTGTACAAAAACTTATTGGGTTTCAAGCCGCATCAAAGTTGAATTATCTGGCGATTCAACTTTGACACTGCTTGAAACTTAAGAAGTTTTTTACTGAATTCTTTCATATCCATCAGAACAGCTTTATGATCCCTTATTTCTTCAGTTACTTGACATCCATCAGGGTTATCATAATAGGAAGTTATCTGTCATGTTTTGTCTTCTTGCATTCTGCTCTATCATTTGTGTAAAGCCTCATTCCCTTTTTAAGGTATGTGCAAATCTCTGTTCCTTTATGTTACTAATCTTATTTCCTACCCAGTTTACAGCTGGTAACTTTAAATTCCCACCACTAATGGCCATAGTACTCTCACTTCTGAGCTCTGAGTATGAATTTAGTTTTCCCCCTAATAGCTTCATTCTTCCACTGCAATAAGCAGCCAGCACCCAATTTTTCTTTTTTACTGCCACAGGAGTCTGCAACAAGTAACTCATGGTCAAAATCTATATACATCAGTGAACTGTAGCAGTCTTTTCTTACTGGTATGAAAATCTCTCCATCAATTACCCTCCATTAGATGCAGACCAGTTGCCAAATAACTCATAATTTATTACTCTTTTATGCTTAATCCCACTCTTCTCCATCATAGATTCAACAAGGTTGTACCCATGAAGAAGACCATAGAACACTATTAAAATTTAGCAGAGAAATGCATAGAAAGCATAATAGCACTTTAAAATCTCAAGAAGTATTTGGCTAAAAATCAACTGTTAACCGCAAAATTGTAAGATCAGAAATACTTGCTCAAAACCACTGGCACTAAATTAACAAAAGTGTCATAAACACTAATGGAATTAATGTCATTTCATTTTAGTGACTTGTGTCTAGCATTGCCCTAATTTTGATTTATTGATCCCACTGCAGTGTTCTAATAATTACAGGTTTCACTTGGTAATTTATCATAATAATTTGATAATTGTTATTCATCTGGAATAATACACAGTATGAAGCTCTCAATTTTGATACAATAAGAGTGATGTGATTCTGATTCATATCAAATGTTGTTCTCATACTAACCACAATATTAGCTGCAAACCTATCCTCTCACTACCCTTGTTCTCAAGGTACATATTTGTTGCCTTTCTATTTTTGATTTAATCTGATTTCATACATTGTCAATAGCTTTGTGGGTGGGTAAGACTTTTCAAGGCAAGTGACTGTCATCAACTGTATTCACACAGTTCAAGTAATGGTATTAGCATTTTTTGCTGTTCTATATTTGAAATTAGATTTTTTTGCCAGAAATAGGATAACATTTAGTAAATAGTTGTGGAAAGTTGCATAAAAGTTGTAAATCACATATTAAGTGCAACTATTTTAGGCAGATTGGAATGAAATGTGACAAGAAATTAAGTAAAAAATTAAAACTTTATGAAACTTGCAATTAGACTATTCTAAAATTAAATAATAAGTATCAATATTCATACAGTAAATCAAATGTTCTACTGACATTATAACTAAGTACTGCAAAGTAACCATCAAGTCTTACAGGAGTAGCTTCCGATAAAGCACTCCGGCCATCCTGATTTGGGTTTTCCATGGTTTCCCTAGATCGCTCCAGGCGAATGCTGGGATGGTTCCTCACAATAGCCCATGGGCGCCTCGTGCCATATCCCGTATATACCTTCCAAACCATTACCTTTCCTGATAGGTGCAATGCACCCTCCGCCAAACACTTTTAGTGAATCGCGGAGTAATTGTAATAGTAATAGTAAGTCTTCCTTCTTAAGATAAACACAGATTACAATGATAACTAAAACAAAAATTTATAATATGTGAGAATAATTATATAGTTAAACCATACAATGAATTTTTAAAACTAACATGCCTCTTAATTTTATGTTACAAACATTCTTAGAAATCTATTTCAAGTATAATTTATACTGTTAGCTGCACACTGGCAATGCTGCTGTAGAACCTCCATGCAATGTAACCAAATAATGTCACTATGTCACACCATATTTGCATACCTGTCTTTCCCATACCACATACAGGCATAGTGACAAAAAGAACAGAGCCTGTTTTAGCAAATGTTTTAGTATAGTGTTTTCATGATGTTTTGGAAAAAGGAAGAATGGAGTTGAATAAAGAATGAATATGTCAGAGGCCATTAAAGTGTCATCAAAGTCTTCAATAGTATTGCAGGAAATCTGAATTGCCTTACAGAACAGTGGATAAAACCTTTGATGAAGGCCACCGAAATGTGATAGACATGTATCGGAAGGTCATCTTACAGTCAATTCCACTGTTCTGTAAGGCAATTCAGTTTCCTCATAAGCTCTTGAAGACCTTGATTACACTGTCATGCTGAATGACCTGACACATTCAATCTTTATCCAACTCCATTGTTACTGTTTTGAAAATATTGTAACACACACTACACTAGATTGAAAGCTAACATGTAGCTCTGTTCTTCTTCTCACTGTTCATGCATGTGATGTATGAATGGAGGATCCATTTGCACTGAGGCAAGATAAGTATTTCACTAACGTGTAGTATAAGCGATGTTATTTGGTTCTATTGCATGGCATCTCTACAGCAATGTTGCCACTATTAGACTGCTAAACCTTCTATGTTTAACAGAAAGCTGTAATTAATTACTCTTCTTCAGTTCAACTTTTTTTTTTAAATTCTCCATTTTAAAAATCTTTGCTAAAAATTACCAGTACTTTCTACTACAGTAGAACTCCAACTAACGAAATCAATTGAGACCGGATCCCATTCAGATAAAAAAATTTGGATAGTTGGATTTTTCTGAAAATGGTCTATTTTAACTAATTACTGTATGCAGACAGGAGGAGGATGTGGAGGGTCATGGGAGTGTACAGGGTATATACTGGTGATGAGGCATGGAAAGATATTGGAGTAGGCATGAAAAGTAGCGCATGGAAGGGAAAAGATGACCATGACCACAAGCTGGCACTCGATTTCAGGCACAAGGGTGTGGGAAAATTATCTTTTTTAGGTAAGTGTGTCAGCGATTGGAATGAGTTACCAAGAGAAATGATGAAAACTTTACCAAAAACGTTGAAAGAATTTAAATATAAAATTTGTAGAGGGCAAATGTAGGTGTGTGCAGGATAGGGGGAAGATGTAGGCGTAGGGAAATTGCCACCGGAGCCTGTGCTCCATTGTATTTTGAAAATGAGAGAAAAAAAACTATTTTTAAAGAAAAAGAGCTTCTAATTAATTAAATGAAAAGGCAAAACTTTTACATGTTAAGTGCTGTACATTAGTACAGTACATATGTACCGTACTGTGAATAAAAGTTTTTGCTTGTTGAACTTCCCATCTTAATTAAAAAAAGTAATTCGGATATTCAGTGATTTGGATATTTGGAGTTTGGATAATTGGAGTTCTACTGTACATTTTTTTAACCTACTTTTTCATCAAGTTTCATGCAAAGTGTGCATTACTTCTTCATCCATGACTTTTAATACCCAACTTTTAAATTACTTCTCAAGCAAAAGTTTACCTTCCTTGAACTCTTTTGTATAGTTGCTTATTATGAACAATAACAATGTGTTACTTTCTGAATTCATGACACTAACGTACTGAGAAAGTAACATATCACATATGTGTAAAATTTTGATTTCATTAATACAACACATTTTGAGGTCAAGTTATTTTTATTATTTTCAGCTCATTTTTTAATTTTAGAATACTGATGCCTAAAATTCAAATTGAACATAGTATGTTAGCACAACACTGAAAATGGGGAAGGCTATGGCATTTTCCCATATATGAACCATCCTGGTCACAGATCTTAGGTTGTTTGTTGCTGATGTTAACAATTCATATTAGGATGAAGTACAGATTTCACGAAGACAGTAAAATTGTTTAAGTATAGAGCTTACATTATTTAAAGATAGATGGCACAAAACATTTCCTCACCTTTTAATAAATTCATTTTTTTTAACTCAACAATCAATAGGATAAATATTTCACATGAAGTAAGTCCTTGACATTGTCAGATTTTGTTTTCATTGATGAGTTTTATTTTAGCCTCTTGTTCTGGAGCTTTTCTGCCAATTTTACTGCATTAAGCTGCATCTGGGTAATTATGTAAAAATAATATTCACTAAGGTTTAACCCACCACTTTTCAGACTTCTTCAGTGCTAACTGCAATCTTGCCACGAGGAGTGCTATAAAATTATGAAACAATGCTTGGTGAAGGTTAAAATGCCTCAGCTTAGCTCAGATAACAATGATAATATTGACTCTCATCGCATAACTATATGATTTCATTTGTGTTAAGGTGCCATGGTGTATGTCAGTAGATTAAATTTTTTAGGTATTTTCTTTGTAATTATCCTCTAGGCAAAGCTGGGATCCCTTAGAAGTACAGGTTGGACCAGAACAAAAGCAATGCAGCTTTCTAAAGTTAAGAATTATTTTGTTGTGAGATTTTTCACTATTTTTGGCAATAAGATAAATATTGGTGATAAAGTGGATGCTATAATGGTGATATATTACAGAAATGACAACTCACATAATAATGATTTACCACTGCAGAAACTTCATATTCACACATTTTAATTGTTTTTAGTGGCAAGAGAAAGTGGGATTTTCAGGCCTAATTAAAGGACTATTTTGCTGTACCATATTTGATAGTTTATATGGCAGCATTGATCATAATTCAAATTCATGTTGTTAACAGGGTTAATTCACATCAGACTAATATCTTCAATGTTAGAAGAGTAACTAGAATCAGTAATTAATATAATGACACTGTACTGAATTTACATACCAAAAAATTTGGATATGACTTGTTTTGCCACAATAAGCTGTTTACTTATATATATGTACATGAAATTAGAAGTATATGTGGGCCATTCAAACAATAAATTATTCAAAGATTTTTTGATTATGTTGTTCCAGACAAGGAGAAAAACATTTCTATAACACAAAATAAAAAATTGCACATTATTTTGACACTAATGGAGAATGTAAGGCTGTAGGATTCTTTATGATAGGAATTATGCTACAATGCTGGAAGAAGAACATTCCTGTGTGAGTTTTTCTATAAGAACAACAAATTAAAGTGGTAAATACCTCCTCAATGTCCTAAAAGAGGGAAGTCATCTAAGAAAATACTAGGAAGAATTATTAGAATGGTCACTCCTGTACCTAGGTGATTGGTATGAAAAAAAAATAAAACTTCAGTTTCAGGATCCCAGAGACTCTGCATCATGCAGGATAGATGGCAAAGGTAATATAAGACTTAAATTTTTCCTCTTTACATAACAATTGAATATGCTTTATTGAGAATTTAAAGGAATGAAACAGGTTGCACATTTTGTCAGCTTCATTTATAATCACTGTTGGCATGAGGCAATTGTAAGTCAATGGGATCCAAAGAATGATTTGGATGTGCTACAGCTTCTGAGTACTTACCCAAATGCAGATGTCAAAAAAAGTGCTCACAGGGTTGCTAAGAAACAACTTTGATATCTGTCAGAAAGTAATGTAGGACTGGCTTATGGAAGAACATATTACTCATACAGGAGAAAAAATATAACTGAAATGGTTAGAGGGTGAAAACAGAATTTTTGAAGGAAAAGTCCTGTGCCATTTAGTTACCAATAACGCAAAGACATTCTTTGGATTGTTAAGCAAACAAGACATGACAGAATACTTGAGTAACTCTCCAAGAAGCCATCTGAACACTCTCAAGGTGGTAAATGATAGCACAGAAAGAGGAATTGTCTGATAAAAAAAAAAATTAATGAATTGGCCAGAGATGAACAACAAAAACAATTCTTGTTGAGAGTGGTCAAGTATCACAGAAAAGTCATCACAAAGTAAACCAAATAAGAGATTGCATCATTCAAAGTTGATTAATATAACACATTTTTGCCCATCATACTACCTATCAATCTTAGTGCTTAGTTTTAGTATTATTTTAAGTTTCTGAGTTCTACTTTTCCCGATAAAAGAAATAAAAATTGTATTTTTCTCCCTACTATTACAAAACTGATCAAAGTTTGCAAACCCTAAATATAATCCAATTTTCTTGAAATTTGTTATAAATATCTTTTACATCACTGGAACCTGGGGTACAAACAAAGTCATACGATAATCACACCTTTGGAAAAAATGAAACATCCAAATGATCATTCTCAGATGCATTCACTAAGGAGGATAGATAAGTGACAGTGATGTGTGTGGGTAATAGTACTGATACCTATTGCCAGAAAATCAAGTTATAGTATAGAAAGTGAAGGATGCACAGCTACCAGAGTGGAGCATATGCCAGTCCTGAGTCACCATTATTGGCCTCAGTTGAACCATGCTGTGAGGCAGGTAAATGTGGAGATGGAGGTGATCTTTGAGAAATGTTTTATTTTTGTAAAGGGGATTTTTCCCTGTGGACACCAATCATTGTTACTGTTTCACTAAGCAAGGCCGACACCTGAATAAAAGTGACTAATTTCTCAGCTGTTAATTAAATCTGTAAGGGATTCCACTTCCAGTTTAGATGAGGTAAGAATTAAAGGTTTTTTTAGGTAGAGGATGCTGATGACAGGATAAAAACAGGTCACTAAGGGAAACTGCATACAGATGCTTGATAAGAAAAATCATAAATACTAAATAAATAATTGAAGCTGATGAAAAAAAGGGGGTCACAACAGAAAAGGTGAAGAATAATACTGAAAATACTGCAAAGCTAGTTATCAAACTGTTACTAGCAAACTGTATGGGGATAATGAAAAATGTAGTAGTATTTTGAAAATACATAAAAATCTAGTAGTTACAGGAGCAGAGCTATGGTTTAAGGAATAGTGCTAGATAATGTAGTTTTCCTGCAGACCTTAGTGTACTGCAGAGATAGACTAGGGAATGGTGGGGGCAGGGGAGGGGGAGGGGGGTAAAGTTAATATTGATTAGCGAAGACTACTACATTTTTCTAGTGTTCATAGTCATGAAAAACTAGAGGTAGATTTCAAGGGAAGAAATTTTTATTGTAAAATAGGGATGAAGAAATAATGGATTTTATGTATTATACAAGAGGTTTGCGACAACTCAAAAGA
Organism: Vandiemenella viatica; assembly: GCA_031002005.1. Lineage (NCBI taxonomy): Eukaryota > Metazoa > Arthropoda > Insecta > Orthoptera > Morabidae > Vandiemenella > Vandiemenella viatica. The sequence goes on from JARYHS010013631.1 coordinate 78,423,913, forward strand.
TTTAAGAGGCAGCAAGGCAGTAGGGATCATTTGAATCAACCAAGGGCAGATTTTTTTTAACGTATGGTTATAAACCTCATTGAGGTCATTAGAGGTGGGATGGCATTGGGGACAAGGAATGGGAAGAAATTCAGCCATGGCCTTTTTGAAGGAAGCATCCCAGCATTCACCTGTAGCGATTTGGGGAAGCCATGGAAAACCCAAATCTGGATGCCCGGATCGCAATTTGAACCAGCGTCCTCCCGAATGTGAGGCAAGAGTATTAACTGCTCACCCACCAAGCTCGGTACTTCAGAATTCATAACAGCAAAGAGGGAAGTTAATGATGGGCTTGTGAAAAATTTTATATGTACAGGGATATCACTGAAGGATGTATCCAGAAATTTCTGTGCTACATTAGATCAAAAAATTTGAAAATTCTGTAGATATTATATAGAAACTAAAAAAAGTGTAAAGGGGCCAGCATGGATAGTGTTACTACATATGTGACAAAGATACATGGAATAAACTTTGTACCTTACCTTATAATATTATATGCACTGAGTCTGTTCACCAGAGGACTGTAAAAATATGATAGTAATAACAAATAATAAAGGAGAAGTGGCAAATAGGGTTGAAAAATATAGGACCAATTACACTGATGTGTCAGATAAAGTATCATAACATATTAACTTCTCTTTGGAAATGAATGAAAGTGCAGCAGCATGTTTCCAGATGTCTCCCACACATGCTCAGATTGTTGGACATTACATGGCGTGAGCTCAGTGTGACCACAGTGCCAAATGTGTCCAGCCCCACAACAAGAGGTAACAGGCGAGACACTGTGTGTCAACCAGCAAGCTGTTACAGTACACTTTGATGATGTTCTTCATTACAATATGGATGAGAGACAACATTTGGATGATTTCAAGAGGAAAAGAATGATCAGAAAACTGCAAGAGCTGCCCAGCAGTTGCTAATAGAATTGTTTTCATCCAAGGGAAGAATTCTGAAATACAGGTACTGTTTTCTGAAATAAAGGAGGGTCAACCACAGTCAACTACAGCAGCAGATGGCCACTATATCATACAACAGGCATGAAAATGATCCATGTCAAACAGCGAGTGCAATTGTAACCATATTTAAGAAGACTGCAATGCATGAAATCTGAGACTCCACAGTGCAATGGTGAGTTCATGGGTTACTCTGTTATCCTGATATCCATCAAGTTGAGTTGCATTGACTCCCACATATCAGTAACATCATTTGTGATGGTTCTAAGAGCAGGACTGAACCAAAGAGAAGCAGAGTCATGTGCTCTTCTCAGGTGAGAGCAAATTCAGTCTGAGTAGTGATTCTGGACATAACCACTTTGATGAGAGGTGGGGACATGCAACACACCCAGTGAAATTGTGTAAAATGATCGTTCTGTAATTCTCTTTATTTTCTGTTTTGGAATAAATATTTCTTCACCCTTTTTTATTATCTCCTTGAACTCTTCCCACTTAAACTCCACTGTAATTGCATCTTCCTTCCATCTGCTGAAACTTCTCCATGAAATGTCTGTTCAATATTGAAATTTGAGCCTTTTTATAATTGTATCTATTTACCCCTTTAATTCTTGAAACTGGTTTACTAAATCCTTTAATATCTATCCGAACTGCTTCATGATCACTTATTCATTCAGTTACTTGACATCGCACTAGGCTACCATCAGGCATTAATAGAAAGATTTCCAACATGTTTGGCTCCCTTGTGTTCTGCACTTCCACCTGTGTAAAGCCTCATTCCATTACTAAGATATTTGCAAATCTCTGTTTCCTTGTGTTATTAATCTTATTTTTTACCCAGCTGACCCCTGGTAAATTTAAATCCCTTCCATTATTGACCATTCTACTCTGTGAGTATGAATTTAATATCTCCCAGACATCATTCTTTCTTCCACTATGGTGAGCATACAACACCCTGGTTTTTTCTTTATTTAGTACTTCAGAAATCTACCCCATGGACATGGTCTGTAAACACCAGTGAACTGTAATAGTCTTTGTTAACATGTGTGAATAGACCTCCACCAATTCGTATATGCTATAACCATTGGGGGAAAACCTCACTACCTAGCTAGTACTTCTTCTTTTAACCAAGACTCTACCACTATATTTACTTTTGGGTCATGTATCTCTATTAAGTTTGCAAATTTTATTGCTTTCTACATTTCACCAGTAACACTCTTATTACTGGCTTTGTGATATTTTCAGAATTAACCTCCGTGTTCTCAGTTCTGACTCCATCATTCAGTTTTTCAGCAGCTTCATATATTTCTTTAGCATTTTTTTATTTTTCCTGTCATGGTTCTATAGTTAGCATCCCATTGTAGATCTATCTCCATCCCCTCACCAACAGCACCAAACCAAAAAAGGCACAGTTCTGACCCCATCATTACTGGATCACTTGCAGCTTTAGCTAACAACTTAGAATCTACAACTTTGCCCCTTCTATTTTGGTGTAGGCCATGTATAGTGAAGCTTCACCTACTAATGGTGTCCTCAGGCACAACATCCATGACAGAACTAATGCCTTTCCCAAGAAGTTTCTCCATTTCTATATTTATCCACCTTACAACTGTGACTCGTCATGGTGACTTAGGACCTGTACCAGCTCAATTCTGGTAACCTGCGCCTCCTTCACCACCTTCCTCAGTTCACTTTTTATATCATAACTCACCTTTATATCAACACTACTCTATTTTCCTTAGAGATTATCCTACATAGTGGACCTATATCTTTTATTACCTAATGTTGCACTAGGTTTGATGAAACTTGTGACCTGGTAACCTGTTCCTAACTGATCCTGCATAAGAGGGCCTAACACACCTTCCATTGCTACTACTTAGCAGCAGAACCCTTTTCTTCCTATTCTTTCTTAGCACACCATTATTCCTAAAAGCCTGCCACACCTTATCTACCCCTACATCTTCACGAGGCTCTTCCCCTCCTGACACTTGTAATAGGTCAAACCAATTTTTTCCCATGATTTGTGAAGTGTCTGGTTTTTTTCAACCTGTTGACCATATTTATCAGCTTTCAACCATCCTTTTCACCTTCCTCATTATAACCACCATCTCTACTAACTGCCTCAAAAGCTGTGCCTCCAAAGGCTGAGTCTCTACAGTTCAAGCCTCAGCAGATGCAGCCTACATTTGCTGAGCCCCACAGAACGAGCCTCCACAGGTGGAGCCCACACAGACTGCCCCTCTACAGGCAAAGCCTCCACAGGCTTATCCTCCACAGGCTGAGCCTCCACAGGATGAGTCCCATAGTATGAGCCTTACAGGTGGAGCCTCAAGGCACTGGACCCTACCATGTGACTCCCTGATCATTTCATCCCTAATACAAAGCAGGTAATACCATAGGAGAGCCCCATTTATTTCCTTTGTTCCCTCTAAGACACATGCCCAATGAAACCATTTGTAACACCTACTACAATACACACCATTCCCCACTTACCTTCGACAGATGCCACACATTCTAGGGATGATTTTCCCAAATACTTCTAATACCCTCTAAAGAAAACTTAAGAAGTGAAAACAATGGTCTATTTTCCTATATGTAATTTGTAAGGTAGCCTAATTAAAGTTATACTGTGTGCCTAACATTTTTAAATAAAATTAGGTTAAAGCTTTATAAGTAATATTTGGGTAAAAATAACTTAAAAACCTAAAATAAACTTCCACTAATGAATTTCAGAATTAAACTTAAGATGCAAAGGAAACAGGTCAATACTATTTAGTGCTAATGTAGGAACCAATTAGTTACATACATATACATTTTTCTTTACATGCTACGAAAATTTTTATTTTAGTTTATTAGAAAATATTTCAGACAGAACAGGCCAATGACTTTCCCTTGTGCCTAAGAATTTTTAAAATAAACCCACAATAAACTTTAAATATTGTTAATGGAATTTGAAATATTGATAAAAAATAAGGATAACACCAAATTATTTATGAATAACTATTATTATTTTATTACTGGCAAGTTGTTATATTACTGTTTCAGAACTAATAAATATTTTAAACTGAAACAGAGCAATATGTGCTAATACGGAAATAAGGTTAAGCCTATTATATTGAATGAGATATTGACTTGCTCAGTGTAGGAGGTCTGAGATGCAGAAAACAAAAAGTTATGGTAAGAAATTTAGTAGAAATTGGAGTGTCAAATTGTAACACATTGCAACCATGCTATTCATTTCATTAATGAATAATTGTGTTGATGGTGCACAATCAGAAGTTAGGTGAAAAGCTGTATGGTGAACTGAACAGTATATCTAACTTGGGAGTTCATCATAGTATGAAGATAAAGGCCAAGAAGGATCAGATTAGTAGGCACACGGAAAATACAAAAAAAAACTAAAAGTTGTTTATGCTTATAAAGTGAAGACGGAATTGCTTCTCGAAGACCTAATGTATAAATATCTCGGCATAACTTGACAGTAAACTCAATTGCTCAGGACACATTGTACAGGTGGTGGGATGAGAGTTCAGAATAGTTCATTTGTTGATTAAGAGATGAAGAGATGAATTTACAATTTTTATGGGGAAAAAGTGGAGAAATTGCATTCAAAGAATTTTTTTTTTGCTGTCGTCAGTCTTTCAACTAGTTTGATGCAATCCTCCATCCCTTCCTATCCTGTGCTAAACTCTTCATTTCTACATATCCCTTTCAACCCACGTCCTCAATTATCTGTTTCATATATTCTAATATCTGTCTTCCTCTACAGTTCTTACCTTCGACTGTTCCCTCCACAAGCAAATTAACCAATCCAGCATGAGGATAAAAAAAAAAAAAAAAAGAGAAAATAGATGTGTAGAAGTTGGCACCAGAATTAATGGTCCATCAGAGTTAATTTAAAACAAATTGAGGCAGTAATATTGATAAATTGAAGTAATGGCTACAGTGTGAATGTTTAGCTTGTTACGTTTGAAGCTGAAATATATTATTCAATTTCAGATGCCACTCCTCTAGAATGTACTTTTAAGATTGTATAACAATCATTTGGAAATAACCATTGAGTGCAGTTAACTCATTTTAAATGTTTTAGTATGGCTGCTGACAAGTGGACAGACTGAAACTGAAACCATTCCCACCATAGAGATTGAGGATAATGGAAGCAAATCCCCTCTTACTGAACCACTCACTGTAAGTCATTTTAATTTTTATTTCCTTTTTAAAATTTTGAAGTCCTACAGAAATCATCTATTTCAATAAATTACTTCAACAAGGACAATACAAGATGGAAAAAGTATTGGGACAAAATAAAAACAAACAATGAAAAAGAAAGTAAACTTGTTGCTTACATAAGTAAAGGTGGAGAGGCTTTGATAACACTCTCGCATGAAGAGTTCTCATGTCTCCAGCTTTGGTGCATAGTGAGATTTATTTTCCCTGATAATGTAATTACTTAAATTAAATAGTTGGATGTCAAGATTATCTAATTCATTGTTTGCAATTTGAACTGAAATATGTGTATATAAAACTTAATGTTTCTGGATGTCTGATTGCTTATAGTGAGTACAAAATGCACACTGTTCAACAAATTTCAAGCTAATTTCGCATTTTAAATATCTCAGAAAGGTAAGTAACACCATTTCTACAACAGATTGGTTCCTTATATCTTTCAACGGATTCCATTCTTCTTGAATATTTGTAATGTGTGTTACCCATTACAGAATTACTAAAGTCATTGTAAAATGACTATCTAATCTCATTTTAAGCATATTAATGCCAGGAACATGACTGAAAGATCACCAAGGGAATACTGAAAACCACTTTTAAAGGTTCTAATTTACACTATGTTTGATCGCTCCACTTTCCACTTACTTTTGCTTGCTATCATCATACCTGTTTATCACACATAGCATGTGTCTCCTTACTTCTTTGTTAAATGTAAGAGTGTGAAAAAATCTATGGATGCGATCTACCAATTCTTGACCATAACCAGACATTAAAACATATGACATAAAATGAGCAGGAATTCTGTGGTAAACCTTTAATTGAATATAATGCAGTCATTATATATACTATCATTTGCACAGGTAATGTTAAAGGGTTAAATGATTTACATATTTAAATCCAAATTATCTATCTTTTTACTATTTTCACATATACTTGGATCTGTGGATTGATGAAGGACAGCTGAGGATAAATAAGTGACCTTAAACATTTATTTTAAAAATTTATCAGATTTGTTGAGTGACTGGTTTAATGAGACCAATTAGGAACTATCAGAGGAGTGTCTCAAGTTAAGTAGAAATAATGATGCTATAAAATTTAAATATATCCTCAGGAAATTGTGAGGGAACTAAGAAAGCCATGAAAGTGCAAAAGGGCCAGTATAGAAAATATTACTACAGATGTGTTAAAGGGAGTGGGATACACTATTGTACTTTACCTTGAAACATTATTCGGAGTGAGTATGTAGTCTTGCTGCTTATAAGAGGTCTGGAAAAGGGTGATAGTAATTCCAGATAATAAAGGAAAGGATACAAATAGAGCTGAAAATTACAGACTGATCAAGCTGACATCAGTGATAGGCAAAATAATGGAGAGAATAATTTGCAGTTACATCAGAAATTTCTCTGTGACGAAAGAAACTGGTTTGCAAATCAACAAAATGGCTTTAGGCAAGTATATTCATGAAATTTTCAGTTAGTGGGCTATAGCAAGATATATCAGGGCCAAGTTGATGGTTTGCCACAGATGAAGGTGGCTAGGAACAATTTAAAAAAAAAAAAAAAAAAAAAAAAAAAAAAATTACACAAGAAACGCGCAATATTTTGGTGAATAGCCTTATTCTTGCAAAAGTGAGACACCAGGCAGAGCCAGACATGTACATGACGATGGCTGTACATGTCTACAGAGTACTTACTGTGTTGGCACCATTGCTATTCATCATTCTAATGAATGGTTGTGCAAATGGTTTACAGTCAGTATTGAGGTTGCTTGCAGATGACATAATTGTATATAATAGAATGACATAAAATGAACAGGAATTCTGTGGTAAACCTTTAATTGAATATAATGCAGTCATCATATATACTATCATTTGCACAGGTAATGTTAAAGGGTTAAATGATTTACATATTTAAATTCAAATTATCTATCTTTTTTACTATTTTCACATTTACTTGGATCTGTGGATTGATGAAGGACAGCTGAGAATAAATAAGTGACCTTAAACATTTATTTTAAAAATTTATCAGATTCTTTGAGTGACTGGTTTAATGAGACCAATTAGGAACTATCAGAGGAGTGTCTCAAGTTAAGTAGAAATAATGATGCTATAAAATTTAAATATATCCTCAGGAAATTGTGAGGGAACTAAGAAAGCCATGAAAGTGCAAAAGGGCCAGTATAGAAAATATTACTACAGATGTGTTAAAGGGAGTGGGATACAATATTGTACTTTACCTTGAAACATTATTCGGAGTGAGTATGTAGTCTTGCTGCTTATAAGAGGTCTGGAAAATGGTGATAACAATTCCAGATCATAAAGGAAAGGCTACAAATAGAGCTGAAAATTACAGACGGATCAAGCTGACATCAGTGATAGGCAAAATAATGGAGAGAATAATATGCAGTTACATCAGAAATTTCTCTGTGATGAAAGAAACTGGTTTGCAAATCAACAAAATGGCTTTAGGCAAGTATATTCATGAAAATTTCAGTTAGTGGGCTATAGCAAGATATATCAGGGCCAAGTTGATGGTGTACCACTAGATCTATCTAAGGGATTTGACAGAGTGAGCCATAAAATGGTTTAAGTAAGTTCATAATTATCAGTTTAAGGCAATAAAACTAAGGAAGGTTAGGGAAATACGACCCAACACTTGCCACAGATGAAGGTGGCTAGGAATGATGAAAAAAGAAAAAAAAAGAAAAAAACATCACACAAGAAACGCGCAATATGAGTAGAGTAACCAAAGGAGCCAACTTCTACAGTACCGTGCGAGGGTTACTATGGGACATGAAGGTTCCCAGAAGAACAAAAATTGTCTTGTACAAATCATATCTCATTCCTATTCTCATTTTCTGTATCCCTACCTCCATAGTATATACCTGTTCAGATGATCCAATTTTTCACTCTTCTGTACTATCTTCATTAATGATTACTTAGTTTCATATGGGAATGAACTACTCGATTATTTACATATTTTCACTCATATCCAGGCAATGTTTTCGCATTCCATTTTTCCATTTTCCAATTCTCTTTCCAGTCTCTGTTCCATCTCCTCCAAGACCACTGTATCATCATGAAAGACATCACCTTTAACTTTGCGAGGTACCCGTATCCTTGACCTTTTACAATGACTTCATCTAACCACACATTACACAAAACAGGCACCAAAAGACTTCCTTAACCTTCCCTTTCCATCTGAAACCAATCAGAGAGTCTACCTGCACATAATTCTACACTTCTCATGATTCCTTCCTTAATCAAACTTTTTTCTTAAAAGGCAGCAAGCAATGCTTTTGTTTCATTAGCTTTCTTTATATCTATGGAAGCTATTATAGTATCCTTGTCATATTCAAAAAATTTCTCTAACATATGTCTGAGTATAAAAATTGTAGCTATTATTGTTCATCCTTGCCTGATTCCTACCATTTTTCTCTAGCTGCTTGCTTTATTATTCCTCTGATTCTAAGTAGGATAAGTTTTGCAGATATTTATAGGCAATGGCTCAACAATGTGTTTTTATTTATGATTTGACACTATGATTCCTAAACTCCTGCCAATTGTTGTCTTCATATTTTTTCAACCTGCTCATTTAACTCTATACAACCAGACCATTCAATTTCTCCTGCTGCTTTTATTATTTCTGCTTTCAGTTTGCCTGTTCATAGTGATTTGCCATTTGGTAACAGCATGGGGATGCTGAAGGCAGTGGGAAGCCACTGTATTAAAGAGCTTAACCGTATCCCAAGGCCATGTAATCCTTGCAAATTACATATTGTATGATGGCTTGTTCCTGGGTAAAATATTACGGAAGTAAAATAGGCCCCAATTGGATCTCCGGGTGGGGAGTGTTCTGGGAGGAGCCATCGGAATGGATACACACATTCTATGAGTCAAACTGTGGAATGTTAGAAGTCTGAATTAGGCAGGTAGATAAGAAAACTTAAAAATAGAGATGGAAAGACTTACGCTAGATATAATTGGGGTTAATGAGATTAAGTGGTAGTATGCACAGGATTTCTGGTCTGAGGAATGCAGGGTAAGTAGTACATCAGCTAAAACGGAAGTTACTGGTATAGGATTTGTAATGAACAAGAGAGTAGGGAAACAGGTGAGTTATTATGAACAGTTCAGTGAATTAATGAAATCTGGAAAAGAAACCTTAATATTAAGGGAAAAGTAATCCTTGGATAACAGAAGAAATTTTGTAGTTCATAGATCAGAGGAGAAGGCATTGAATACATCGAAGAAGGAATTAATGAAATCTGGTAAAGAAACATTAAGATTAAGGGAACAGAAAACCTTTAATAATAGAAGAAATTTTGTAGTTGATGGATCAGAGGAGAAGGCAGAAAAATTCTTAGGATGAAGCAGGAGGAGAGCAATACAGACACCTCAGGAATTAAATAAACAGAAAAGGAAAAGAAAAATGCCTGCAAGAAAAGTGTGAAGAAATAGAAAAAGAAATGGTCATAGGCCAAGTAGATGTGGCATATTGGAGCAGCAGCATAACAGAAAAGGAAGGTGATGTCAACATTGATGACTTAGGTGATCTTGTTTCGAAGAGAGAGTGCGACGGAGGTTTGAATGACTTGAAATCAAATAAGGCAGTTGGAATTGATTAGATTCCTACAGAACTTCTGAAATCTCAAGGAGAAGAAGGAATTCAGATATTATTCAAACTTATATAAAAAAATTTATGAAACAGGAGAAATTTCAACAGATTTTAATAAGGGTAAACATCTTCACACATCCACAGAAAGCAAAGCCAACAAATGTGAGAATTATTGCACTATAAGTCTAACATCACATGCTTCAAAATTACTTACCAGAATAGTACACAGAAGAATGGAAAGTGTAGTAGAAGGAGTAGTAGGTGAAGATCAGTTTGATGTTAGGAAACACTGTGGTACAAGGGAAGCAATAATTCTGTTTTTAAGATTAATACCTGAAGAGCAGATCAAGAAAAACAAAGATGCTTTTATGTTGTTTGTTGATTTAAAAAAAGCTTTGGGTAATGTTAGGTGGGACAAGATGTTACAAATTTTAAAGAACTTGAGTCTAAAATATCGAGACAGAAAAATGCTATATAATTTTTATAAGAATTAAGTTGCTATAATAAAAGTAGAAAATCATGAGAAACATGCTTCATTTAAAAAGGGTGTTTAGATGAGGTTTGTAGTCTATTCCCATTAATATTCGACTTATATGTAGAGGAAGCAATAAAGGAAGTGAAAGAGAATTTTGCATGTGGCATAAGCGTTCAAGGAGAAAGTGTCAGAATGCTACGATTTGTTGATAACATTATCTTATTAGCAGAACAGGTTACTGAATGGCATGAACAAAACACTGAAGGAAGAGTTTGAGCTAAATGTAAATCAAAGAAAGACTAAGGTGATAAATGCAGCAAAAATGATACTAATAATAGTAGGTTAAATATAAAAATAGGATCAGATGTGATAGGAGAAGTAAGTGAATTCTGCTACTTGAGAAGTAAAATTACAACTAATGGCTGAAGCAGGAATGATGTTAAAAGCAGCATAGCACTACAAAAAGAGCCTTCATGAAACAGAAAAATCTTTTAGTTTCAAATATTGATCTAGGACTTAGAAAGAAGCACTTTATGGTAGCAAAGCATAGACTTCAGGAATACCAGAAAGAAGGAAAATTGAAGCATTTGAAATGTAGTGCTAAATAGAGGGATGTTAAATGTTAGGTGGACAGATAAAGTATGAAATAAAAAAGTTTTGGAAATGTTGAGTGAGGATAGTGTGGGAGTCTTACAGAATGAAGGGACAGGATGGTAAGTCATATTTTGAGACATGCTGAACTAATTATTTTTTTAGTGGAGGGAAGAGTCAAAGGTTCGAACTGTAGAAGAACAGAGAGATTAGAATATATGAAGCAGATAACTGAGGACGTAGTATGTAAGGAGCAGGGGTGGATCCAGGATTTTGGTTTGGGCGGGGCTTGAGCATACTTTGGTTTGGTGGGGGGGGGGGGATTGACTTGAGTGAATTTTGGTTCAGAGGGCTTGCCTTCAGTGGATTTTGGTTTTAAGGGGGGGGGGGGGGGCTTGAGTCGGGCATGGAGTAGTTTTTATAGCCTCCTCGGGCCTCAAATCCGTAGAGCAAAAAAAAAAGTCTCCAAAATTACAATGTCGGGGGTAAACCAAGATACTTTTGGGAGTGGGCTTGAGCCCCCTCCCCCCTGGATCCGCCCCTGGTAAGGGGTATGTTGAGATGAAGAGGTTAGCACAAGACATTAAGGAATGAAGGGTTGCACCAAACCAGTCGGAAAACTGATGACAATAAAAGAAAAAGTTCTTTCACAGCAATCTTCGGCTCCAACCTGTTAAACTTTTCTATTTCAATTTCTCAAGTTGTTACTACACTCCACTGTTCTCATTTCTGTAATTTGAGTTATAGTGCGTATTTAGTACGATTTTCTAACTAAATAATTATTTTTTAAGTGTCGCATACGTTAACTGAACTACACGGTTACAGCTTTTTATTCACGGTTTCATTATTCCCATTTTCTGTATTTGCAGATAAAGTAATTGTGACAGTTTCCTAATTTGCGGCTGAAAATTTGATTATTCGTTGATATGAAACTAATGTTATCGTAACTTTAACGATCGCGTACCTATTTATTTAACAGCAATTAAAAGGAAATTGTATATCCTTTAACTTATTGTTCTTTTGGCCGCTGCCTCAATGCGTTTCTTTGACGAAAGCCGCCTGCTTACATGTGCCGCTCAGGCTTTCGATTAATCCCTCTTCTCTTTGTTACTATTTCGACTAAAGGTAAAAAAAGTTGTAATGAAATTTTCACGGGTGTATCAACGAATTGTGTTGTAGGAACTCCATACTTCGACGGCTGCCTCCGGCGTCTTCCTCACGTGTGTAATTTTGTGTGTTTGCAATGAAATCCGGAGATACAACATATGAGGACTTCACTACAATCATTCGCCGAGAAAGTGTCCTTTCTTACTAAAAAAATAATAATTTACACTCTAAAAACGTCATTACGCCACATAAGTAAATACTTGACAGTTTACGTGTTGGTGAGTAGTTTCTTTTAATAACATTGAATCAACTGTAATATCAATCAAGAAATAAGGAGATATAATAATGAATCACCCAAAAAAATGCCAAGTCTCGTGCTTGTGCAGTGACAAAAAGTTATGAGATCTTGTTCTGAGCCAAGTCTACACTTTACAGAGTATATTCACTTCACTTTGTGAAATGGAATGCTTTTCTCGGTGTTATGAAACGTTTATTTAGAATTTAAAAAAAAAAAAAATAAAAAAAAAAAACCCTGATAACTTGGCCATGAAGCAAACCATATTTTTAAACATATGAGATGTATTGTAAGGCACATAATTGGCATAAGACTCAATATTTATTTAAAAATTGGTTTAGATTAAAAAACAAAAATGTAAAACCTCGAAATACACTTAAGACACGCTAAAAAGTTTTAATGTCATTTTGCCAATCAAAATATTGTTAATTGCTAATTTTTATCATTTTACATTAAAAATATTTATTGATTTAATTATTATTTAATTGATTAACATTTTAAGTAACTATGTTTTAAATATATGTGTTAAAAAACTGTTTGTACCAATCCCGCACGGATCCCGCGGGATCCCGCGGGATTGGCGCAAATCCCGCGCAGATCACGCGGGATTGAAAACACTGCGGGATTGCAATCCTTAATTGTATCCCTGGTGGACCGGCAGCTTTAATCATGTCGGCTGTAACTTCGTCGGCTCCTGCTGACTTGCCACTTTTCATCTTATGGAGAGCTCGCTCGACTTCTGACCAAGTTATTGGGGTGCCTTCATCTATTATCCTCTGAATTGTTTCTTCATCATTTATCTCATTAGGTCCATTGAGTAGTTTGTCAAAATATTGTTTCATGGCTTCCCTGATACTTCTTATATTGCGAACTATATTTCCATCAGCTGTCTCTATTGCTGTAATTGTTCCTTATCCGATCTTTTGTGTTTTACAATTCCATATAACATTTTCATATTCCCGTTACTATCCTCTTCCAGTTTAGATGTAAAATCTTCCCAGCTTTTCTCCTTTTCTTCTTGTACAATTCTTTTAACTTCCTATTTGCTGCTTCTAAATTCTTTTGCCATCTCTTCCAATCTGCCATTATCTGCTTGATCACTGTTGTTTCTTCTGTAGGACTTGGCAATATCTAGAGCTTTTTTGGCTTTATTTCTTTTGGCTATTGCTTCTTTTACTCTGTTGTTCCACCAAGAAGTCCTTTTCTCTTTAACTCTCCTGCTTGTTCTTCCACATATTTTTTCTGCACTTGCAACAAGACTTGTCTTAAAATAATTCCATTCTTCGTGGCCCTTTTGTATATCTGTTGTTGGTATTTTGGATCTAATTTCCTCTTGAAACTGCTGTTTGCAGTCCATGTCTTTCAGTTTCCAGTCTTTAACTCTCTGTCTTTTCTTCCTAGTTACCTTTGCAATAGCTTTAGTAACTCTCATATCAGCAACAAGTAGTCTGTGGTCACTATTGAGACTTTCACTGGGTATTACTTTCACAGACTGCATTTTTTCTCCACTTAGCCTATCTGTTACAATGTAGTCTATTACAGATCTATGTTGGCCATCCCAGCTGTATCTTGTGACTCCACTGCTCGTGTAATGTACTGATAAACAGATTCAGCAGAATCGACGCATTACTGTTCCACAGTTGAGTGAAAAAATTGTCCATCATTGTAAGTAGTGGATACTATATCATCCACAAACTGGGATACTCTGAGATGTGCAAAAAATGGATCCCCAGAGAGCTCATGATTGGCCAAAAAGAAGCAACGAAAAACATTTCGTCTGAACTGTTGAAACACTATGAATGAGAGGGTATTGTCACCTCCCATGAGATTTGGGTTCATCAATTCGAGCCCGAAACAATCGACAGTCAATAGAATGGTACCATACCAAGTCACCACAAAAGCAAAAGGTCATTTAGTTCCATGGAAATACTGTGATCACTGTGTTTTGGGATATCCAAGTTGTCATTTTGTAGAATGTGGTGGATCAAGGATCCACCATTAACTCAGACACCTATGTCGCTACAATGCAACAACTAAACGAGTACTTCAAATGTGTTTGGCATGGAAAGAATCTGTGTGACATGCTGCTTCAGCATGACAATGCAAGACCTCAAAAAAGTCTGCAAACACATGAAGTGATTGCAAAACTTGGCTTCACTGTCCATCAGCACTATAGCCCTGACTTAACACTGTCAGACTTTCACGATTGGCCATTTGCAATATGTTCTGTGTGGGATACATTTTGAATCTCGAGTGATGTTCTTCATGTTGTGAAGAAGTGGTTTAGTTACCAGAAACTGGCATGGTACTGACAGGGTTTACACGCTCTTCTGAAAAACTGGCATAAAATCCAAGGAATGGATGGAGACTTCTTTGAAAAATATTCAGTATACCTGACAAATATAGCATTGCTTTCCCTGAGTTGCAGAGTTGTATCTCCTATACTTTCAGAGAAATAAATTTTGGTGCAATACTTTTCGAACGCCCTTAATATAAACAAACTTTGGCTCAGGAACATGGATATGGCTGAAGAGAGATCTTAACAGGATAGTGATGGCAGGAATGAGGTATCTTAGAAAATGTTGCTAGGGAGTATAGAATAAAAAATGAAGACATATGGGGGAATGCTGAAGAAAAAAAAATATTCCAATGGTTGGTGTATGTCATGAGAATGGAAGAGGGACAAAATAAATCTCTTGAACAAAGGGAACAGAAGTAGACCTTGTAGTGTCCCACTCGGTAGATGCCTTGAGATTTACTATTTTATAAACAATTTATTAACTATAACAAAATAAATGATTGTGGGTGGGTTCTCTTCCGAAATGGTCCCTCACGTTAGTAATAGTGAAACATATATACAAAAGGAACATCTTGACTTTATTAATCTTGAAACATAAAAAGCAAAATTTGTTTGACGAAACAATTACTATAATGGATAAATGGTTTTTCCCTCTCAGGTAATGGAATTTACAGTTCATAGGTTCTTTAATTTGGGAGCTTGTTGTGGTGACTCTGTAGATGATTGCATACGTAGGAGGTACCGTAGTGTTGTACAGCGCAATGAGAAGAGTCGTGTTGGCGGCCCCGGCAGGGGGAGACACATCGAGCTGATCATGCGTATTTTTGCCAGACCCCAGGTAGTCTCATCAGCTGAGCTGATGGTGGACCGGGTGTCTGGTGTCTATCATCTCCAACAGCCGCAATGTCCCAGCAGGCCCAGACAGCTTCTGTCCCCATCCGAGCCATTAGCGTCCAGTCCACGCACCGAAAATCAAGTGTCTCTTGCATTCAGTCCACGCGCCAAATATCAAGTGTCCATCCACATTGCGCCATACCTCCCTCATTGACTCGTCTTGGGCGGGCCTTGTCTGCCTTCTCTCTCACAATTGGCTGAACATATAACAAACATAAACAATTTATTAACAACCAGTGGGAATGAATTCCATTGGCTGGACATAACCCCACCACCAACATCATTTTCTTGGTAGGTCATCCCCCTCCATATAGCCATAGTCTGTCTCTTCTGATTGGGATGCATTTCCTACGCACAAGCAGTTTATTGTTAACGAATGATTCTTTGCCAAGCATCTGACAGCTCAGATCCACAAAACTTTATTGTGGGGTTTTGAAAGAAGTCTTTCATTCGTTGAATATGTGGACAGACTAGTGTTGCAAACTGAAAAAAAAAAAAATGTTTTTTTTCTTCCGATTTGTGAAAAAAACATGAAAAAAAACCTAGCACCCTTGTTTTTTTCTAAATTTGTTTTTTTTTCAGAAAACAGAATATTTGATAAATTATAGTTTTATTTACGGAACCAGCTGCTGCTGACCCCCCCCCCCCACCCTAGAAAAAAAATCATGTTGCATTCATTATGCTTCGGCGAGTGAAGAACTGGCTCAGGAGCACTTTGTGAGAGGAAAGATTGACTGGATTATGCCTGATGAGCATGCATCGAAATTTCGTGAAAAGAAATCATCATTTTTCAGTCCCACACCATACTTCCTCGAAACCAATATGAGTTGCCACCCCCCTCCCCCCAGAACAAAACTTGTCCCCCTCTGGTTCTGATCTTGGATACACCCGTGTTGCAATTTTAAATTGTGAGCAAAGTACACACTGTGCATTAAGACTGTGCCGATAATTCTGTATTACGGTCTTTTAAGTATGAATTTAAATCTGTTATCATATAAAATAGGAACTTTATTTCTTTTTCAATTGTTGGTTTACGCCAACAGTTGCAAGGAAACTATTCATAATTACTGACAATTTAATGACTCAGTATCACTAGCTGAGAGTTTAACGAGTACACGAATATAAGGAAAGCACAATAAGTAATAAAAAGAGGCTAAAAACCATAGATAAATTTAAAATTCCTAATTTTTTGAAAAGATCTGTAGGTCTACACATAAATTTGCAGGGCTGGCGGCACTAGTTCAAATAGTGAGTATCAATCCAAACAATGGCGAATGGGAATTCCTTCTCGCGCAACCTACCCTCTTCGGGAAGTCCCCATTTGCGAAAGAAAACTTCAATCAATGTTGCCAATATTTGCGTAATTTTCTTTTCTACTGAAACAGAAAAATATAGTAGATTTAAAAATTAAGGTAAGTACTTAGTATAAACTCTAAAATAGTCTTATTAGATGATAAGTACCTTACAAATTTAAGATTTAGTAGTTATGAAAAAAAACATGTTCCAAAAAAAAAACTTGTTTTTTTCGTAGGTTTTTTTTCATGTTTTTTTTTTTTTTTCAAGTCAGAAAAAAAATGTTTTTTTACAACACTAGGACAGACTAACTCACAATGTCACACTGTGTCCATTGTTTTAAACAAACCCGCACTATACTCGAGTGCCTCTCCATCATTTCAGTAAATTAATGATGAACACATTAGGTAACACAAAGGAAGTCTGTTCCTTTGAACAACAACCAGGCCATCCTAAAGTACATTCTTTATTACGCACCTTTTTGTCGATGGAATTACAATCATTATCATTTCTAACATTTGACAAGTAAGAGTATTAAATATTCCTTGCCATAACCTTGTCGGTCGAGAACCACATTCAAATCAAATCAAACGAACTTATGGAAATTAAATACATTATGGCAATAAAACAATTGAATCTAACAACAACATTTCTTGTTACTGATAAACCATGAGATTTACAGAATGGGACATATCAACCTATTTAAAGAATATGAATAAGACATAGAAAGATATAAAGATCAAGGGAGCAAATTTTGAGACAAATAATAGATGAAGAAACTTGGAGGGACTGTCAAAGTGGAAGTGGATGTGCTGGATGATCCACAGAAGCTAAATGTTGAATGATGATGTTTTATGTTATGTTTTAAATTGTGATAAAAAATCAATTTTCAGTTCATAAAAGTTTCATTTTCTGTATAAAAGTTGTTATAATTCTGGTATGTAATCATAAGGTGAATATTTTTATATGGTGTGTTTTGAATAAAACAATATTTTTTCTAGGTGCCTCTTCATTCAGAAGACCAAATGACTGAAGAATCAACATCTACAACCACAAAGGAAATTACTGGTGAGTTTAAAACTTATTGAATTAATAGAAGTGGGAATTTTTTAATTGTAAACGGATGTGTAAAGAGAGTAGATTATAGTGCAAGGGGAAAAAATGATTGATGTGAGTGAAAAATCTTCTTTAATAAGGCAAAAACTGGTATACGCTGGGGTGACAAAAGTCATGGGATACCCTGCTAATAGCGTTGGTCCTTCGTTTGCCCGGCGAAGTGCAGCAACATGGCATGGCATGGACTCCATGAGTCGTTGGAAGTCCTCTGGAGAAATATTAAGCCATGCAGCCTCCAAAGACATCAATAATTCTGAAACTGTTGCCGGTGGAGGATTTTGTGCACGAACTGATCTCTCGATTATGTCCCATAAATGTTCGATTGGATTCATGTCGGGTGATCGCAGTGACCAAATCACCCGCTGGAATTGTCCCGAATGATCTACAAACCAATCATGAACAATTATGGCCAGGTGACATGGCGCACTGTCATCCTGGAAAATTCCATTGTTGTTTAGGTACGTGAAGTCCATGAATGGTTGCAAGTGGTCTCCCAGTAGCTGAACGCCATTTAAACACAGCCCACACCATTATGGAGCCAACACCAGCTTGCACAGTGCCTTGTTGACAACTTGAGTCCATGGCTTCATGGGATCCGCGCTACACTCGTACCCTTCCATCAGCTCTTACCAATTGAAATCATGACTCATCTGACAAAGCCACTTTTTTCAGTCGTCTATGGTCCAACTAATGGACACACCCATCAGACATCCCACATTTATACCTGTGGTTAGTTGATGCAGTGTTGATGTCTGTTGACACTGACAAGCCTACGCAGACATCACTGGTCGCGCTCATTAAGTGCTGGTGGTCGACCACTGTGTTGTCCATGATGGGAGGTTATGCCTGAATTTAGGTATTCTCGGCACTCTCTTGACATAGTGGATCTCGGAATGTTGAATTCCGTAACGATTTTTGAAATGGAATGTCCCATACATCTAGCTCCAACTAGCATACTGCATTCGAAATCCGTTAATTCTTGTCGTGTGGCGATAATCACATGAAGCATTTGACCACAAATGAAAGTCCTGCCCAGGCACTGATCATTTTTACAATTTTTAAGTGACACTACTTCCATCTATATATTTGCATATTGCTATCCCATGACTTTTGTCACCTCAGTTTATAATCAACATTAAGGATATTAGACTGTGAGATGAGAGTTTTCAACTGACAGCTATTTATTTAAATTATTGACCTTCTTTTCCTGAATTCATGATGTACAATAAACACTAATTAAAATACTGCTACCAACATAATTTACAAGACTATTGTTAAAGCATGTGTTCATATTAGTAGGAACTTTTTTTTTCTTACCCTGTCAGAGTTGTAACAGCACTTTAACTGAACAGTGGTTGTATTGTTTTACATTTCCAGTAACACCACAAACTGCAAGCCAAGATACCCCACTTTATCAATATAGAGGCAAAGATAACACTATATGTATTCTGCTTCAGGTTGATGCTATAATTGCAATCAAATACAGGATGAGTTCTGGAGAGATTCGTGTAAGAACTTATTTACATTTTTTAAATAACTCTGTTTTGTAATACAGCAACAGATGCAGACAACTTTTATTTTATTTTAGGTCAAGAATGTATATGTTCCTCCGTCACTTGAAACAAGTGGAAATTGTAATGATGACAGTGCCGAACTTAATATGAGCTGGGAAGAATTCACCTGGACCTGGACGTTTTCAAAGGTATTCTTAAAAATTACTACTTTCCTCTTAATTTGATCATAATGTAATAGAGAGTACAACTCTTAAAATATCATGTGCGTACTCCATGGTTTTATGAAGTTCATAATTGCAGACACCTGGAAATGAGAGGTGGTATGTCAGCAGTCTGGAGTTGAAGTATTCAGAAACACCTGATTTACTTCAAAACATTGATAAGCCAAGTAAGTGTGTAAAAAAGGCAATTATCTCCATACTAACTCATTCTTAGACATAACATTTTATGTAATCCTTCAGGGATTGATAAGCAATGTATCCATAGTTCATTTTTATTTACTATTGACATTAATTATATGAGATTAAACTTGGATCCCATTTATGTATAGCAATCCAAATGCAAATATTTGTCATTGTGAAGACAAAGAAATAATTGTGCCATAGCCCATTAAATCAAGAAATATTACATTTAATAATTACAGAAATTTGACTAATTTAGTATTCATTACATATCCATCTAGATTTAGCAATGTTGGTTCACCTCATAAATTATTACTGGGTGGAATGGAGTGGTGGAAAATACAGTTCTTTTAAAATAATGTTAACTATTTTATTAGTCGGTTGAAGTCTTCACCAGCCCTGAGCTAGGTTGGAATCATCAGATTTGGCGTGACAACTGCTGGCATCTATCATTGACAGTGTACAATTCATCACAAATTGGTCTGTACCACTCAGTCCCACTGGACCAAAGAGATCATATTGCCATTAAACCTTGGTGTTAAAATTAACTTTTATTCCCCCCCCTACCCCCACCCCACTCTTGTCTCAGAGTTCATTAAGCACTTCTGTGAACTGATCTTTTCTTCTAATTGAAAAGTTTCTTTCTCTGACTCAGGAAATACTGTGATTCATTTTGATTCTTTGTCAGAAATTAACTGAGCTCTGTTTCACCACATCATGTATTTTTGCTTTCACAACAAGCTCTTAGTTTCACATTTCTTAATGTGAATTTTTTTTGGTTGAACAGATAATGATAACATCCTAAATTATAACTGAAAACAAATATCATAAAACTCATTAGAGTAATGAACATTGATAATTTGCACCTTGTTTACTACCCATTTATTGTTTTCCTCCATCAGTTGTCTTCCTAGATCCAGGTTATAATAGGCATTTAGAGGCATAATAATGATTTGACTTGGTAAAAACACTGAATTGTGCAGGCCTGCTAAATTTATATGAGGTTATTATACCTGATTAAAGGTTATTAATATTTAGCTCCACACATGTCAAATTTCAAAGGGTAACAAAAGATATAAATTTTAGCAGCAACTATTGAATTTATTGACACACCAAGATTTTGTTATATGTCCAAAATATGACATATTTACAAATCTCACAAAGTTAAGGTTTGAAAGGGCTTATTTAATAAACCCTTATTTACTGGAAATTATGTCTCAGGTTCATTTTTGTGGTGTTGACATGTTACAAACTTCTTGCACTGTTCTATTGCACCTTATCAAGTCTGTTCGCTGGTGGCAACACTGCTGTCCCCCTGTGGTGACCTGACGAGATATCCTCCCCAGGTGCCCCGAGAGCAAGCCAATAGGCAAGGAATGCACGGTCGGATTACTGTTCTGAGCGCACACAATCAGTCTCCCATTTATAAGAAGCAGGTTCTTCAAGCAGATAAAATGATTTAATCCCTCTAGTACAGTCTATACATCTTTGTTACAAGTATATACACAGATATCTGGAAGATCTAAGTACAATAAAGTGAATGTTACTGAATAAGACATGCAGCATAACTTGCCGTCATGTGTGATTCTGAAGGCACTAGGAGGCTGAATGCGAAAGTGAGCAGGCATGAATGTGGGAGTACTAGCTTATCACTTCCCATGACTTCCTAGGCATATGACCATTTCACAACCAATCATCAAAGTATTCCCACCTATGTCTATGCTCAGCTTCTGTGGCAAAGTCAGTGACAGGTGGCAGCTGCTTCCCTGCTACTGGCAGGCTACCCCGATGTTGTCCCTTCATCACCTTGGCGGCAGTGGTGGCAACCTCGAATTCGACCTCATTCCCAGGTTTTTACCCCAACCCCCATCTCAATGATTAATGTGGAGGAGATTCCATGGGCCTATCAGATCACACCATTATGCCATCATTTTCCATGGTTGCGGTGATGGCAGTGGGATGGGTCTGCTGCATCAGCGCTCTACTTAGTGTGTGATGCCTAGTGACTCGGCGATTTCGTATGCCTGCTACTCCGCAATCAGTCATTAGGTAATAGTTATGAAACTGTTACAGTGACCTGTGGCCACTACATCTCCAACCCCACAACATGACGCGACATCCACTCTCACCAATACTTAGTTACAAGTGCTATGTACATACAATGTTTCATTACATCTAATTCCACTACATACTAATTAAATGCCAACAACAGAATGGAAGGAGGAAGGTTAAGGTCAGGGATGGACAACGCATCTGCTTCTGGTGTTTGTTGTGCTGACAGGGTAGGCTCAGCTGATGGGGTAAGGCTTCAACCTTGCTGTGCTGGCTCCAATCCCCTCTGCTCAGCCTGTTGTCATGTCAGTGTCTTGCTTCTCACTGCCATAGCTAGAACACCGTGGCATTCTACTTCAATACTTAGGATAGGTGCTAAGCTGGTATAGTTTGAGGAAGTGTTAGGACTGCGGGTTTTTAGTTATTGTGTGGTTATTATATGCTTATTGTGTGTAATGGGTTTCTTTGGGGTAGAATATAAGGTATGTCTATTATTAATAAGGCTGCCAGTGGAAGCGATCTATTCATCGCCTCTCATATGTAGAACATCCCACGGCCACTAGCTCCCCCTCGGAGTGAATGATGGACGCTGAAAGTTGAGACACCTCGCAACCGCTGAGGTAGCTAGTTCTGACGTGTGCAGTGATGCACGAGCCGTGTTTTCCCAGCGGCTCGGCTTCCAGTGCCAACCCACATATGCTGCTGATATAGTCTGTAACACTGATAAAGCACATTAGCGAAACAAACCAATGTACTACCGACCCCAATATTCATGAAGATTCGAGGTGTAACGTTCCGATCGCTGTATTCTGCAAACTCTCCAGGATATTGCTGGGTATGAAGACGTTGTTCCAACTCTCGCACACTTCTCCCTATGCTCCTTGAATCACTGAGGTGACAAATTAATGGCTGTGTATGAATGTCCAAAAACATGTTGGTGAAATTAGCTCCCTGCATAAAATTTAGGTTCAACTCGAATGTCGTATTGACATCGGACAATACGTCCAGAATGTGGATATCATTGTGTATGATTCTCTCTGATTACAACAGCACTTGGCCCGATAAGCCTTACAGTTCTGGTAAAGTATCAGCTTCCCTGTACCCGAGAGTATGATGTCAACAGCCTTTTCCTGTCCACAGTGATTAGGTTGACTTTCCGAATAAGGGCTAACATTCATGGGTATTTAGTTGCGTTCACATGGTGGACGTTGGTTGTACTACTTGCCAACGACATACCTTTGGAAGTTCGTCGACAGTCTGTAACAGCTGTGATTTGCATGTACAATTTGTGTGTGTCGAAATGAGCACAAAGGTCTGTCTGCACAGACGGATATTTACTGTAATTTGCTTGCAATCTAATTGATCCCAGTTGATCAGAGCATACTTGCTCTTAGTTTCATTTATCACAAGATATTCCCAAGAGGGTTGAATGTACTGGAAGATATGAGTCTCTTTATTGATTTACATAGGTAATGGCGAAACTCTGTACAATTGAAAGTATTGGTTCTCTACCAGCTGTATGTGTGTGATGTAACAAAGTAATGGGCCTGCTAAGAAAGCTTCCATGTATATGAACCAGAGTAATTGGTATCCCGCTTCTTCTGTTAATGCAATAGGAAATTTCTTATTACCTACATCATCTCTAATTAATTCTAAATAACACACAATTTTCCAAGGCAAAATTAAGTGGGGTTCAATTCCCCTTTGACCTTGGACTACTGCAGTGATAAAACGCTCGTACTGCCAGTTGATTTCCTGATACATGGTAGATAACCGAACTTGCATTTCTTTCAATGGCACCATTATGATTAGTTCCTTATAACATTGGTACTGTTCTCATACTTCATAAGATACTTAGTGACAGGAGGGAAGCCGTCTGACAGCCCCTGCTCATTCCGTTCTATGGTATTAAGAGTGACATTTATTGCATTTAAAGTAGTCTTAACAATTGTCAATTGTTCCTGATTGATACGAAATACCTACCCCTACTCTGCTTCCAAACAATTAATGTGTGAGCGCAATTTGCGAGTATCTTCTTGGGTTTGAGTCCCAAACAGAATACGACTTAAATCTCCAATAAATCCAAAAATGGGAACCACTCACTTTAATTTGCCCTAAGAGTTCCTGGTTCCTTCTAATTTGCTTATTTTGCCACCTGACCTCCTGCTCCAACCGTACACATTCAAACACGACAACTTTGTAATGTTGTAGTTCAATTTTGCAATAGGCAATGGTTTTATTAGCACAACTGTTAGTTGGGGCTAACTTCTGGGTCAGCTTCTCCAGACGGAGGAGCTTGCTACCCGCCAAGAAGTATTGATACATGGATCCTCATGGTCACTTTGCCCACCATGGCCACTTTGCCCGGCTCTCCCCTACATATTATCTAAATTGTTTCACTACCATACTATCGATAACAGCTCATGCTTAATAACAGAGTATGACTGTTCCGCTTTGCTAAGTGTCTGGCGTAGGCTACAGGTTCATCTGCTCCCAGTGGTCTCTGTTTGACAAATGCTCCCAGAGCATAATTACTGGCATCAGCGGTGATTATAAACTCTTTGTCGAAGATTGGATATTTTGAAATAGGTGGATTTACTAACGCAACCTTCAGGATGCAAAATGCTTCTTCTTGCTCTTCTCCCACTCTAATAGTAACCCCTTCTGGAGTAATTTGTGTGATGGCTTGGCTATATGGCTGAAATTCTGAATAGATCATCGATAATATCCAGCCATTCCCAAGGTTTAAGCTCAATTTCATACCATACTCGTGTAGGTCAGTGTCTCTGCCTCCAGATGTAACACATTGCTATAAGTCGCACACAATTCTCTTATGGCCCTTTGTTGCTCTTCATTGAAATGTTCCACTCTTAATCCCTCGATCACATATCGAATCTGCTCCACCTTAATCTCATTCTGCCGTGGCTCTATTGTTCACACTTTCCTTTCAGGCTCCTCTATGTATTCTTCAGCATACATACATGGGTTTGTTAAGAAGACTTGTTTCTCCATGGTATTCAGTATAGGGATTATACACCATCCTTCGTTAATGTTTACCAACGCTTCCGGCACACTCAGTCCATCTTGTAACCTTTCGTTTCGGCACCACCACTACATTCTTTTCTCGTTCTCCTTAGTCTACAAACAACTGCACCACTTTTTCCTGCCGTGGCCCCACGTGGATTCTTCTAACCTTGCGTTCGCCTTCCTTCTCCTGTAACACCTGCTTCACTACTTGGCGGCTGTGGGTCCTCCTTACGAGTTGCTCGACCATGCTTTCTCCTTCCGTCCTCATCCGAATGGCGACTCCTTTAATCTAAAGCACACCTCATCCATAATTCACTTATTAAACTTATTGGTAAACATGTGTACTACAACTTTCGCTTTAGAGTGTAGTGAAATACTTCTTCCACCAACCTATTTGAGTTGGAAGGACAGGAAAGATAAAATTAGAGAAATAAGGTGCCAGACTGATTCTTATATGAATTCTTTTCTCCCTCGTACGATTAGGGATTGGAATGCACAAAAAAAGATTAACTTTGGTGCTGAGCACCCTCTGCCACCCACAATTTTGTGAATTTCAGAGTATATATGTAGATGTAGATGAATTTTCCCCTCACAATTGCTGTCCTGTGGTCGCCTTAAACACTCCCTCTCAATCAAACTAAGTTGAGCACCACTGTCAACGAGTAGTTTTACTGCGTTGTGCTTGCTCTGTGTACATCATAATTCTATAAACTCATTTTTATCAATGAAGTCTATAGTAAACATGTCTCTTCTCTGAGCGTGGCGCAACTGCTCCATCACACTCATTCTTAGTTTCCCTGACTCATCAGCACGTTTCCCCTTTCAACCCATGGACAAGGATTACCTCTAGCATTTATGACACACAACTGGCATAAAAAGGCGACATTCTCCTCTGCATCTTCCACATAATCCCGGCTTCCCGAGGGTTGTCTCCCCCTTCCAATCTCCTTCCATCTCTGGTTGACGCCCTGGACCATCTCCTCACTGGCGCAGCTCCGCCAAATAATTTTCTCCCTCTTTCTCTTGTTTCTTCTGTACTTTATTTTTATTTCTCAAGGCAGTGATCTGCTGTATTTTCGGCACACCTCTGCACTCTCTCGCCTAGTACCCCGATTTCATGCATAGTTAGCATTGTTGGCACTCACTCGCTGCATGGCCTTCCCGACAACAGCTACCACCCTTTATGCCTTTTTGACTCTCCACTCCGTCCTGCTTCTCTCTCACAAATAGTAGAGCTGCTTCCTTGGCTAAAGCAATCTAGATGGCTGTGGGCAATCCCATATCCTCCCTCTCGCTCTAAGCACCACAATGATCTGCTCGTCCACCAGTCCTTGAATAAACACACCCCGCCCAAGAGTATAGATTAGCTTAAGTGATCCCGCTATTGCATTTTCCTGCATTGAGTTCTCTAAATTCATGCAACATTCTGTCAGGTCTGCTAGCCCAAGCTGCCACCAACTCCCCCCTTTGTTTGACTAGTAGCAAAGAGATGAATCACGTAGTAGTCCAATGTTCTCTTTGGTTGGTAGTTCTCAACAAGAATCACTCGTATATCCTTCCACTTGCACCGCCACTTATTAGCATTATTAGAAACTTCAGTAAACATCAAACGCAGTGTCACAGTTATGCAGAAACTCTGCCAAGGAATCTTTATCCCTACTAAATGACTGAGGTATCAATTTTAATGCTTCTGAGAAATCACTTTATTGCTTCACCCCCCTTGGCAGTCTCACTAATGACTCTCGTTGTAGGCATGACTTCACTTTGTTGCTCTTACTCACGGTTGCTGATATGGGAGTGGCTGGGTCGGCCACTGCTGCTTCCTCAATGCTGACACAGTTCTACAGGCTACTACTGTGTTGCGCCAGTGGCCTCCGCTGTGTTGAATGCCGCAACACTGGCTAATACTCCGCTGCTGCTCCTGTGAAAACAATGTGATACTGATCTGATTGGGTGTTTTTTTTTTGCTGCTTCACTTTCCTGTTCTACTCACATTCAGCCATACCACCGATTACTGGCGTCGGGGCTATTGGTACTGAAACTAAACTTTTTTTCTTCTTCTTCTTTGACGAACTACTACTTCTCAAAGTCTGATTGGGATTACCCTCACACCTGTCACCAGTAATTCTGTTGTAACCTGACGAGATATCATCCCCAGATTCCCTGAGAGCAAGCCAATAGGCAAGGAATGCATGGCCAGATTATTGTTCCAAGTACACACAATCAATCCCCCATTTATAAGAAGTAGGTTCTTCAATCAGATAAAATGAATCAACCTCTCTTGTACAGTCTATTTAGATCTATTACAAGTATATACACAGGTATATGGCAGATCTAGGTAAAATAAAGTGAATGCTACTGAAATAAGACATGCAGCATAACTTTCTGTCATGTATGATTCTGAAGGCAATAGGAGGCTGAATGCGAAATTGAATGGTCATGAACGTGGGAGTATAAGCCTATCACTTTCCATGACTTCCCAGACAAACGATGATCCCACAACTAATCAGTAGAGTGTTCCAACCTGTGTCTATGCAGCTGCTTCCCTGATACTGGCCTACTACCCTGAGGCTGTCCCTCCGTCACTCTGGTGGCGGCGGCAGCGCAAAACCTCAAATTTGGCCTTGTTCCCAGGTTTTTAATCCAACCCCCAACCCAATGATTAATGTGGTGGGTATTCCATGGGTTACCAGATCGCTCCAATATGTCATCAACTTCCCTGGATGCGGTCATGCTAGTGGGGTGAGTCTGCTGCATCAGCGCTCTACATAGAGTGTGATACCTAGCGACTCGGCAATTTCGTGTGCCCACTGCTCTGCAATCAGCATTTAGATAATTGTTAAGATGCCTGTGTCTACTGCACACCCTCTGTCATGTTTAATGGTTCAGATGGAGATGGATAGTCAGCTGACAGCGGTATTGGTGTGGTAAGCAGGTTAGCTTTCAAAGTCACCGACCCTGTTCAGCCTTGGGAAGCCTTCATCTCCTTTCTGGGACTGTCTCCATACAGCAGTCCATAGCCATATCAAGTTTTCTATTTCATTGATTGGCAGATTTACATGAGACAGATTCACAAAACATCGAAGTTGCTTGTTGCAGTCGTTCGATAGGCTGGTTGTAAGCCCTCCAGTCATGATACACACGAGATCCCAGAAAAGTTAAATTGCCTCTCGAAAACTCATTGTAACAGTCACCAACATTTTATCAAATCAAGCCGTGCCTCCAAGAAAATATTATCCCTTCCACTATGCCACCCGGCGAATACCGAGCATCTGGTCACTACACCTTATCTAAGTGAGAACATTCCTCACTTTTCATTCTGATGACAGTCTGGGAAACAGGCTCAACAAATTGTTTTATTGTCTGGCAGTGACTTTCTGTCAAACAAAGCCTTTACCAATGCTTAGGGGCTTGGCATATTAATTCTCACTATCAATTTTCACTTGCCAAAACCTTTAGAAATGCATGGCTGACTTCATGTCACCCTTCATTATCCAAAATATGGATATAATTTCCATCAGCACACTAGCTGTTCATTACAAGATTTGCACTACCAACTTTGCCTCCCTTATCTATTTCATCTGAAATATTTTGCACATATCTCATTAACTGCAATTCATATGAATGTTCTCTCCTAAACCAATGTTACTCATTTACAAACCACCGTGTAACCTCACTATAGGCAGATATAATGTGAATTTCATCCTGATTAATATTTTTCCAGTAAATTTAGCGAATATCTTTGCAAATATGGAAATCTAAATATTTCTATATAAGCCAAATCCAAAAACTTCAAACCACAAACTCACTGAAGCCATTGCTACATTCGCTCTTGTGAGAGACAATACAGTAAGATAACATTGTATGCTTTTACAGCAGCAACACTGGAAGAAAGCTTCTAGATGCATCAAATTTGCATTGTTTGGTGATTTGTGGAAGCCTAGCACTGTTTTGATTTCACTGTCATGCCAATGTTCAACTTCAACTGTTGTTAGCCACACAGTTGCCTGTTATACATACGCACTTGCCAGCAGGGATGGAAGGGGAGACAATTTGGAGGGGCAGCCTAGTAAGGCACTTCTTATCAGGTGATGTCATGTTTGAGTCACACTATGCCCTAATATGGTGTGGCCATGCATGACTTTAAGAATGACTCATGGAACATATTAGATATTTTAAGCTTGGACATCTACAATGGCTGAACATGACATTGACAGTGGGCATGAACTTTTGTATGAAAAAATTCCTGTGCCATGCAGATAATTTTTGCGACAGTATTGTTATAGAAGCAATAGAGATAAGACCAGTAAAGCTATAACTGAGGATCAAATTTTCAACTTAACTCACACATGAAAGCCAACTATAAAATATTACAAGAGGTGTGGGGTCACACCATAGTGGGCATAGTGCAACTCACATCACCAGGAGAGAAGTGCTCTACTTGACTGCCCCTCCACATGCCCTCCACACACCCTCCACAGTATATTTAATGAACTACCATTCGAGTAATTTCAGTTGATGTTGAGCAATGTCTTGACACTGGAAGCAATGCTAGGTTCCAAAACATCACCAGACAATACAAATTTGACACAGCTAGAAGCAAAAAAACTTTTTCAGTGCAGCAGTGCAGCAACAGGTTTTAACATAATCTAACTACAAACTTTCAGTTCAATGCTTTCAATGGGGAACATTTAACCAACCTTCGAATACAGGTATCATCCTACATGCTAAAAATATTCAGTACCCATTTTCCTGCATCCTGTATATTTTTCACCACAAATCAATTGTCAGTGTCTATGATTGGTTGAAGTATTAAATATTTGTCCATTACCAGTATACTCAAGTGCTGCACCACTAACCACACACTGTCAACCCCTTCAAGCTATTAGACAAGATATTTTGACAGTTCACAATTTTTACTTTTATACATTAAGTTGATCATCTGATTCTCTATGCATAACTACACCACAATCATCTTAGTGGAAAGGATTTTGATTTATTGAGAGCGTTAGAGACTATCATTCAAGGGTGGAAGGGTGGAAATAATAGGGGGTATTAGTCTGTATGAGAAGAAATGAGTTGACAAGAAAATTTGAATTAGAACCTGAAGATAAATCTAAAGGAGCTAAGAAAGCTAAACATGTAATGGTGCATATATACATAGTATTATTTCAGATAAGGGGATGATGCATCAATCTTACCCTCTATTATTATATACACTGGGTGTGGAAACTTGCTGTATATATGAGTATGCAAAAAGTATAATAGTAGTGCCAGTCCATAAAGTAGAGTGGTGACAGACAGAATTGAAAATTACTGGCTGATTAGTTTTACATTAATGGTAGGTATATTATGGAATGATTGAAATGCACCCACATCATAAATGTCTAATTTGCAAATTGGCAATGTGGTTTTATGCAAAGATATTCATGTGGATCTCAGTTAGAGGTCTATATGCAAAATGTCAGAAGAAATGGAAAATGAAGGCCAAATTGATAGTGCACTGGTTGGTAAGGGAATAAGATGAAAAAAAAGGGGGGGGGAATTAGTGTATAAAGAATTTGCCACGAGGGGCATGTCCTCCATTACAATTATATTAAATTGGACTTGAAAAGAAAGTAAAAGGATTCTAAATACAAGTATGATTATAAACTCAGAATGGAAAATAGTTTTATATGGCATCCCATATGGTTCAATTCTGATCTGTTGCTGTTCCTAATTTATTTTTTTGACCTGCCACTGGTATTAAATTGTAATGAAAATATGTTACTAACTGCAGATATTACTAGTGTAACTTTAGAAGACACATCAGTACAGGCACCAGCAAATGACATTCAGTAAAAGTGAATATTTAAGGAAAAACAAATTAATAAAAAATTCCAATTATTTCATTTTGTTATAAAAAAATAATAACCCAAAGTTATGAAGCAGTTAATGAACACATTTCCCAGAATTGACAATTGTGTACATCGAGTATAACTTAAAAGGAAACTAACAGGTTCAAAAACTTCTTATAAAACTTCTGCAGTCTTCACATCTTTATATGAAACTACCGTGTTTCCGTGTAGTGGGCTGCCAGCTCAGTGGCTAAAGCGCTTGCTTACGAATTTTGTGGTCTCCGGTTAAAATCTCCGTGGAGGCTAAGATTTTTAAAAATTGTTTTTGATCGTTAGAGACACGGTTGGGCCGTCGGTTATTCGGATTGAATTTTAAACTGTAGATATCACAAAGGTAGGGGTGCAATCTGAGTCAATTCGTAGGTAGTCTTGCAATATAGTAGATGTACACTTTTTTTACGTTATATTGATCCATCAGGGGTGATTCGTAGTCAGTGTGTGTGTAATCTGCAGTAGGAATACTATAAATGCGGAAGTGAGTCTCTGTCTTATGTTACGTTTTGACAATTAAATGCCTATACCGATATTGACAGAATTTGATGAGAAAATCTGTAGGGAGGGCACTGGACTTTGTTTGTTCTTCATACAAATCAACAGTTTTCATCCTATCTCGATGAAACTTTGCACACTTATCCTTTGAAACAAGGAGATGAATACTGTATACATTTGGTTGAAAAATTATCTGTATAAATAATACATGTTGTCTCATAATTGAAAAATTTCCCGTCGAATCGAAGTTGTCCAGTTCAAATAGTGCAATTAGGAGCAGAGGTATTCGTAATTAAAATGAAAGAAATGATGCCCAAATATTCATAACTTGAATTGTTTCAATACTCTGCAGTATGCCATGATAATCGGAAATACTCCTAGCGCCCCAGCGGACACGTCTCTACTCCGGCCGAGCAGAGCTCAGCCCATGTAGCTCTCTAGCCACTTCACCAGGCAGTTGGCGCTTTAGCTCAGCGGTACCGCGCTTGCCTGTCAAGCGTGCAGCTAGGGTTTGAATCTTCGTCCCCACAACTACGATTATTTAACACACTTTTCTTCAACTTTCCAGTGTGTTCTGGACCATCTATCTATTCTTTGGAAAAACAAGAATAATCTTTATATATAAAGATGAATGTATGTTTGTTTGTTTGTTCTTCATACAAATCCACAGTTTTCATCCGATCTCGATGAAACTTTTCACACTTATCCTTTGAAACAAGGAAAAAATACTGTCTACATTTGGTTGAAAAATTATCTGTATAAATAACACATGTTGTCTCATAACTTCGAAATATGGCGATAGACAGACACGTTGGATATGGACGTCTCGGTACCGTGTTTCCGTGTAGTGGACTGGCAGCTCAGTGGTTAAAGCGCTTGCTTACGAACGTCGTGGTCTCCCGTTCAAATCTCCATGGAGGCTAAGATTTTTAAAAATTGTTTTTCATTGTAAGAGTCAGGCCTGGGCCGTAGGTTATTCGGATTGAATGTTAAACTGTAGATATTAGGAAGTTAGGGGTGCAATGCGAGGCAAATCGTAGGTAGTCTTGCAATGTTGTAGGTGTACACTTTTTTATGTTATAATGATCTTTCAGGTGTTGTCACTGTCAGTGTGTGAGTGTGAACCACAGTAATATTATTATAAATACGGAAGTAAGTCTCTGTCTTTTTATTTCGTTTTGACAACTAAATGGCTATATCGAGATTGATGGAATTTGATAAGAAAATCTGTATGAAGGGCGCAAGATATTTTTTTCCCGTATGATTAACAGTTGTAGTCATGAAATTTTGAGACCTTATCGAATGGTGACAGAAATATGTCGGAAATTGATTCTCTTCAAGAGACAGGTTCGACGGTACAGTGATATAGTGATAGCTTTCCTGTCATATTATTCCGACTCGATATTGTTTGGGACCAAACCTTCTTTACCAACAACTTTCTATATTTAATTCTGGCAAAAAAAATTTAATCCACGTGTACGATGTTGCGAGTATGACCTAGTTAAAAATAAATACCAAATATAAAAACAAACAAGATTTTTTTTGTGAACAAACATATTTTCACTCTATTCGACCTACTGTGATTATTAAAAATCTTGAACATTTTATTCTTAATGCTGAAACTTAACAATAATTATAGAAATAGATACAGCAAACACAAAGATTATTAGTCCTTGTCATTTCTAGAGAGGGGGATAACATATTCTGAAGCTTCTGTAATCAATATCCCACCCCAAGAAATAATACATTACCATTTAAAAACTTGTAAGATTAAAATACAAATTTAAAGAATTGTTGCTTCAGAAACTTCACTGAGTTGAAGAATTTACTTCTTGGAATAAGAAAGTTGAGAAAGTAAATATGTTTTGTGTTTTAGCAGGGGAAGGTAGCAAAGTGATTGAAACACTGAGTTGGTTCATGAGTTTATTTACTTGTTGGAACTCTTGTAATGTGAACGTCGAGTTCCCAACTGAATAAAGGGGGAAAGGGAAAAACTGTTTTGGTTGGGGTAATGGCCGGGCAGAGAGTATACAGAGAGTGCAGGTCTGTAAGTAAGAAATGTGAACAGTTGGGAGTGGCTAATGAAGATAATAATCTCTGGTATGTAATTCAAGTGAAAATTTTGGATAGGCTAAAAAGAGAATGTGGTGGTGAGGATGATGATTGGCTGAAAGATTGAAGTGATGGTCTGCCACGTTTGACTTAGTATTATATAGGAGTTTGTCAGGTTTGGAAGTACTTGGCAAGTGTGGTGAGGGTATCTGCCATGTGGCCATCAGATGCAATCCATATCCGTGAATATCCCGCACATGAGTTATGAATCTGGATCAGCCCCGCCGTAAGTGAGCATACAAGGCGTGCACCGCACACGGGTGGCACATCAAGGGGGCACAAAACCAGTGATCGACAGTCACCGCCCTGCGATAGTTGCCACTCCATTGGTCGCCACGATGAAATTTGCAGTGTAATATGTTGCAGATGACCCCTTTTTTTTAGCTCAACAGCTGCTTCGGGATGGCAACAATGGGGGCGGCAAATAATGTTCTAAGGGGTGGCAATCTCACAGTTTTTTGACCTGGTTCGGAGATTTCCTAGATCCACCACTGGCTGTAGTTAGACAGGAGGCGGTATAATCGGGATTGCACACGGGCGCTCAAACAGCTAGCGGCGGGCCTGATCGGGATTAGTTGTTGTTGTTATTGAGGCTTAAGGGCAAGTCGACGGCTGGGTTATTAGCGCCTCGGGGTGAGGAAGCCTCATTAATGATGAAGTGGGAGTGGTTGCTGTAATGAATCTGAGTCAGTAAGATGCTATTCCTGATTTCCCAACATGCTAACTGAATTCAGATTCAAGTCCATTTTTGTACTAGTTAGATTATTACATGAATGGTACCAACCTTGTGTTTTTGAACAACTGAATAAACTATCGTCTAATAAACTTCAGTGATGAGTGGGTTTTTGTTATTTCTGGACACAAAATTCCCTTTCTAAGCAAACTATTCAAGTGTGTAAACAATATTTTCGGAAGAAATGGGAAGGTGACCAGTTTTTTCATTTTCTTAACATATATATCCTTATTTCCAAATCACTGGCCGATGCCACAAGACTCAAGACTGTGCATTGTTAGGAGTTTATTCCAGGGCTTGGAGTGAACTGTAAAAGTTTTGAAATAATCCAACTCTTATTCTGTAGCAAGATAAAGGTACTGAATCAATAATGACCACTCACTCATGCCGTGGAAAACTTGTTGTATTCGGTATAATAGCCTACTATTATTCACAGTTGAGAAGAAGCAACATTGTTACTACACTGTGTACAAAAGTAAAAGTTAACAAGAGTTTTTGGTAAATGTCTTAAAATGTTATAACATGGTATTTTACTGTATTTGTAGTCAAAGGTGTAATGAATATGATTTTATATTGCTGATACTGTTCTTAACCAACCTAATATAGTGCAGCATGTATGGGCATTGGCATAGCAATATATTTTTTGAGCCAACTTTCTTCCTACTTTACTCGAAAATTTTCCTTTTTCCTTGAAATGCCTGAACTGAAATTTTCTGTCTATACATTTTTTGTTTCTTCATTTTTATATTTCCTCAGAAATTAATACAAAGACATAGAGACTTTATTTTCAAAAACTTAAAATAATTTTTAGAATTAATATTAAAGAAGTTGCAGTTTATGTTGACACATTGTTTAGCAATATCTTTCACAAAGAATAATTTTAGTCATTTCATAACTAACTACAGGAGGAACTGTTCATGTCTCCACACCTCGTTCTCATGGAAACATGCTCTACCCTACACCAGTTGGAAAATCATTTAGCTGTAAACAAGAACTAACAGTCAATCTTACTAAGGAAAATGAACATGCGGGAGTCTCTGTTATTCTAAATAATTTGAAACTACAACCCTTCATATTCAAGAATGATGATTTTGGTACAGGTAAGATTGCAAGATAACATTTTCATATCTAATGCATGAAAATTAAAATTGAACAATATGACATTGTTTCTAGAAGCATTACATTCCCACAAGTTCTTGCAGAAGGTTTTTTCCCCCCTTGGTATGAATCTTTAGTGAGGTCTCTAAAGTACTTGTTTCTAATTTTCAGATATTACAAAGCGATATTATAAATTGTTTTAAATTAATAACTTATTACAGTATCTGATTCCTTACCTACAAATAAAGAATATTTCCATCCCCTATTTGATCATGGTCTACTGCACTCCATTTGCTACTTTTAAGTTTTGTAACAATTTTTACTGAGGTCTCATCACCAATGTGTACCTCTGTACACTCAGCAGTATCTTCCCCCACTTCCTGAATTCCAGTGAGTCCCAACCAGCTTATATATGAAATCAATCAGTGATCTAACTGCATTCCTTTGCAACCCCTCCAACTGCCATGAGTCTCATTCAAGATATTTACACTCCATTCTATCAGTGGCCAGTTCCTCGTCCACAAATAATTTAATACATTTATTTACCAGTTCCTCATGCAACAGTCTGAATAGGGTTTCACATCCTAGTTCACTATGTAGCTAACACATTCCTCTCGTATACTAATCCAATTACCGAGCATGGTGGTGTAACGGCTAGCGTTCTGGCCTCGCATTCGGGAGGACGGCGGTTCGAATCCCCGTCCGGGCATCCAGATTTGGGTTTTCCATGGTTTCCCCAAATCACTCCAGGTGAATGCCGAGATGCTTCCTTCAAAAGGCCATGGCCGAATTCCTTCCCATTCCTTGCCCCCCATCCTTTCCCGTCTCTAAAGACCTAGTTGTTATAGGAGACGTTAAGCAGTTAAAAAAAAAAAAACTAATCCAATTGTTTAATATTATGTTACTGGCAAAACAGCTCAGTGTCAGGACATAAACCACCAAACAGTTGTTCATTATTCATTTTTAATTCACCCCAGTAGTTTTAACCTTACTAACCAAAATGTCCTGTATCACTCTCACAAATTCCTTGAAGAGATCAGTGCTATATAATTAACTTGGTGTTCCTTGCTTCTACAGCCTACATATTAAATAAAGCTTTCATATAACTCAATAAATGAGATTATTATGAATTAAATATTGCTTAAAACCTAAATCATGTTCTTTCCTTTCAAACAGTCCTAATGTAGTTGGAAAATCAAGTTCTTCATTAACTTACTTATAACTGTACTCAAACCAATTATTCTTTTATTTTCAACAATATTTCTATGGCCTCTTTTATTAACCAGTATTACTAAAGCAATTTTTCAATCCTTTTGTATGTAACAAGTCTCAATAATATTTCTGGGTATAGTGCAATGTATAGTCAGTTGTTTTGTGACAGTCCCTAATGGTCTCGTCACATTAGCTGCTAAATATTTCTGCCTCTTTCAAATGCTCTTGTATCATTTCTTTTCTTGAGCCCATGTCTTTTTGTAATTGTAGTTAAAACAATCTTCAATTTTAGACACTAATTTATTAACTTGTATTCTATCCATTAGAACTTCTCCATGATCACTTGTTCCTTCCATACCTGGATCCTAACACAGCTATGTAGATTGCATTTTTTTAAAATTTTGTGAAACAAATATTAATATTTACCTCTATTGAAGTGTTGCCACTTTGTCTTCAATACATTTGTGACCCCTTGCAGGAATTGAATTTTTTGCTGAAATATCTCTTCATTTATGATACAAATGACTTTTTATAATTTACCTACATATAGCTTCAATAATTTACAGAAATCTCATATATCTATCACAACTACTTCATAATCATTTAATAATCTGAGAATGCATGTAGTGACCAATAGGCTTTTTTTTAGGAAGGCAGTCCCCTAGTGCTCTGCTATACTTCTTGTTAAAGTCATGAGTTATTTTCAGATCTCTTCTCCCTTGTAATGTTAATCTTATTTCTCTCTCAGATTACTTATGTTACAAACTCTTGATAGACTTAAGTTCCCAACTCTGAACTCTGTTTATGCATTTTCATTGTCACTGAGGTGCTCATCATGCTCACATAATGTTCCATTACAGTAATCAGTCAAGACTCCCTTTTTCTTTCTTTCATATTCTACCTCATTTATATCATGTGTGAATATCACTGAAAAGTGATGGCCATTGATCACTAGTATGAATATCCATGCATCAGTTCCCCTTCTATCTCTGTGGAACTTTCCTTAATACTTACCACAAATTTCCATGTCATCCTTTTGTAGCATTCATTTTTTTTTCACCAAGACTCCAGCTCTATAAATATATTGTTTCTGCATCTATAAATATTTATGGAATTGTATAAATTTGTTCATTATATTCTACTATATACTCAACATTGTTATTTATATTATTTATTTTAACCCATTTTCTATTGGTTATATAGTTTCATTTACATCTTTGTTATTAATGACATCTTTCATATATTTTTAATCAGTACCATCTACTTTCATCCTCTCACCAGCAAGTTGTAACATAAATTCATGTTCCAAACCAACCATAAGTGATGACAGATTCCTTAACAACATAGATAGTATCACAGAAAATACCCTTCTTTTTTTTTTTTGGAAATGTAATTTGGCTTAAACCATTTTTTAAATAAATAGTTTTTTCTGTCAAGCATGATTCTCTGCCAATGAATCTCTCCTGTCCAGAAAATTAACTCATTATTCATAGGCTACATTTATTGCTCATACTAACATTTATTTTTATCAGAAATACAGAAATACTTAATGTTTCATAATATTCAATATTAACAACTTTCTTATTCCAGACCACTATACAAAAATGCATAAAAAATATGACACATCCTTTAATGTAGTCAATCTTAAACCAAATCGATAAAAACAATTTTTATATGACAATATTGTTTGTATTTGATTACTTTCAGTGGTATGTCATTAATTATGGGTATTAATAGAATATCTTGTTTCCACATATAGCGTATGAGTGTTCTCCGGGTGGTGCAACATTCCGTGATGAAACAGCTCCCATTGCTGTCGGGAGTACATTGGCTATTGTTGTGCTACTTACAGTTACAGGATATGGTGTATATCGTTATTTCAAAATTAAGAAGGTGCAGTATGACACAATGGAATAAGTATTTTTCAATCTTATTCCCACATCATAATAATGTTCAGTGTTATGTTCAATGTTTTGCAAATATTATTTTTGATGAATAAAGGTATCAACAAGGCTGAAAAGTAAATTAAGTAATCTTACTAAACCTGAAGGCATGAGGATAGAAAGCAGAAAGTGCAAGATTTATACAAATGCTTTAAACATAGCCTATATGAGAGAATATGTGTGCCACATAACTAAACTACCAAAGGCATTAACGGCATTGTGAACTGTTCATATCAGTTCTACTGTTACAAACCCCCTGCCTTCAGTATTTTTTCATTCCTGGGTTCCTTAGTTGTGGATTTGTAACAAATTGTTTTTTTTATAGGTGTATTAATATCTTTTTTTAGTATGCTTAGATTTAGATGTGGGAGAGAAATATTTTTTGAGAAGTGATAGTTGAATTTGATGCATTAAGATGACATATTGTTATTTTTAACATGATTTTGACTTTAATATTTAATAGGACTGTAACTATTTTGAAGTAAGTGATAGGCTACATTTTTAGTTTACGGTACTTTTGTTTTGAAATAGTGTCTCACAATAGACAGTAGTCTTCCTGTCAAACAAATTAAAGATTGTAAAATAAATTGTTCCTTAATGAAACTCTTTATAAAAGAGCAAAATATTATGAAATAAATTATGTTGCAATTTATTAATTGAATTTAAACTGTTATACTCCATAAAGAAAATAGCAGTTTTGATTTAAATTTGTTAAGAAATTACAAATCAGATCCTTGATGTGATTAATAGGTAATAACCACTCTGAACTGTGCTGAAACATGTCTTATAGATATATGAACACTTAATTTCTGGTCTTTCATTTATATTGAACTTTATTTTGTGTTATGGAGGCTTTGAAGTCAAGTGAGAGAAAAGGTAAAAAAGACCTTTAGACCCTGGTCCATAGTGACGAAGCATACAAACATGAAACAGAAATAACACTATTAGTTTATGAATGATTCTCGGGAAACAAACACAATATTTCAGTGACATAAATCTCCATCAATATCTTTAGGAATGATCTGTTTTTCAAACCATATTACATTCTCCAATACTAGGCTTTATTATCTTACTGATAAACTATTATCATGGTGAAGTGTTAAATTATTGTCTTCAAAGATTGGATACCATGGTATATCTAAAAGAGTCAAGCAACTTTTTTACAACTAAATAAATTTAATGTGTTTTGAATACTAATCCATCAATTAATCAAATACATAGTACTTACTATTCTTCATTGACATAGCCATTTTTAAGAAAACCTAAAATTAAATTTTACTCTAGTTGATTGAGTTAGAATTATTGGAAACAACTAAAGGTTTTGTAATCTGAAAGTAATAACATAGAAATGAAATGTTAGCTTCCTATTCACTTAAATGAAAAGACAGATATTGATTTAAGGATAGGAACCAATTTTTAACCATTTATGTGTCATAGTAGCTTGAAAATCTTGATAACACCAAACCATGAAAAAAGTTTAAATGGAATTAAAAAAGCCCCTGAGCATTGTGCTTCTCTTCCAGAAGAATTAATGGTGTTTTTAACTTGTAAGATAAAATCCAATTCAGTAATTCATAATGGTTATTACCTGTTTTACCTGTCAATATATATTTCATTCATGAGTATCACTCTTGTGGCATCAGATTCAGCAGTTGTTTGATCTCAATTGTATAAGTAATAATTATACCACTGTATATATATACTGTATATATATGTCATAATGTTCAGTGAACTGTGGGTGTGTTATGATGTATAACATGAGTTGAAAGTGTTTGGAGTGTAAATGACTGAAATGTTAGTACTTAGTCTATATTCAAATGTGATCACAAAACTATTTTATTTATCATGACATGTTTTAACTTTAGAGATTATATGTGTTATAGCTAAAAATGTGATCATGGATAGCAATAAAATGTATCAGGCAAACAATGCACATATAGCTATTAAACAATATCTAAGTCATTTTCTGGTAAGCTGTGTATGAAATTAGTTCAACATGACAGAAATCAAAATATTTCTTGTTATAATTTATTTTCCAAGAATGTTACTTTATTATTAATAGTGATGAACATTATTTCTTTCACAAATTTGATATGTAATAGCTATATATTAAAATATATGTACACTACACTCTATATGATGCCCTTAAATAGCATTAAATTATTTATCCCATTTATTCAGTAAGCCTTCTACAAATTTGGATTTGATATGTGTATTCCATCTATTAGATAGGTACCAAATGTTTGTTGAAATTTTCCAATTTTCTAAACTACAGCAGTTAGATAATGTGGAAGCTCAACAAGATCTGCAGTGTGCAATATATAGTTCTTGAACAAATTAATAAAACAGATATATAGTACAGCCATTATTTGGCCCCTTTATGATTTTTATGTATCACTACACATTATTTTTTGTTTTTTCCCCCACAGTATAAGTTAAATCATGATTCTGTTTGACCTGTTTCAAATCTATGAGTTATATTCCTTAAGCAACAAAACAGCTGAATTTTTCAATTGAAAGCAAA
This sequence comes from Vandiemenella viatica, assembly GCA_031002005.1. Taxonomy (NCBI): domain Eukaryota; kingdom Metazoa; phylum Arthropoda; class Insecta; order Orthoptera; family Morabidae; genus Vandiemenella; species Vandiemenella viatica. Next base: position 78,464,814 of record JARYHS010013631.1, read on the forward strand.
ATTGTTTTATGATTAAATATTTTTTAAAATGAATAATTATCATTTATTATTATTTTGTTCTTTACTTTTATTTGCAATTTTTTTATTTATTTATTTCATAGATTCCTGCAAAGGAGAAACTTCTAGAATGTGTACATTCCAACATATCTGAAGATATTTTCATTTTTATTTAAATTGCTTGATCGGGGTGTAATTAATATTCACTTACAAAACTTTAATTTCAAGAAATAATCATTTAAGTTGATAAATGTATTTTTAGTTATTTGGTTTGATATTTTGATCGAAATTTCTTAAAATATCTTAGCAATACATGTGCTGCTGGTATGATCAGAGTCCACCTTTATTTATTGTATGAAGTAAGCACAGTCACTGCTTGGCAAATAATACTCACATGTGAATATTCAGATCACTATTATCCTATGAATTAGGATCATTGTAGCTGTTAATATGTTTGTGCATACACTTGTTCATTGTTGCAATGTCTTCCATTGTTTTATATTGCTACATTACTGTTAGTCCAATAAACAACCTATAAGTGTTAAGTAATTATTTTGCTATTACAATTTTTTCTTGTTGACTGTTTTCTCATAAAAACATTACACCAATTCCATCTAATTCCATTCCTGTCACCATAATAATGAATATTAAAAAATATTTTTACTACACACACTTCATGAGTAATTCTAAATTTGTTCACATAGGGTAGGTGGTTATGAACAAAATTATGTTGAGAAAACAAAAAGAAGCAATTACCAAATCTGATAATATGATGAAAAATATGCAGAAATTTTTAGCTGAAATTCTCAGATTAGGCTAGGTCTTTCATCAGTAAAGATTATTGCGTACCAGTCAACAGTAATATGAACTTGTGCTCCATGACAATTAAATTAATAATAATAAGACTGGGAAAGAAATTGCAGGAATGACTATAGAAATTGGAGCAGAGAGTGCTGCAGATGTCACTTAGTGAATGAAAGAAGTAGGTGATATATATGGGAAATAGACTGGTGGAGGGAGATGGAAGAAACATACATGGAGAGAGTATAAGTTCTGCAGAATGATAGATCCCCAAAGATTGAAGTCTTTTGCAATGACAGGAGGGTATCAACAATCCAAAACATTAAACTATTACTGATTTTTCATGTGTATGGATGTTAAAAAGCTGCATAGAACTTGTTTGCTATCCATCTGTGTCCTGTCATTTCATTATCATAGCCAATAAAAGCAATGGAACATGTGAGATGGTATCTAAAAATTTCCAATCTGACGTTATATAACATGATTATGACCTAGATTTATTATTTATTTATTTGTCGTATGGCAAGCAACTAATACAATAATAAATATATACAATGACAAGAACGTTGGTATCATTCACAAGCTGATGTCCAGTTCTTCTAGCCATTCTATGAAGGAACTTGTAGCTCCAAAAACATCTTCAAATGTTCCATCGTACTTCCGTAGAGGGCATTCCCTGATAATATGCTCCACACTCTGGGAAGGATCACCGCAGTCACATGCAGGAGAATCCTGAAGACCCCACTTATACAGCATTATATGGCATTGCATTTTGCATGGTCTGTTCTTAGGTGATTTAGTTTGACCCACTGGTCTCTATTTAGATGGAATCCTGGAAGTCCAGTTGTGGGATCTTTAATATCTGGATGTTTTACAGATGCAGAGTTCCAGCTTTATCGCCATTTTTCCATTACATCAAAGTCAAATACATCTTGCCATACTGGATTTCTGGATTTAAGACAAGTGGGTGGTAAGTTATTTAGAACCACGTAGATTGGGAGATCCTTTGGATGATCAGGATGGTGTAGTTTTATACACTCACATGCCATTGCTTCTTGGCTTCTTATCTCTGGAGGTGGTATTTTGCTGATCAGGTGCAACCACCTGACTGTGGTGGATTTTAGGGTGCCAGTTATTACTCTCATACACTCATTCAAGTAGACTTCGATTCTTCTAGTATGAGTACTACGTTGCCACATGGAGCACAGTACTCAACGACAGGGTAAACCATGGTGAGAGCGGTTGTTCGTAGTGTGTCCGCATCAGCTCCCCACGAAGAACCAGCTAGCTTCTTCATGATGTTGTTTCGTGTTTTCAGTTTCTGACTTGTGTTTTCAAGATGTTTTTTGAATGTTAAGGAGCGGTCTAAGGTGATGCCAAGATACTTAGGATAGAAATTATGTTTCACCCTCTGGTGGCAGAAGTTCACTTTGAGCTGTTGATGTGCTATTCTATTGCTCAAGTGGAATGTGCATACTTCTGTTTTCATTGGGTTTGGACAAAGTCTCCACTTCCTATAATATGTGTTCAAGGTTTCTAAGTCGTTAGAGAGAATGCTCTCACCTTCCTCTAATGTGGCAGTTTGGACGGCGATAGCTAAGTCATCAGCATAGCAGAATTTATTGCTGGTTGTTTCTGGCATGTCACTGGTGTACAAGTTGAAGAGCAATAGAGCTAGTACTGACCCTTGAGGTAACCAATTTTTTTACTGTAAATGACTTACCCGTCTTATGTCCGACGGTGACCTTAAAATATTGGTTGGTCAGCATATTCTTCAGGAGTGATGTTAGTTTCCTGCAGGGTATAGGTTTTTTTAAGTTTAAGTAGCAGTCCATCCAGCCAAACTGTATCATATGCCGCTGTTAGATTGACAAAGGTTACTGATGTTTTTAACTTCTTCTGAAATCCAGACACAATATATGATGTCAGTGCTAATACTTGCTCACAACAGCTCCACTTTAGCCTGAAACCTGCCTGATATGTTGGTGTTATGATATTTATTATTCCTTGTATGCGGTTAAGGATGAGGCATTCTAGAAGCTTATAGCAAACACTGAGTAGAGCAATAGGTCGATAGCTTGAAGCATCATCTGCTGATTTGCCTGGTTTGAGAATTGTCAAGGTGTGAGCCATCTTAAATTCTGGGGGGACTATCCCAGTGTCCATGATATCGCTGAAAAAGTTCTTGAGCCAAGTTCTTCCCTGCTTGCCGAGATATCTTATGAATTCTGGGAAAATACCATCTAACCCTACAGACTTCCTCATTTTTAGCATTTTGATGGCTTTCTCAACTTCTTTATGACTAAATGGATTAGAAAGGATAGGATTATTTCTAAGGTTGTTATCCATTTCAATCATCTCTTTCTCCATCTGTTTCTTCATGGCAGGATCTATTGGGATTTTGTGAGCTCTTGTTTTGATGTGCAATGCCATTTCAGCTGGTGTAATTCCTGGCTCCTCTTTGCACATGTTTGAGGCTGCACCCAGTTTTCTAAGGAGAGTCCATGCATTTCTACTGGAGTGAGTAAATAAATGACTTAAATGACTGGGGTTCAATCCTCGATGAATCTGAAGATTTTTATTCAAGCTGAACATCCAAAATGGCTCCCTAGGTCCACTCAGCATTTTATATATGTAATGAGTGCCATGGAGGAAACTCCACAGGAAAGTAAAGATTTACCAGAGTGTAGTGCTGATACTTTTCACATCCCTTCTAGTGCTGAAAAGGTTTTAATGGGAATATATGGATAGCTCAGTGATCTCCAGGATATTTTTCCACACCTTATTTTCTTAGGGCTGAAGGTGAAATGTTTCAGAGAACTAAATACCATACGGCGCTTGAAACGCTCATACTCTTCCCATAATTATCCGCATTGCCTGATTGAGTTGCACTTTAGCAGCCATATTTGAGAGATGATGCCTATAAGTCATAGATCTGTCTAGTTTTAAACCCAGGTATTTGGGCGTGCTATAATGTGGCCAGAGATAGACTCTGAATTTGACTTCTGGTTTATAATGCAATTCCCTGTTGTATAAATGAAATGTTAATCTGTTTTCTGAGGATTTAGATGGAGGCACCATTTTTGAAGTATTATTATTATTATTTAATTGCAATGGAGCACAGGCTCCGGTGGCAGTTTCCCTACACACCTATCTTCCCAATATACTGCGCCCACCTACATTTGCCCTTTACAAATTCTTTCAAAGTTTTCGGTAATTTATTCATCATTTCTCTTGGTAACTCATTCCAATCCCTGACACTCTTACCTAAAAAAGAGAATTTTCCCACACCCTTGTGTCTGAAATTGAGTGCCAGCTTGTGGTCATGGTCATCTTTTCCCTTCCATGCACTACTTACCATACCTATTGCAATACCTTTCCATGCCTCATCGCCAGTATATGCCCTGTACACTCCCATGACCCTCCTCATCCTCCTCCTGTCTTGCAATGAATCCCATTCTAGCTCCATTTTCATATCCGTCACTGATTGCATTCTGCGATAATTTCCAGAAACAAATCTAGCAGCCCTTTTTTGCACCCTCTCCAACTCCTGTATTTGATACGTAAAATGAGGGTCCCATACTACACTACCATATTCGAGCAATTGTCTGACCAAAGTTTTGTATCCCAATTCCTTGACTTCTCTCGTACATCCCCTCATCACTCTCTCCAACAAGTGCAGAACTTTGAAACCTTTTCCTACCACCTGTCCAATGTGTCCTGCCCAGTTAAGCTTGTTATCAAAAGTAATGCCAAGATATTTACATTTCAAATCTTCAGCAAGCAATTCTTTCCCCACCTTATATTCATAATTAACCTTTTGTTTCTTATTTGTGTATCTAATAAGCTGACTCTTCTTTGCACTTATCTTCATTCCATTTTTACCAACCCAACTAGATATGCTGTCCAGATCACCCTGCAACTGTTTACAATCTTCTATCGTTTTGATTCTTTTATACAGCTTTATGTCTTCTGCAAACAATCTAATTTCAGATAGTAAACAATCAACACAATTATTCATTAGAATAATGAATAGCAATGGTCCCAATACGCTACCCTGTGGCACACCCATTTTTACTTCCACTTCTTTTGATACTACATTTCCTACCCTAACTTTCTGTTTTCTACCTTTTAAAAATTCTTCTACCCAGCAAATCACATTCTCATCCATTCCAATGGTTTTTACCTTATTTACTACCATTTTATGGCTTACTCTGTCAAACGCCTTTGACAGATCTAGTGCTACACTTTCAATTTGGCCTCCCTTGTCCATTTCATCTGAAATATCTTGCATATATCCCACCAACTGAGGTTCGCATGAATATCCTTGCCTGAACCCATATTGCCTGCTTGAAAACCACTTACATTCCTCACATATATTTCTGATGTGGTTGCATATCAATCTTTCCATTAATTTACCTACCACTGATGTCAAACTGATTGGCCTGTAATATTCACCCCTCCTCTATGTACCGGTACTACTATTGCACATTTTCTGTCCTGTGGTAAGCAGCAAGTATCCAGACTCAATTTAAATAATATTTCAAGATAAGGTACAATATCACATCCATCACATCCAGCTATCTTTAAGATATCTGTTGTAATATTATCTTCACCAGCCCCTTTATGTTTTTTCAGCTTTCTTATTTCCTTCATGATTTCCTCAGGATGAATATCATATTTTTTACTATCGTCATTTCTAATTGTGTTGTTAAGCTCGTTCTCCGAATTAGACCCTCCTGTTTCTGATTCATTGTCCCTAATACTTTCACTAAACCAGTTACTTAAAATCTCTGCCTTTTTCAAATCATTAGTAGCTTCTTCTCCATCCTTATCTATAAGTGTCTCTAAACCCTCCCTTCCCCTCAGTTTCCTGATATAGTCATAGAAATTTCTAGATGAATCAGTCAATGGTCCTCCTGCACTGACAATAGTCTTCATAAACCCATCTTTAGCCACTTTCTTTGCTGTTATTAATTCCTTGTTTAGTTGTTTTAAATATTCCCTAATACCCTGCTGTCTCTTAACTCTATTATGTTCTTTTCTTACCAACCTCTTTAACCTCCTCACATCCATATTATAGTACATGGGTTCTCTACTTCTCTTTATTTTCTGCATTTTAATAAATTTTTTCCCCCTTTCTTATTATCTCCTTGAACTCTTCCCACCTTGACTCTACTGTACTTGAGTCTTCCTTCCATTTGCTGAATTGTTCTCTGAAATATCTCTTCAAATTTGAAACCTGTGACTTTTTATAATTGTACCTATTTCCCCCTTCAATTTTAGCTGCTGGTTTACTGAATCCTCTAATGTCCATCAGAACTGCTTCATGATCACTTATTCCTTCAGTTACTTGATACCTCAAAATGTTTTCATCGGGCTTAATTAGAAATATATCCAAAATATTTTGTCCCCTAGTGTTTTGCTCAACTACTTGTGTAAGTCCTCCTTCCCTTATTAAGCTAGTTGTAAATCTTTGTTCCCTTGTGTTATTTATCTTATTTCCTTCCCAGTTTATACCTGGTAAATTTAAATCCCCACTGATGATGAGCATGCTATTCTCACCAGGCCCGGCGTTAGGGAGGGGTAAGTGGGGCAAAAGTACCCAGGTCACGAGCCTCCTAAGGGGGCCCTCCATCCAGGGTGACTAACTAAATAGAAATAAACTTTAAAAACTTTTTAATAAAAAGCGTTATGTAATTTTCTTGCATTCTGACTTTATCAAAAAATCAAATATTAGAGAAAAAAAATTTTCGGGTGGAGGGGGCCCTGAGAACGTTTATCCGGGGCCCGAGAATCCTAGTGCCAGCCCTGATTCTCACCTCAGAAATATGAGTATGAATTTAATTTCTCCCCAAGAGCCTCATCCTCTTCTGTCATTCTTCCACTCTGGTAAACAGCCAACACTCTGATTTTTTCTTTTTTATTACCCCAGAAATCTACCCCAAGTAACTCATGGTCTTGATCTATGAATGCCAGTGAACTGTGGGAGTTTTTGTTAACTAGTATGAAAACTCCTCCACCAATTGCTCCTCTATCTCTGTGGTACACTCTGTAACCATCAGGAAAAACCTCACTGTCTAGTTCTTCTTCTTTTAACCAACTCTCTACCCCAATTATTACTTGTGTTTCGTGTATCTCTATTAAGTTTGCAAATTCGATTATTTTGTTCATTATACTTCTACAGTTTACCATTAACACCCTTACTACCGGCTTTACATTTTCAGAATTTATCTCCTCTTTCCCACTTTTACCGCAGCCATTTATTGTTTCAGCCACTTCATCTATTTCTTTAACATCTGTGACTTTCCCCATCGTTAATCTGCAATCAGTATCACTTTGATAATCTATTTTTGTCCCTTCCCCAGCAGCCCCTAACCTAAAAAAAGGCACAGTCCTGACCCCATTATCACTGGAAATGGGCTCCCTCACTGCCTTAGCTAACAACTCAGAAAGTACTCTCTTCCCCCTTCTATTTAGGTGTAGGCCATGCCTAGTCAAACCCCACCTACCAATGGTGTTCACAGGCACAACCCCCAACACAGAACTAATGTCTTTCCCAAGTAGCACTTCCGTTTCCACATTAACCTGCCTCACAGCATAGTTCAATTGTGGCCGGTCATGGCGACTTAGGACCTGCATGAGCTCCACCCTGGTATGCTGTGCTTCCTTCACCACCTTCCTCAAGTCACTCTCTATACTATCACTCATGTTTCTATCAATACTATTTCCTGCACCTCCCACTATCACTACTATATCATCCTTAGTGAAACTCCTACAAAGGGAACCTATATCCTCTATTACCTGGCCTAATGTTGCACTAGGTTTGAAAAATCTGGTATCCTGTACCTAACTGATCCTGCAGAAGAGGGCCTACACCTCTCCCATTGCTACTACCTAGCAGCAAAACCCTTTTTTCCCTATTCTTGCCCTGCATGCCCTTATTTCTAAAGGTCTGCTGCATCTTACATACTCCTACATCTACATGAGGCTCTTCTCCTCCTGACTCTGGCAACAGGTCGAACCTATTTTTTCTCACAATTCCTGAAGTGTCTGACTTGTTCATCCTGTTAACCATGTTTCTCCTACGACCTGTTACCAGCTCCCACCCATCCTTATCAACTTCCTCCAACCCACTATCTCTACTTTCTGCCTCTACAGTTTGAACCTCGACAAGCTTAGCCCCCACAGGCTGTGCCTGTGCAGTCTGAGCCTCCACAGGCTGGACGTCTACAGGTTGAGCCTCCACAGGCTGAGCCCCCACAGGCTAAACCTCCACAGGTGAGGCCACCACTTGCCATGCCTGCAGAGTCTGAGCCTCCACAGGATGAGGCTCAAGAACGCTGATCCTTTCACGAAACTCCCTAATCGTTTTGCCCATCTCCCACATCCTATCATCCCTAAGACAAAGTGAACAAAACCATGGGAGAGCCTCATTTATTTCCCCCATTTCCTCTTCCCCACATGCCCAGTGAAACCACTTCTTACACCAACTACAACCCATCCCCTTCGCAACGTACCTACGACAGGCGCCACAGTTTCCAGTCCAGATTTTCCCAAATACTTCAACCATCTTCCAAACAAACCTTAAATTTATTTGATAAAGCAGTCTTATAAAGTTTATACTATATTTTTAACGTTTTTTTTTACTAAATATGATAGGCGCTATACTCGACTAACTGTTGAATTGTTATATATATTTAATTTGATTGAAGTTTTATGAAAAATTACTGGGTAACTAAACTACTTAAGAACCAATGAATAAAACTTAAGCTAATGGATTTTGAAACAAACTTAATATGGTAGGTGGATACTATTTAGTGCTAATGTGGATAACATCTAATTTGTTACTTATGAAAAAAAAATTAAAAAAAGAAAGGTAGGAAGTTTTTATATATATATATATATATATATTAGATGGCAATTAAACGCTATTAAACTTCAAACGGAACAGGTTAATTATTAGAACGTACGTTTTTGTTATCGTAAACTTGATTTCGATATCGATAGTCGAACTTAAAATAACGATAATGTACATTCCTGGAAATTGAAATAAGAACACCGAGAATTCATTGTCCCAGGAATGGGAAACTTTATATACACATTCCTGGGGTCAGATACAATACATGATCACACAGACAGAACCATAGGCACATAGACACAGGCAACAGAGCATGCACAATGTCGGCACTAGTACCGTGTATATCCTCCTTTCGCAGTAATGCAGGCTGCAATTCTCCCATGGAGACGATTGTAGAGGTGCTGGATGTAGTCCTGTGGAACGGCATGCCAAGCCATTTCCATCTGGTGCCTCAGCTGGACCAGTGTTCGTGCTGGACGTGCAGAGACGACGTTTCATCCAGCCCCAAACATGCTCAATGGGAAACAGATCCGGAGATCTCGCTGGCCAGGGTAGTTGACTTACACCTTCTAGAGCACGTTGTGTGGCACGGGATACATGTGGACATGCATTGTCCTGTTGGAACAGCATGTTCCTTTGCCGGTCTAGGAATGGTAGAACGATGGGTTCGATGACGGTTTGAATGTACCGTGCACTGTGTCCCCTCGACTATTTTTACCTATGCTATAGTATTATAGTAATCTAACTATCAAGCCTATGCTAAATTTAATTCAGTAGAACATGCAATAACGTTAACAACAATGACGCAAAATTTAAAAACTGTTATCTATGGTGTAATCTTAAATAATTCTTCTTGATAGCAATAATTCTAAGAGTTTAGATGATAATTAAAGATTTTAAAATAATTTAGTCTACAAAAACTTAGCTGATGAATGCAAAATCGCAGTTTGATGAGCAGCTCTCGACAGACACAGCCAATCGATCGCACAACCAGAGAGGGTAGATCTAAGATTTGTTCCAGCATTGTAAATAAATTTTCTCGGGAATGTTTATGGTAAATTGTGTGTGTACAAACTGAAGCAGGGGTGAGCCTAAACAGATTCTTGAGGTGACCCAATCATTTAGTTTAAACATTCTGCTTCTGTCATTATCAAAGTAAATCTGAAAGTATCTACTGCTCATTACATTGTTAAGTATGTCCGCACATTTTTGACATGGGATAGTTCTCAAGAATTTCAGAAGAAGTCCATTTTACCAAATTGAATCATAAGCAACTGATAAATCCAAAAAGTCATCCACTCTTACTGATTTATTCCCATACCCATCCAACAAAATAATTAATTGAAACAATTAATAACAATAGCTCTATTAGACCACCCTGTTGCTTTATTGTGTTATCACTAATATATAAGGTATTGGAATGGTGCAAAATATCTTTCATAGGAAGATCCATGACAGATGTTTTCCATTAAGCCATGGGGTTGGTGTTGCTCATGCACATTCAAATTTTTCAATGTGATTTTAGCACAGCAGAACTATCCTCAGTATATGAGAATAGCACTTATGGCCAATCAAGTAAGACTTGTCTTGAAACAGTGGTACTTTAACTTTTTGATGGGAATAAGAAGGGTTTTTGATTGCAGAGTCTTTATTTTAGAAGAGAATCATAGAACCTAATTCCCCTGATTTAGGATCAGAAGTAATCTTGGACCTTTTAAGTGAAGAGCATGAAAATGTGGGAAATTATTGGTTGAGTTTGTTTCCTGTGTGATATTGAATACTAAGCCACACATAATATTTGTTTTTAGACCAACTGGAAAAGGGTTGCATTTAGGAATAGCCACAGGATGTATGAATGAGTGGAAGAAGCTTGTTCTCTATTGTAATTAATTGTTAACAGATGTTTTGTTTGAAATGTGAAAGAAGTTATAACAAAAGTACTTAACTCCATTGTAATTTTTTTATTTGCAATCTACACCTGAAAATAATCTCCTCTTTTAATAGTAATGTTTACAAAACAGGAGAATGGTGTATCACAGGGCTTACAGTTTAATGATAGTATAATCATTAGAGTAACATGGTTATTCTGTCTTTGGTATTCGAGCCAAAACTCTCTACCATATTATACACCAGTGGGACCGTATACATTTTTAAGTTCACTATACGAGCTAAGACTGCACCGAAGCCTCACCTGATTGTGGCACCATGATGGTATCCAGTGATTGCACAGCTCTAAATGGTTTGAATCCTGGTGGTGAAAGGAATTTTCATGATCAGGACTTGGCTGGGAGAGTAACAGAGGTGTTGCAAAATTCCTAATCAACAAAATGTGCATCATGGTCCTGGGTAAACTCCAAACCTCTTCGCAGTGTGTACGGAGTTAGGACATACAGCACTGTTGATGGTGATCATTGATTGTCTTTTGAAAGAGTAGGCCTGAATGGGAAGGAACTGCATTTCACACCCTCTTTTGTTTCATCTCTCATACACAACACTATACACTGAATGAACACACTATCATAGCAATCACTCTTACAACATAATCACACTGGGGAAGGTAACAGTTCATCTTTCCAGTAGTTGCTAAGGAGGGGCAAACATCCCCTGCAGTAACCACCTGTGGCCATATACCAGCAGAGCTCTCTCACTAAAGGAAATTACGAGCAAAACCCACAAATTTTGAATGAATTGATTCGTAAGTGTCCCGTTTTACTATGACTTATATTCACACTACATCATTTAATAAATATAATAATCTTTGGAATTAGTTCAGGGATTAGGCTTGTTTTAACAGAATTGTATAGGAAACAAAAGGTATGATTGGCAAATATGTTTTAACTTAATTAAGTTTTGTTGCAATAAATATCATGCTTCAGTGACAGAGTCCCTATAAATGTATTTATCATTCTCTTATAAATTTTTATTTAAAATTGTTATAGTGTTATTTTTTCCATCCACCTAATTTACACATATTTTAATTTTATTTTTTTCAGAGTTTTTATGGTAAACTATTCAGCATTTCCATTTTTAATTTTTCCACTCTCATAAGTCTGAAATCAAGTGACAACTTATGGTCATGGTCATCTTTGCCTCCTTGCACTATTCCTAGTTCATCTACCAATATCGTTCCAAGTTTCATCACAAATATATGCCTTGTACACTTCCAGCACCCTCTTCGCTGCCCTCTGTTTTCCAATCAATCTGAATATAGCTCCTTTATCATATTAGTTAATGATTGTGTTCTGTAAAAGGCAAAATAGGCAGATTTGTGCGATTTTAATGATCAGGTTACAGGGTTTTTATTGGCAGTGCATTCCACCACTATCATAGTTGCATTAATGTAACCCGGTAATGATATCAGGTACAGGTGTCTCACAGTTTAATGTTGAGTGCAAACCACAGAAGTGTTTTGGTGTATTTCAAATTATACATCAAGCTATTTCAGAGGTGAAGGGTGGATTAAGGGCCTTTGAAAATCCCTGTCAAGACAGGTATTTGAACTTGAGACATTTCAATTATCAGTCAGATGCCTTAACCACTAAGCCACCAGAACACTATATTCTGTGATAATTTCCACAAATCAATCTGGCTGCACTGCAACCATTGCACTTGATAGCCAAAAAGTGGGATCTTTACTGTACAGTGCCATCAAATTTAAGAAATTATCTGACCAAGGATTTGTAAACCAGTTCTTTCACTTCTCTGGTATATCTTTGTATCTTTCTCTTGAGTAGATAAAAGATTTTGAAACATCTTCATACCACCTGTTGAATGTGTTGAATTCATTATAAAATATTATGACAAGATATTTAAACTTCAGGACTTTAACAAGCAATTCCTTTCCCAACGTATAATCTATGTATCTGATAAGTTGACGCTTCTTGGCATTTATTTTCATTCCATGTTGATTTAACCAGCTAGGTATACAGTCCAGGTTACACTGCGGCTGTTGACAGTCTTCTTCCTTTTTGATCTTATTGTATACCATTATGTCAGCTGCTAAATATTTAACATCTGATTGTAAACAACTAACACGAGCATTCATTACGTTAACTTAATTCTTAATGTAATTTAATTTAGTTGTGATGGAGCCCACAATCCAGTGGCAATTTTCCTACACAACCATTTTCCCACTTTCCTGTGTCTACTATGTATGCAATTCTTTTGTTTCCTGAACATGTGATAATGATTTTCATAATTAATTTAAAGGCCCTAATCGGCCTCCCTTCAAGGAGAAAAAATTGGTATACTACGATTTGCTGATGACATTGTCTTATTAGCAGAACAGGTTGATAATGTTGAGAAGTTACTGAAGATCATGAACAAAATACTTCAGGAAGATTTTGGACTAAATATAAACCAAAGCAAGTGATGAAATGTAACAGAAATGGTACCAATAATAGCATATTAAATATAAAAATAGTTTTGGATGTGATAGAAGAAGTTTGTGAATTTGGCACTTAGGAAGTAAAATTACAACCAATGGCCAATGCAGGAATGTTGTTAAAAGCTGCATAGCACTAGAAAAAGAGTCTTTATGAAAAAGAGAAATCTTTTTAGTTTCAAATGTTGATCAATGACTCAGAAAGAACTTTTAAATTTCAATGTGTGGAGCAATGCACTTTATGGACTTACCAGAAAGAAGGAAAATTGAAGCATTTCAAATGTGATGCTATAGAAGGATGCTGAAAATTAAGTGGTTGGATAAAGCACAAAACGAACGAATTTTGGAAATGATGGGTGAGGAAGGAAGTTTTTGGAAGAGTCTTACAGAAAGAAGAGACAGGATGGTAGGTGATATTTTGAGACATGCAGGATTTGTGAACTTGATTGTGGAGGGAACAGTTGAAGGTAAGTACTGCAGAGGAAGACAGAGATTAGAATATATGAAGCAGATAATTGACGATGCGGGTAGTAAGGGATATGTTGAGATAAAAAGGTTGGCACAAGATAGGAAGGGTTGGTGGGTTGCATCAAACCATTCAAGTGACTGATGACAGAAAAAAAAGTCTACTGGCATCATTGAAGTGGACTTAATATATATATATTTATATAACAAGGCCCCATGATGGAGGATTGTTAGCAGTTTCAACTGATAAAAACAAACAAAACAAAGTGGCATGGCAAACATTTTATCATCAAGAAAATATGCAAAGATATTTACATTTTATGCATTTAATTTCAGCTACATCTCATTTGAACAATCATACAAAGTAATAATTTTTCTATTAATGTTCCTAACATTCTTGCCATTTATCTTCATTATACATTAACCTACTCAGGTAGATATCCTGATGTTCACTTATTTGTGCCTATTTCACAATGACAAGAGAAACAACCAACTTCTGTTCTAATTTTATTAAAAATTGTTTCATCCCCCTGTAAGTCAAAACTACTTTAGTTATAAACATTTGCTATTATACTATTTGACAATCTTCTTGCAGACACATTTATTTTCCTTTCTTGCATTTCATGTTTACCTTGTTGCTATCTTTCTGTTTCACCTTGAGCATTTCTGTGCCTTCCACTCTAATCCAATAATTAAAAAGTTTCTTCTGTGATCCAAGATTTTCATCCAATTTCTTTCCTTTTGCTGAACATTTCTTTTCTAGATTTGGCTATCTCTGTGTACAGTGCATTTCATTCTTCTTCAGTTATTTGTTAGGTACATATTTACAATCCATGGAAATGTTTCTTTCATGTGAGATTCCTGTAGTCTGTAAACTCTGAGTCTTTTTCTTCTGTGTTTCTTTTTACTTTTTTTTTTTTTTGACTTCCCAGCTGCAAATCTGTCAAATTGTAAGCAATCATAACTAGCCATCAGTGTAACAGTTTTATTTCAGATTTGTTATAAATAATAATAATTTTACTATTAATTGTATAACATTTGTCATCTTAAATGGATATTTTGAATCATTATAAGTGATATTATAAAATACATTACCACAATGGTTTCAATTATTAGGCATTACCCACAGTACTCATATACTTCATAGTAATTCTTAGAAAACAAATTGGATTCTAAACACTGTGTACTACCAGCAAGCAAGAAAGAAATAAAACAAATTGTGAATCTGAAGGAAAGAGACTAAAAGAATTACCTAAGCACCTGTATTTTAAGTTTAATGAATGAAGCACCCGAGGGAAAGGAACACATAAGTGATATCTACAGCAGACTATAGGACTGTATGTTGTGGTATACTAAATGAAAATAAAATAAATCAGCCAAAACTCTTTTCTAACAGCTAAAACATTTATTTAGAAAAAAAGTAAAAATAAAAAACATATATACACAACTCTAAGAAACCACAGCAAGTGTGTGTACAAATAAGCACACATAGTTTTAAAAATTTTAAACTACTACTTACAATCACATTCCTCAGTTCTAAACTATGAAACCTAAGAATGAAAAACTAATAGGAACATTTATTATTTGAATATACTACAATGGTTCAGACTTCACAATAAATTTAACTCTAAATTATGATGGGTTACA
This sequence comes from Vandiemenella viatica, assembly GCA_031002005.1. Classification (NCBI taxonomy): domain Eukaryota; kingdom Metazoa; phylum Arthropoda; class Insecta; order Orthoptera; family Morabidae; genus Vandiemenella; species Vandiemenella viatica. The sequence continues at coordinate 78,479,969 of JARYHS010013631.1, forward strand.
GGAACTGATTAAATCTTAAATACCTTGACATATTGGTATGTCTACAATGCAAAAGAGATTGTAAAAAAAAAAAAGGAATTTTGGAAGGAACACTGTGTGGGAAGCTCTCATAAATAAATTGTAAATGTTGTAAATGCACACAATGATTCAGGTATCTTTAACTTAGTGATTTCACAATCACATTAATGACTGAAATTACTTCATTTTCAAACATCTGGTAGCTCTGGTATAGTGACAAAATGTTATTAGTTATGAATGGATTTTTTTTTCTTCATATTTAAATGCTGTGAAATATCATCCTAGCCAAAATTTAGTCAATGGTAATATATAATATTGTGTTACATGTAACGACAAATGAATGCTGGGCCAGCAGTAAAACCCTGTAATTGAGAAGAAGTGTGAGTGGAAGGGATGGTTGGCTCTAAACCTCCCAATGTTTCGGCTGCCTTCTTGGTAATGCATGAAATATTTTTTTGAAAATCAGGGAATGTTGGAACGGAATTTGGACCAAACTACTGATCACATCACCTGTGGATAGTTTCAGTAACACTAAGTTTCATGTTTCTAGTAGAACTAATTTTTTGTATGTCAGTTACCTTATAAAATGATAATTTTATAAATCCACATAGCGGCTGACATCATTGATGAAAAGACACCACAAACATCATTATTTTTCCAAATAATTACTGTAATAATGAATGTTATTAGCCCACGGATAATATCAACCAGCTCTCCTCTCAAGTGTATAATACACCACAATGGTGATTTTTTTTTTGTCCCAGGTCAGTATAGCTATGATAACTGTTTATTGTTATTTTTTGTCTTGCAACAACAACAAAAAGTCTATATAAAGTTAGTCAAAAAATCTCTAGAATACATTATACAAAAAACATTTGACAGTAGTGGTAGTGAAAGAAAAGTAGCTGGTGTGGAAATACGAACTTGCGCGTAGTAATTAATGATATAAAACTGTAAGTAGCTAGTAATATAAGCCAACTTAACCAACATACAAACACAAAAATCAAGTAACATTATTATATAAGTATATATATGTTTACTTAGGGCACTGGAAATGTATTAGTTAAAGACAATACACGTTTCCCATAAAAAGAATTTGTTTTAGTTGCAAGACAAAAAATAACAATAAACAGTTGTATAATACACCATTCACTGTACCTACTTATTTTTTTCTACCAGTATTGTGAATCTTAAATGAGCCACAGACTGTTAGCATTGAAGGATGTGGTAATGATATTTTTGGAAGTTGCAGGTTTGAGCATTCAATGGTATAGACAGATTGCTTTACAGAAGATACAGTCATACATTGCTTACAGGTTAATATTCAACAATGCTCTAAAAATATAACAGTTTTGATTGGTAACAATCATAAAAATCATTTCAAACATTATTCTATGAAAATCGGAATTATACAAAGGTACCAGCACGTAAAATTATTATACAGAGTGCTGTTTAAAGTTCAGATATGGTTTTACAAAATTCAAACACAGCTATTCGAATTTAAAGTTATCTGAAAGAAATTTAGCAGCTGACTTTCAATAATGGATGGTGGTAATAATTGCTTCTGACCCAAAATTGTAATTAAACATTTTGATATACTGGTACTGCATTGAGTTAGGAAAACACTTATAAGGATTATTTAATTAAGATTATGTACATTTCCATCAATCAATAATTCCCAACTTTATATTTAAAGAACCTGATATGAGAGTATCGCATGAAAGGAAAATGTGTGGCATATTTTGAACAGATTGTAGAATGTGTAGGTATTCACAGAACTATGTATCTTTGTATGCTTTGACATATTATTACAGTTATTGTAGCAGGAATGAGGGTACTTAATCTGTACCATTTTATTTAATACGTGCATGAGAAGTGCCAGAATTATTCATAAGATGTTTGAAGTATTATATATCACCAGTAATAGTTTGATGTCAGATGCTAAATTTCTTTTTGATCTATTGGCCGAAACAAAATACCTACATTTTGGTTTGTTTTTTTTTGGCAGTAGATATTGTGCTGTGTAATAAGTACTAATTCTCTTTATATAAATCACTGCTTTCTTGACTGGACATTTGTGGATATCGAACAACCTAAGTTATATAGGATAAGGTAGCTGTATTTTCTTTCATAATTCACCCAGCCATTCAGACTGTTATGTCAATGTATATATCATAAAAAGTCATGATTTGTTTTTGCAGAAATGAAAATTATGTAATAATTGATACATGGTAAATTTAAAAAGAGTAAAACTTCTGATCCTATTCAACAAAAGAATAATAGTAAACATTAATTAAATTTCAGGTATAATGATAGTTTGTGGCAGTAAAAAAAGTGAAATTCTTTCCTCTCTCTCTCTGCATGTTTGTGTGGGTGCAGTGAGAAGGAGACAAAAGATTGTATTAGCCATTTCCCTTCCAAAATAATTTCTGGGACAAATCCAAACGTGAATAATTGAAAGATTTCTTTAATGCCATAGCCATAGGCAAATTATATCTTGAAGTGTCTATAGCGTTGCCAAAATACGGGCCTACAACTGAACAAGGTATTTAATTTTTTTAACACTTTATGACGAAGTGCCTCTTGTCATTTTCTTGTTGTTACAGTGACATGATGTAGCGATTCAATTACTAATGTTTAGTGCAAAAGGTTTTAAATAATTATGCGTGTGAAGTGGATCAACAAAATGTCCGTTAAGACACAGATGGTTCACTGCGGGGAGAGCACCGCTTCGTAGCCCGTGGCTCCGTACGCAGCCTGGAGGTAGGCGTCGGGCTCGCTCTTGACGCCGACGCCCGTAGTTCCGGCGTGCGCCGCGGCGTAGCAGAGCGCTGCGGGCGGGCTAGTGGCCCACAGCAGACTCACGTCAGCCGCTGTTCCGCCACTACTTCCGCTGCTGCTCGTGCTGCCGCTGTCAACAAAACACAATGCGTCAAGACTGCTACGTGGGTGGTCTTGAAAGTTCTGGTCTCGTAAGGTTTACAGCATCGGCAGAGGTCCTGCTTTCTGCCAGTTATGTTTTGACGTTAGAGAGGCTAGAATCTATTCTGTTTGTCTTACAATAGTTATTTAAGTTAAGTAAAGGAAATTAGCATAGGCTATCTAGGCTGTAACCTCGGGGCCCGCACCGCAAAGGGGGGCCCGCAACACAAAGAGGGCCCGCACCACAACCCAAAAAAAAGGTCGCCCGTAATTGTTTTGGGCCAAATTTCGAATAGAAGCATCGATAGACGGAGGCAGCCCCCTGTCGGGGGAGGGGCCATACTGCCGACAGGGGGGCCCGCATCACATGTATAGCCTAGGGGCCCAAACAGCCTAAATGCGGCCCTGTTACACGCTAAACTGTACTCTTCAGCTGAACATAGGAGTGTGTTATGACAACTGACCCCGTAACATTTTTTCTCTAATTATTATCTTGAGGCCTACTATTATAAAACTTATTGGGATCTACATTTTGGTGGTCCATAAAACAAAACAATTGTTTTTCGAATTTTTGTCTGTTTGTTCCGGCATCACTCAAGAACTACTAAGTAGATTTAGATAAGATTTTCACAGTCTGAATATTTGGTCAATGACTTAAAATCCGAGGTATGCTTCATCTCATTACATACATTACAGCGTATTAAATTAAAATCTGACCTGAGCATTAAACGTTTTGTTCATTGAGCGACAGACTACATACAAGACTACGGTTAACACATTAACATTAACTTTGGTAAATTGAACTTCTTTAAACGCTACTTAATTTTTCGTCTTACAGGATTTCGTTTGCGTTTAGTTTGAAGATGCTTTTTATTTATTATAGAGTTTCCCTCATATTCTGATTTTATGTTTAAATATGAGTTTATAAGTTATCAGACGTTAGAAAATTAATTGTGATAATATAGGGGAAGTGGTGGTATTATGGAACACTTTCTCGTTTAAAGCAAAATACTGAATTTAAAATGTGGGCGTTCCATAAAAAATGTCACCTGTGTTAGTTTATACATCTATTATAATGGATCAATAATAATTGTAATGAAAAATAAACGCGTTCAATAATTACAATAGATTTTTTAACTTGCTGTAAATCATGAGCATTTTTAAGTGGGGTGATAATATGAAACATATTTAAAACAAATTGTAAAACAGACATTGTCGGTTTAAATTTTTATTAATGAGATTATTAAATTATATTTTGACCTCACCTGGTAGAAAACAACTCACAGTGTAAAAATGAAAGAATGAAGAGGTCCGAAACGTTGCTTTGTAGTAAAGTTGTTTTTATGAACTATAAACCACAATTACATTTCACAGTTTATAGTTCTGTATGACCAAAAGTCTCTGTAGTATATGTGTAGTATGAGGTGGAAGGCAGAGGATGGTCACATGATTACCTTTTGCTTTAATTATGACATCTATATTCCTGTTACGATAATAATTTCCGTCCAAAACAAAACAGGGGTTGTAATATGGAACAGCATGTTTCATATTTCCACCCAACGCCATTTTCTAAACTAATCAATGAAACTAGATTTTGATAAACAATTTCAAGGAACTGAAACCATCATTTGTAGGTTTAATTCCATTACCAAATCATAAAGTAGAAACAGTATGCTAATTTTTAAATGAAGGTAGCAGAATAAATACTTGAATCTAACCTTGAAAAATCTTTTGTAGGTTGTAAAAGTGTATTTCTTGTCCCGAGAGATGCGAATATAAGAAAAAAGGGGTGTACCAATATGAGAATAGATCTGCAACTAGTTGTTTATATTATTGTGAATATTATTTCTACGTAAGTACTTAGAATTTCTGTATTTATGTATTTTAGGAAATGTAACATAAAAATTCGTTACCTGTTCAAACGCAATTCTTACTTGGAGACCATCAGACATTTTAAGAACGGATTGCGATCTCCTTCATATATGTTGAAGGGTACACAGCTTATATGTGTGTGCTATCGTCGTTTTTCAAAATGCTCCCTAATTTGAGATATTTGCATACAAATAAACAAAAAATTCTAGATGACGTTATATAGTAATTTATTGCCCCACTTCATCGCATCGAAGCCTCGTCTATGGGGTAGAGTGCTGGCTTGAAAATTTCGTGACCCAAGTTCAAATCCCGGCAAAATCAAAGATTTTTACTTATTTTTATCTTCAAAAATTGTCAAGCTTCACTTATTTATTTTGTTAAAACTTCATTTACATACTTTTATAGCCCGAATTAAAATTTAAAACAAGTCACATTGCTTATAACAAATACACCAAACATAATTTCGGCCCATTTATCAACAATGGCTTCCTAATATGACTCGCTCCATACCCAATGAAATTGAGTCATGAGGCGAATCTGCTAGTAAACTGGAATCTGATACAAGAATTTTGCAATGTTTAGAAGCATTTGTCACTTGTTCTTCCATTTCCTTGTCGAGCTCCATTTTTCGTAACGGATAGGCCTACTATTTTATTTTCAACCATTTAGGGCCTTATTACACTAGGCGACTTGGCGGCGCCACCAGCCGGGCCACTGGTGGCTCTGCTCGTCGCTGGGCACAGGGTCTTATGGAGCTTATTACACTAGGGCAGCCAGTGGCGCCGCCAGAAACTGGCGGCCGGCTGGCTGCCCTGCCCGGCGACCAGGCGGGCAACCACTGGTGGCCGAGAGCCGTGGCGGGGCATTGTATCTTACGTAGCTTATTACACTAGGCCACCTGGCGGCGCCGCCAGACTCGCCACCACGCGTTCAGTCTACTGTTCATATGCCCCTTCCTACTTTACAATTTTAAAATTGCAGAGATACTGAGTGTCAGGTTTGGTGAGACAACTGGGGACAGTCATCCTGTGATGGGAGGGAATGAATCAGAGGAGATTATAAATGACGAACCTACAAAATTTGAAATAAATTTTCAGGAAATTGCGAAGTAACTCAGAAAGCTAAAACTGGTGTAACTGGTGTAGGTAATATTACTACATATTTATTAAAGATTGTGGGATAGGATATTGTACCTTACCTTAAAATTTTGTTTAAAATGAGTTTGGAGACTTGCTGCTTACCAAAGGATTGGAAAAGACCGATAGTAGTACCAGTTCATAAAGGAAGGGTTAAAAATATGGTGAAAATTCCTGGCCAATTAGTTTGTCATCAGTGATGGGCAGAATGATTGAGAGATTGATATGCAACTATATCAGAAATGTCTGTGAAGAACGAAACTAGTTTTCAGATCGACAACATAGCTTTAGGCAAGGATACTCATTTGAATCTCAGATAGTGGGCTATATGCAAGATATTTCAAATGAATTTGAAATGGGAGGCCAAGTTGATAGTGTGGCACTAGATCTTTCTAAGGCATTTGACAGAGTGAGCCATAAAATGGTTTTAAATAAACTGAAATGTATTGAATTGAATGAAAAAGTTACTTGCTGGGCACAGGAATTCTTAAAAGTCAGAAAGCAAAGGGTTAGAGTAGGAAATACATTATCAAGAGAAGTGGAAGTAAATGTGGGAGTTGCTGTTCATTATTCTAATGAATGACTGTGTTACGGTCAGAATCTAGGTATTTTTCAAATGATACAATGGTATACAATAGGATAAAAACAGGTGAAGACTGAACAGTTGCAGGATGATCTGGATAGAATATCTAAATGGGTAGGTCAGCATGGAATGAAGATAAATGCCAAGAAGAGTCGGCTTATAAGATACAAAGATAAATAGATCTAAAGGTTAATTATGATTACAGAGTGGGGTCAGATTTGCTTGATGAAGTGTAAATTCTTTGCATAACGTTTGATAAACTCAATTGGGCAGGTGGTAGAAAAAGGTTACAAAATCCTTCATTTGCTGAAGAGGGTGATGAGAGGATGTAACAGAGAAGTTAGGGAGTTGGGTTACAAAACTTTGGTCAGATCATTTGTTGAATATGGTGGCGTAGTTTGGGACCACATTTTGGAGATCAAATACAGGAGTTGGAAGGTGTGCAAAGAAGAGCAGCTAGATTTGTTTGTGGAAATTATCGCAGGACCCAGTCAGTAACTGATATGATACAGGAGCTGGATTGGGACTCATTGGAGGAAAGGAGGAGGGTGAGGAGAGTGCTGTAAATGTGCAAATTGCTACCGGAGTGTTAGCTCCTCGCAATTAAACTGTATTCAGACGACAACAAGTTTTTTTAATTACTTAAGGATGTCTAAATCGTCTTTCTTTTAATCATTGTACTTAGTAAACGTTGATATTACAGGGAAAGATACGAAAATGAGAAATTCTTCTTGCTTTACCCCTTTGTCTTCTCTACACTTTCACTTCCACTCATTTCCACAGTGACATTCTGTAGTTCACTGGACATATTCAACTACACAATTCGCATACAATGCGATGATAACAGCAAAGTGAGTGCTCGGTTGTGCGAGTGGCTGGCTGGCGGCGCCACCAGAATCCTGGTTGCGTCGCCAACAGACACACCAGTGCCGCGGCTGGTTGCGCCGCCAAGTCGCCTAGTGTAATAAGGCCCTTACACTCAACCGCTCTTGGAACAAATCGAGTGTAGAAGAAAGAAAGAAAAAACTATCTTCCCAATGCTACGTATATCGTTTAAAATACCTCCTGATGATATACAAGTAAAGAAACGACGAAGATGAAATAAATGACATGATAGGAACTATTTTAATTGAAAACGCACCGGAACAACTTATTAACAAAAAGTGAAAAAATGTAAGAATGGAGACTTTCTTGACGAATGATTGCAATGAAGTTTTTAAGGGTGTGCGGCCGATTTGTGTTGTGAAAAGACAATCCGTCGGTAGACCCGTGAATTCATTACGAAAAAAAAAAGAATTTCAGGAAAAAAATGACGCTGAATTGTAGGTAATATGATTTGTTTTAAATATTATTTCACTCAATAAAATTACGTAAATGAAGTTTTAACAAAATAAAAAGGTCAAGCTTGACAATTTCTGAAGATAAAAAAAATTAATTCTGCGGGGATTTGAACGCGGGTCAGAAAATTATGAAGGTAACAACCCACCGCATAGACCACACTGCCATTTGATAACTATGGGCAATAATTTATTATATACCCGACATCCAGAGTTTTTTGTTTATTTTCATGCGAATATTGAAATATCTCTCACTTAATTACCTTGCAGCTTTCACTGCTCTGAGCTGAGCGGCTGTAAAATTCGGATTTGTTGCAAAATTTCTTGTCATCATGAAAGCATCAATTTTTGGAAGATTATCCGACTATGCTTTCAGAAAACCGCTTTCAGTCATTATTTGGTGTGTGTATTGTAGCAAGAATACAATATCTCACCAGTTATGCTGATATGTTAATATAAAATTCAACACAATCGCAAAACTATTAGAACTCCCAGCAACTACGCCCTTGTTCACAATAATATCGTGTACTTGGTCGTCACGATTCGATTCGACCAATAGCGTTGCGTTTTGCGAAGTTACATTTCCCTTGTATTTTTAGCTCTTTTTATTAATTAAAATCAGTAAATAAAAATCGAACAAATAGGAATAAAACGTTATAGCGGCAATTCTACACTAATAAAGTTTCAAAATAAAAATACTAGACGTAAATTTGAATTCATGCATATTTCCTATTGAACGTCCAGGCGTGACTCATACGATCACCGAGATGGGAGGAGGCCGTTTTCGACCTCCTACCTATTGTAACGATAAAGTGGCGTCTGCTGGCGGCGATAATGCACTAGCAGCTTGGGGTGGGGTAATTGTTGTTCGTTTAGGTATCAAAGGATTGCAGGTTCTTCTACTAATAATTCACAAAGTCGCCAAATAGATAATCATTCGATTTATTCACCGAACGTACAATTACTAAGCCACCACCACCAACGATTATAATTTGACCGTATTAAAGGCTATTCAGGACTTCTTCTCCTACAAACTGCAAGTTCTGAGCTACACTTCTATCACTTGGTTTGGATGCTTTAGTTCGACGCCCACAAGTTCACTGCTATTTACGAAACACTGCAGTTTATCTGCATGACGGCGGCGTACTTATAATGTTTCATTAGGTCCACATGATAGTGCCAGAACGCACCGCCAAACAATCACTGCCGCGCGCAACCAACCGTGACCGACCTCCAAGACAGCGAGTCACAGACTGCTCTCAACAATCCAACTCGCATCTCGCGTAACACTTTCAACAATCGGATCGTCCTGATTCCACCGCTCAACACGAACACACACATGGTTTTTTATACTGTCTCGCCACAACCCCCCTTGGGTTTAATTTTTCCTACTTGGAAATACTGGTTTACAATGGCAAAATTTAAACCCAACAACTCATAGCTAGACAGTATTGGCTTGAATGTGTCTCGATATCTGTACCAAATTCTTACTTTTACAAGGTGGTGGTGGTCAACTAGAAACATATCTCCTATTACATTTCAGTGTTAGAACAATGTTAGTTTACAACAGAAATGACCCATTTAAAATAATGTCCAAAATCCACCAAAAATCTTTGTCCTGTCATGGTGGCACAACACATACAAAACATGACTACACTGACATAATGAACAATGTACTGAATATATCAACATGCTGATATAATACACATAAATAATACATGATGATCAAAGGTGGGTGCAGCTTTTTACAAAACTTTGTGTTCACACAATTTAACCACCTGCACTCTTTCCATTCTAATGAGATCAAACATATTTATAATGCAACAGGACAAAAACAAGCAATAGAGAAAAGAAAAATTCCAAATTAATGGTCAAAAATATGTACAACACAAACACTTATAATTGAATGGTTTCATACTGTGAGGTATAACCCCCCTTCAAAAAAACAGGTGTGGGAGGTAAGGTATACAGCTTCTTACTTACAACATATTACAATCCAAATACACTATTACTGGAAGCTGTTACAGTATATTACCTCATTCCTTCTCCTTTTATGATCCAGTATTTTATAAAAATCACACATATCACAACAAATTCAAAGCTCCATGTGGCTTGGCTTGTCGTATAATAACTATTAGAATTTGAGCAAAAGATTTGTAACGAAAAATTTTCTCTGCCCATGGTAGGCAGTTAGGGATGGTATATCGTCTTTTTAAACTTTGTGCCTACCCTACTTTTATCTTTAGTTCTACAAAATGGTACATTGAAAAAGAGAGACAGAAGAGAGAAGAAAAAAAAAAAAATATCCTGCATATGCATGCTCACCCCCCCTACTACTAGAGGATAGTGGGACCAAAACAAAAAATAAATCATACTTTACTTTAAAATGAAAATTTACATCATCAACAGAATCAATTTAAGGCACGAGTGCCGGATACCGGTTTTATTCCTATGGGAGAACCAAATCTGGAACTATGGCAGTCCCTTTGAAGGTAAACCTAGACAAAGCCCTGACCCAAGGAAACCGATTCCTGATAACTGATGTGATTTTCAGACCTAAATTTTGATATCCCCCCAAAAAAACTTCTCAACAGCATCAATGAAAGGTGTTTCCACCTGGATCTCAGTATCAACCGCGGGTAACCGGATCTGGAACATGGTAGGTTCCTTTAAAGGTAACTCCTGGACCGGGCCCTCCACCCACAGGAGACTGAGTCCTGACAGCTGCTGATGCTCTGTGTGATTTTGATGTGCTGCTTATCACTGTAACCACCTGCAAAATCTACTATCAAATTTCAGTATGTTTGATAGGGTTTCAAAGACACTACATTGTATACCCCTTAAGCATTTGTGTTGACCGCACTACTAAAATGTATGAATTCTCCTTCCTCCTGTTGCTGAGTCAGTTCACCTCCAGAAACCTGTTCGGATGTTGAGGTATTTCTGTTATGGTTTGTTTGTCTTTCTCCATTACCTCTTCTGCCGTTATCTCTACCACCTCTACTTCCTCTTCCTCTACTTATAAATTGTATGTTGTGTCCCCTTTTAGAATGTTGTTGGGCGTTGTTGTTATAAAACTTACCCCTGCCTTGACCATGATCATAAGTTCGCTGTTTGTTATTATATGACCTACTGTGATTGTGTTGATCCTCTATATTTTGTATCTGATCGTGCTGTGGGGACTGTTGCCATAAGGAAATTCCCTTATGGGATTCATGCTATCCTCCTTTAACTTACTGACATCATTTCTATTTGTGTTAATGGTTTACTAAGTGTTGAAACCGTGTGATCAACTTTCTCCTTGTGTGCATTCAATGCATGTGAGAGTTGACTGACCTGTGTTTTTACTGTCAAGGATACTGTTCAAATGTTTCTTTACGTTTTTTGTCGAAAGCAACTTCAAGTGACTGTAATGTTGTTTCAAAACCCTCAAATTGTTTTAGTCTGTGCTTCAAGTTTAGTATCCACAGATTCGAGTTTCTGGTCAAGTGTTTCGCGAATCTTAGTATGTTCATCACGTGTTTGTTTAGCCTGTGCTTCAAGTATTTCAAGAAGCTTAGTGTGTTCTTCACGCATTAGCTTAGACTGAGCTTCAAGTATTTCCTGCTTGTGTGACTCAAACTTTTGATCTAAGGTATTGTATGAGTTGGGATATTAGAGAGGATTCTTCCAGTGCTGGTTGTACATGATGTGTTGGATGTGGGTTAAAAGACACAACTTCATCATCAGAAGATGATCTAGTTGAAAACTCCAAATGGTCATAAGACACCGACTGTATTGGGGTACTATCGATTGATAGCTGAGAGATGTTTTGTGCATTTACAGGATTTGATTCTAACTGTGTGTTTTCCCCCTGTACAACATTGCTTTGTACGTCCTGAAATTCAGTTATGCCTGTGTTATCATCCTCCTGAAGTTGAGTATTTGTACCCTCCATGGTTAAACAAATGTTCTATACAGTGAATTGAAAGATAAATGGTATCACAAAAATAATCAAAAAGCTTGCTAAAATAACCAAAATGGATTTTACGTAGAAATTATTCCGTAATCCGATTTGTTGACACCGAAACCAGAGCAGAAACACCTTCAAATCGAATAAACTTATGTCTCCCACTATATGTTCTTACAATATTCCCAAACCAACAAACCACACAAAACATAAAAAAGGTGGAAAAATATCTACAAAGCAAAAAGAACTGTGTCACTAATGACTGTCGAAAGCAAACTGAGCAACCAAACACACCTAACCTACAAATTATTTACGTCAAATACAATCACAACTCAAAAGATTACGCGTTGCAATGTAATACGTGAATAATATCTGTGCTGAAAATCAAAGACGAAAATATTTTACATCAACAGAAAAGCAATATCTTTGCGCTAGCGACATCTGAACATCAAAGATGTCTATTTGGAAATGGAAGACGTTACTAAATCTTTGCTCACAAGTTATTTTTCTTTGTGGTTACTATCTTTGGCCTTCTCGCTTGCTCACAGACAATATGGCGCGACCATCATGAACCAAATATTAGAATTCGAAATTTAAAAAAGACAAATTTAAAATAATTTTTTGTTTTGTTTTGACGGAGAGAGACAAAATCACGAGTATTTATGACTAAATCGTCGCGACAAGCCACATAGACATACAAAAATTACTAATTAAAATATTTACACAACAATTCAGCATGTGATAACACAAATATTGTATTTGGAAATACTGCTAGCAGACACTTAGCAAGCACGTGGTTGGCAATAACGACAATTTAGCCAACAAAATACTAATTCCTTTTCCCAAAATTGTATAAAGTGTTGCACACACTAATGAATCGACAACATTACTGAAAAATTACTTTCAACACTGTGAAAGCAGCAATACTTGTAGCTTGTGCGTTGCCGCACACACCTCGCGGAATGAAGACACTTTTTGAAAAAAACGGCACTTATTCTGGCTTCGCTGCGAACTTATCTGTATGTTGATCGAATGTGTCGCCTTCCGTACTGCGCTGGGCGTTGTGAAGCTGCTATCCGCAAAACGTCTGCTTTGCTGGATTGTGTCGCCCCGGAAAGCTGCGTGACGAAGCTGCAGGACTCGCAAACTGCCCCCTGCAGTGTGAAAGTCTACGTCGGGTACCACAGCGTCTCGGAAAAGGTATCTGCGACCTCCGCGTAGTAATAATTGTCGTAGCTCGCGTCGTCTTCCACACACGTTGCCGGCAGTTGACAAAAGCTTCCGACCAAGTTTGAAGCGTAGTATTCTCTCGAAAGCAAGGTATATGAACCGCTTTCACTGGTCACTCCACAAGTCCCATGTAACGATAAAGTGGCGTCTGCTGGCGGCGATAATGCACTAGCAGCTTGGGGTGGGGTAATTGTTGTTCGTTTAGGTATCAAAGGATTGCAGGTTCTTCTACTAATAATTCACAAAGTCGCCAAATAGATAATCATTCGATTTATTCACCGAACGTACAATTACTAAGCCACCACCACCAACGATTATAATTTGACCGTATGTAAAGGCTATTCAGGACTTCTTCTCCTACAAACTGCAAGTTCTGAGCTACACTTCTATCACTTGGTTTGGATGCTTTAGTTCGACGCCCACAAGTTCACTGCTATTTACGAAACACTGCAGTTTATCTGCATGACGGCGGCGTACTTATAATGTTTCATTAGGTCCACATGATAGTGCCAGAACGCACCGCCAAACAATCACTGCCGCGCGCAACCAACCGTGACCGACCTCCAAGACAGCGAGTCACAGACTGCTCTCAACAATCCAACTCGCATCTCGCGTAACACTTTCAACAATCGGATCGTCCTGATTCCACCGCTCAACACGAACACACACATGGTTTTTTATACTGTCTCGCCACACTATCATTCGGGAGGACGAGGGTCAAACCTCGTTCGGCCATCCTGGTTGAGGTTTTCCGTGGTTTTCCTCAACCACTCTAGGTGAATGCTGGGATGGTTCCCTACAAGGCCACGGCCGACCTTCCATCCCCCTTCCCTCCCCGTAGACTAGTAGGCTGAAAAGAGTCTCGGTGACTCTCCAGCAGCCCGCCTCCCAGCCTTCAGCTGGGAGAAATGAAATAAAAAAAAAAAAAAAAAAATCTCATACGATCAAAAACAATTTTTAAAAATGGTTCATTCCACCTGAGTCCACACTCCAAACCGTAGTAAGCAAGCGCATTAACCAATGAACTACGAGACAACTAGATCGGATGGTACTGGAGAGACCTACACATCCTATGCGCCTGTCTATCGCCGTCCAGTAGTTTTTCAAAATTACATGGCAATATGTATTATTTATACAAAAAAGTATCCAATGTCCTTCCTAATGGCAAATAGCATCTCCTTGTCTAATTTCATCACGATCGGATTAGCCATTTAGCCCAAGAAACGTAACAAACAGACAGACCGAGAGACAGAGTTACTTTCACATTTATAATCTATACTATTATAAATCTGTAAGCAAGCTGCGTTTGTAGTGAGGCTTGATCTCTAATAACGCAAAAACTACCGCATCAATTTGCATGGTGTTTCCAAATTTTTAAAGCTAATGTTGCTGATCAACATCTGCAGAAGTAGCTAACGACTAATATGTACCATGGGAAGAAGAAAGTCAGTAAAAAACTTCAGAAATGTGAAACTGTAGACCACAGATAATTATACACATTCAGACGGTCACTCCTTTCATAAAGAGACCTGACAAAATTTAGGATTTCCCTTTCTTTTTTTTTTAACTTCTGCGATTCATTTTTCTGGACCGCAGTACTTCAAAATAAAAAGAATACGTGAATCAAGTATAATCAGCATTTACTTGAATCGTAACAGGTCTGTTGAATTACGAAAAAGTTGTATTACAAATATTGAAGACGTATTGTCTCTGGTAGACTGTTATACAGTTTGTCTCTGGAACAAAATTGCTACGTGAATTCTGTACAATACAGCCACAATAAGCCAATACTTAATACGAAATTCAGTTTTTTCTCGAAGAGCGATGTCTGAAAAACAGCTATTATAAATATCAGCAAGTAATAAAACATACTTCTTTCATAATGACTTGTGGGGAATTGCACATATTTGGAAGTACTTTATTCGATTAATATGTCTCGTGGCTATAACGTGCAAATATAACTAGGCATCCGAAAATTCAGGTACATGCGACTCAAATAATTACATAGAAAATACGGATATATTGAAAGAAACTCAAATAAAAAAAATTTCAGATCCTAATGCTACACCGCGTAAATTATAAAGCTAAAAGAATCGTCCCTTTGGCCTATAACAAAGCATATCAGCTGTCATCACTGTCCAGGTTGCATTTCAATCGATTTACAACTTGCGATAATTTTGCCACTCAGAAATAATTGCTTGAGTTACATGCACATTAGTACATATACTGTACCGTGATCCATTTTGACATTTTTGAATTAATTATATCTGACTGAAATAATGACAATAATGATACGACGGTTTGAAACCAAGATTAACTCCAATTCACGTAAATTTCTATTTAATAATTGATGGTGTATCAACATAAAATAAAAACCAATATCCAAACAGCAAAAAATAAATAAATCAGAAAAATTGAGATGCTGTGATTATTGGTAACGAATTTTTATTTCAAATATAACTAGGCATCCTAAAATTCTATTATACACCGCGTAAATTTTTTAAAACTAAACCCGTTATGCCTGATGCTAAACAAAACGAGTGAATTGTCATCTGGTCCAGGCGGTTGTTTCGCCAGGTACTTACATGCGACTGAAATAATTCCATAGAAAATACGGCTATATTGAAAGAAACTGAAATTAAAAATGTTTCATATCCTAATGCTACACCGCGTAGATTATAAAGCTGCAGGCATCGTCTCTTAGGCCTATAACAAAGCATCATATCAGCTGTCAGGTTGCATTTCAAGCGATTCACAACTTGCGATAATGTTGCCACTCAGAAATAATTGTTTCAGTTACATGCACGTTACTACATAAACTGTACCATGATCACATCTCGACATTTTTGGATTAATTATATCTGACTGAAATAATGACAGTAATGATACGACGATTTGAAATCAAGAGTAGTTCCAATTCACGTAAATTTCTATTTTAAAGCAGGAATAATTGATGGTGTATTAACATAAAATAGAACCAATATCCAAACAACAAAAATAAAAAACAACAAAAAATAAATAAATCAGAAAAATTGAGATGCTGTGATTATTGGTAACGAATTTTTATATTTCAGCACACTTTCAAGAGGACTAAGTCGTAGATTACTGCTATATTTACATAAATTTATGGCACCGCGGTTATGTTGCAATCCTCAGTATCCACATTTAAAAATAAACTTTTTTTAGTTAAGTATCATGGAAAGAATATTTTTCATTAAATCCACAGATACATCCTTAACAAAGCTTATACCTAGCTATATAATCCCAGGCAAAGTTTACACATAAAATCGCCAAAAAAAATTACACATAATGATTATAATATCAGCTTTCTTAACGTTACAACTGTTATATATCCATTTAAATTTTCGGTACCACGGTTAACGTGGAATCCTCCATATCAGCATTTAAAAATATTATGTTTTAGCTGAGTTAAATATTGCTTTCAAAAATAATATTCGGCTAAATGAGAGTGAAATAGACCGACAACATCGTCTGCAACGTCAAAGAGAACTAGATGAAATAGCTAGAGCAAATGAAAGTAACCTGCACCGAGAAAAGCGATTGACCTATAACCGGGTTCTATACGCTAAATCCATAGCTTCTGAAAGCGCACAGAAGAAAGAACGTCGTTTGAACCGTGAAAGCCTTTCTAAACAATAAATGTTTATACTTCGCACAATAATTACAACCACGAATTACTACTGTTAATTTTTCAGGAACCTTTTCTACTATTGAATCAATTGCATCATGTTAAAATATGAATAAAACAACTCTCTGACATCAGTATGAAAACCGAACCTAACGTATTAACCGAAATTAAACGAAACTATTCAGAATACATTAACAGTTCATGCCTTTCCACGTTAATGTCTGATAAGAGAATAAAATCGGTAAATAATTTCTACACCTGCCAAGGCACGCGCGCGTGAAGCAGCAGGCAAATCCTAGTGTTAGTATATATATATCGTGCTGAAGCACCAAAACATATGACTGTGCAGATTTATTTATGTTTTGAAATGCGCAGACCTGTTCATTGACATTGTGACGTATCATTGTTGAGATGACAGTGAGCTTGTTAGCACGAATATCACTAGTGAAATACTTCTTTCTTTTCTATTTAGAAGTGCATTGTGTACGTTGTGTTGTAGAGTTTTTTTTTTTGTTGTTGTTTTTTTTTCATGCCGTGAAAGTGTGTAAATCATACAGATAATTTCTGCTATATATGTGGTGAGCTGATCTTCAAATCTCAGAGGCGAAATTGTGAAACAGTATTATGAACTTTACTTTTGCTGTCAAGTGGGTATTTTGCAAGCTGAAGTTTTAACTTCCAGACGCAAAGGCTGGAATCTACTCCAAAAAGATGTAAGAATATGTAGTTACCGTAGCTGCCATAGTGATTTCAAAGACTGCTTTTCTGAAGAAAATAGTATTGTGTTTTGCAATGATATTTGTTCTGTTATGGAATCTGTTGGGTATCAACACCGGTCAGATGAGTGGCGATTGTTCATAAACCCATTTACTTCGAAGGCAGTCCTGCTACATATTGGCAATGAACTTCCATCAATACCTGTAGCGCATGCCGCTGATATGAGAGAGTCATATGAGAATATGAAACTAGTTTAAAAAAAATCCAATATGAAAAATATAAATGGTACATTTGTGGCGACTTAAAGGTCATTGCTTTCTTTATTGCTTGGTTTGCAACTTTGGTTCACCAAATTTTGCTTTTGTTTTGTTTTGTTTTGTTTTGGTGCAAATGGGACAGCAGAGATAGGAAGTCTTAATACGTTATAAAATCATGGTTCAACGTGAATCTCTTATCCCTGGCCAGAAAAATGTGTCACCTGCTCCTTTAGTGAATCCTGAAAAAATATATTTATCTCCAAGTCTTTTTAAATTAGGACTAATGAAAAATTTCGTAAAGGCTACGGATAAAGTTTCTGATGGATTCTTGTACTTGAAAACGAAATTTCCCAAAGTTAGTGATGCTTAACTGAAGGAAGGAATTTTTATAGGACCACAAATACGGCTGATGAACATTTTGAAGGACTGTTAAATCCACTAGAAAAAGCAGCCTGGCAGTCATCCAAAAAGGTATGTAGAAATTTCCTTGGAAACCATAAAGCAGAAAACTATCGTGACATAGTGGCTGATCTTCTGCATGCTTAAGAAGTATGGGATGCAACATGTCCTTAAAAATTCACTTCTTGGAGTCTCACTTAAACTTCTTCGTGGAAAATCTTGGGGCTGACAGTAATGGGCACGGTTAGCGTTTTCATCAGCAAATTTCTACAATGGAAAATAGGTACCAGGCATGTGGAGTTCTAATATGCTGGCTGACTTCTGTTGGATCAAGAAGAGAGATGTTCCAGATGAAAAATATGCCCGAAAGTCACTATCTACCAGTTTCTAGCCAAGTCAAAATGAGTAGTAGGCCTATATCATCTAGAGTTAGATAGTTCGTTATTGATTTTATTACAAATTATAAAAAATTCAAATATATATCACAAAAACTCCTGCCTAATGGGGAAAAACTAAAATGACATTTGAATTCAGCATGAAAAATATTTATAGAATTCATGTTTTTGTTCTTGCGAAAGAAAGAAAAATCATTTTTGTAAACCAGTGTCGAATCCAGAGGAGTAAGAAATTTTCTGTAACTTGAACTTAGCAGTGTAGGAGAGAACAATTTATAATGAACACTGAGTTTACTCAAAGTACACTACAGTGTTAACGGAGTAACGTTATTACAACACTTTTGATTCGTTCGTTATCGGTGACATTAAAATGTCTACAAATTAACACAGTTTAAAAATGATATTAAGTGGATAAAGTAATTGCATTGCTAATAGTAGTCTGATAAATGTAGCAGCAGTTGATGGCATTTGGAATCAGCTCATTTTCTTTACAAAATTTGGAAATAAAAGTGGTTCTGGGCGTAATTATCCTACCAGTTTTTTGCTTAGATACTGGTATTCGTGTGGAAATCCGCAGCCATGCTGAGGTCGCTGGGTCCCATTAGCTGCAGCTCGTTAGGGAGCAGGGCTGCAACCCGACCGGGTGACACTAAATCACTGTTGCCCGCCGCTACAGGGCTCGCTAGGCGTCCCTTTTACACACCCTTCTCCCCAAACACATAGCAGGTCTCCATGGCTCTCAAACACTATGTCAAGGAGGCAGAAACAAAGATAACGATTTACTTCTTGCATGAAAACAACCCGTAATGTAATCAGCACTATAATTTTGTGATAGTCATGCGCAGTTGCAATACATAAAAGTGATTTAGACAGGAGGTCAAAGACTTAACATGACTTAAAGTCAGACTATGAATTTGAGCATAGGAAGAATTTCAGTCCTTCAGTTAACAAACCTGAAGACGACGAAATAATAACACAAATACAATATTTTGTGAATTTTTACTTTCTTTCAAAGTTCTAGGTAAAAAGTTCAGCTATGTGTCTGTTTTTTTTTTTAATTATTTATGTATTAATGGCTATACGCCTTACCGACAACTTGGTTACTAGAGGCGAGAAAGGACAGGGAGGCAATTCGGCCATGGCTTTTTAAAAGAACCATCCCGGAATTCGTCTGCAGTGATTTCAGGAAATCATGTAAAATCGAAGTCGGGATGGTCGGACGGGAATTCAACCTGTGTCCTCTGAATACGAGGTCAGAGCATTATTGCTTACACACAGTGCTCAGTTTTACGCTTAAGAAGTCCATGAGTCTCTTAACAAAAAAATTTTCTGCCACTATCATGTTTTTAAATCTGTTGGAACATCGTCACTATCATCTTGTCCCTTCCTGATTATTCCACCGATGTCCCTCCTGATTTTACTGCCAGTATTGCCCTCATGAAGTACAGAACTCTGTTCACCTCCATTCTGTCTACCAACAGAACTATTTCATCACATCTGTTGCTGATTGTGTTCTATGATAACTTGCACAAACAAATCTAGGTGATTTTATTAGCAGTTTATACAGACCTACTACATACTCGCGAACACATGTAAATCATCAATTATTTTGAAAGTGATAATTATGTGTGTTAGTGGAAAAAGATATGTATTTGATTAATTGTTATCAATCGTCGTTAGCATGATGTAAGCTCCACCAGTCGATTTTGATTCAACGTTTAGGAGGTAAAAATGTAGAGTTAATTCCTTCGGACAACAGGATGTGTAGAGTTAGAGTTACGCATTTCCATCATGATCTATGTGGTTTAAGCTAAAGATTCCACCACGCTTCCTCCTTGACGATACAGTACAAATATAAATCAGTAGGTTGTTACTAGGGAGGGTAAAGTAAATGTGCATGGCATTTTTGTCCTGGAGAACCCGAAGGAAGGTAGATCATCAAAATGACAAATCCCATGATGTGATTACTATAACCTGACCTACAGCTTTTTGTGAAATCCTACATGTGCACAAAGTAAACCTTTACCGAATGGGAATTTCAATTTAAGGAAGTATAAAAACTTCTACCGATTCCAGGCTTCGAACTGATATCCTGTCTACCCCACTGAGGCACCTTAATTAATTGACCCATCACATCACACAATATAGAGGGGAGTTGCCCCCCCATAGCAACTTCTCTGGGGGAGTTAACTGTGGTGGTTTCCAAATGTCTACCTTTCCCAGTACGAATGTGTTAGTTTAGGGTATGTGTGAATCAATGTGCAGGCCTACGTGTTTACTGCAGTACGTTGTTTGTGTTGTCACTGAGAGATGAAAGAATGTAGAGGGCGAAATCCGGCGTCTGCCCATTCAGACTTGCTCTTCCGAAAGACATCAAGTGAGTCGCTAAGCTTAACATACCCATCAGACGGACGAATTACCATTAACAGTATCGTATGCATCAAGATTTTTACAGAAAGGTTTGACATTTGACCAGGCCTTTGGATCACAGGCTGGTGATTTGGAATCGAACACCACTACTTTTTCTTATCATGTTGATTTAGTCTCGAATAATAACAGTCCGGCTACCACCGAGGGATAAACAAGTTAAACCTGTGTTAAGCGCCAGACAAGCGTAGAAACCTCGGCCAAGGAGACTGGTAACAATACGTGGAAGATTGGTACCGATATGGCGGTAGACGGAGTGACTTTTTTTAACGAGATGATACAACTATTTACAGTGAAATTCACAAGATTTTTTATTTTTTTTTGTACCGACAAATTTCTGCTTTTTAAAAAAAAATATTTATTTTTTTCTTATGGCTTTAGCCTCGTCGACATCGAGGTCGTTAGAGGCGGGATGCAACTGGGGACAAGGAACGGGAAGGAATTCGGCCATGGCCGTTTTGAAGGAAGCATCGCGGAATTCGCCTGGAATGATTTGGGGAAACCATGGAAAACCCAAATCTGGATGCATGGACGAGGATTCGAAACGTCGTCCTCCCGAATGCTAGGCCAGAGCGTTAACCGCTCACCCACCACGCTCGGTAAAAAATGTCTGCTCTTTTTCTCTCCATCCTATCACAGTTTTGTCTTGTCTTTTTACATTGTATAGGTCAGGGAAGCAGTGGTACCCGTCGTTCTTCGAAGAATGCTTGCACATTTCTCTCTTAGTAAATCTTCGTGCTGAACTCGAGAAGCGCACCAAAGAAGGTGAAACTGGCCTCACTATAAAATACATCAATGGAGTGCCCAAAATAGTGCAAAGTTCAAAAAACTAATTAAATCCAATGGAAAAACCAATATAAATATGTACTATCAAAATATTAATGGAATTCGGACAAAACTTAAAGAATTAAGATTAGCCTTAGCTACATGTACTTATGATATCATTATACTTGCTGAAACCAATCTTTCTCCAGATATTTCTAATGCTGAACTTGGATTCACAAATCACTCTGTGTACAGGAGTGATAGGTCCTCTCAAACTAGTTCTAAAGAGAGTGGTGGTGGTGTACTTGTGGCAGTGAACAACAGAATACCTTCTAGATGTATTAGAACAATGTCTCCACTAAAAGTAGAGTCTATATTTTTATCTATTGATCTGTTGCATGATACACACATTTTGCTGAGTTGTGTATATATCCCGCCCAGTAAGCCTCTCGATGTATATGCCAACTACTGCCAGGTGGTGGAAGAAGTGATAGCCGACCAACAGGTAGAACCATCACATGTGATTCTGATTGGTGATTTTAACATCCCACATGTTGACTGGATAAAAAAAGAACCACATTTTCCCTCTGCCTCTCCTCGAATGCTTTGTGAGCTAGCTTGTTTATTGGATGTTGAACAGTGTAACCATGTCTTGAACTCTAGGGGTGTGTTATTGGATTTAGTATTTGCCTCTTCTAATGTCACTGTCAAGGAAGACACCTGCCCTTTGTTGCCTATTGATATCCAGCATCCAGCATTGAATATTATTCACCCTGTAGAATCTACCTTGCCTGACCACCAGTGCACTTTTGTTCCTGATTTTGCAAGGTGTAATCTTGCAGAAGTTTTTGATGAACTTCTTTCTATGGACCTATCCAATTTTGAATCCCTTGACTTATCCACTGATACTGACAATCTGTTCATAAAATTCACTGACATATTGAAGTCAATTGTGCTCAAGTATACACCACTGAAAAAAACTGGAATGTCAAAATTCCCATGTTGGTTCTCTACAGAGCTTATACAATTGGTCATAGAAAAGAAAAGACTCCACAAAGCTTATAAGCAGACCTTTGATTATGAGTACTATGTCCTGTTCTCAAAATTGAGAGATCAATCTCGTCTCTTATCCAAAAAATGCTTCAATGACTATGTTGAACATGTGCAATGTACTATTCCTGGCAATCCCAAATTATTCTGGAATTTCATCCGTAACACTAGCAAAGCTGAAGGAGCACCAAGCACGTTAACATTTAATAATCACTCCACTTCCCACCCACAGCAAATGTGTGATCTGTTTGCACAATACTTCTCTTCAGTATTTACACCTCCATCTTCGTCTACTTCCAATATCCATTTCAGTACTAGTAATAGTCTGAGTACACTTGCAGTCACTGATGAAGATGTTTATACAGCATTGGGCAAGCTAGACTGTTCAAAGAGTTGTGGCCCTGACCAAATACCACCTAATGTTTTGAAATACTGTAGAGTCTTGCTTTGCCATCCTTTAAAATACTTGTTTAACAGGTCTCTAAAGTCAGGAATTTTTCCAGATGTATTTAAGCTTGGTCATGTTGTTCCTGTGCATAAATGCGGATCGAAGGAAGATGCTAAGAATTATAGACCTATTGTTATACAATCGGTGTTAGCAAAAATCTTTGAGAAGTTGGTACTAAACAAAATCTATCCCATGTTTCGTAACATAATTACTCCAAAGCAACATGGTTTCTCTCCAGGAAAATCAACAACAACTAACCTTGTGATTCTTCAAAATGAAATAATTAGAGCATTTAGTGAGCGAAAACAACTCGATGTCATATATCTTGACTTTTCAAAGGCATTTGATAAAGTTAGCCATCCCCACCTTCTTACTAAGTTGAAGGAATATGGCATAGTTGGTAAATTATTGGAGTGGTTTTGTAGTTACCTCAGCAACAGAAGGTTGATTGTAAAGGCTTTTGGCTCATTGTCATCTGCTTTCACAGCAACTTCTGGAGTGCCTCAGGGTTCACACCTAGGACCATTGCTGTTCAATATATTCATAAAAGATTTAGTTAGTATTTTTGCCAGTTGCCTTTTCTTTGCAGATGACATTACGATTTTCAAGAAAATCATTACTCGAGATGACTGCTTAGATCTTCAGAATTGCTTAAAAGCTATTGTGAAATGGTGTCAACAAAACAGTATGCAACTTAATGTTAATAAATGTTCCTGCATTACTTTTCACCGCATTAAATCGGCATTACATTTTGAATATGAAATGGAAAATCAGCTACTGAATCGCTGCACAACTGTAAGAGACCTAGGAGTTCTTCTGACGTACAATCTCAGTCCAGAAGAACATGTCCACAACATATGTGCCAAGGCCTCCAAGTGCCTGGGCTTATTGGCACGCACTTCCAGATTTATTAATAATATCCAGACACTCAGGCTCTTGTACTGTGCCCATGTCAGACCCATACTTGAGTATTGCAGCGTTGTATGGTCGCCTCATCAGATCACACTAATTCAACACATTCAGAATATTCAAAATAAGTTCTTAAGGCTTATAGGTTGTCGCATGGGCTTTCATAACAAAGACGTTCCGCTGGTTGCTGTTGGAACCTATCTTGGCCTCCATCCTTTGGAGTCGAGACGGAATGTTCTTGGTGTCCTTTTTCTGCATAAACTAATCTCAGGTGTTACAGACTGCCCTGAAATTCTCAGACATGTATATTTTCGTTGTCCGTCTGGTACACGGTTGAGAGAACTATTTGGGCGTAGACATCTGCGCACAAACTATGAGGCTAGCAGTGCCATAGAACGGATTCAGAGACTAGGTAACAGAATACCTCCTGAACTTGATTTTTTCTTTGACAGTGTTGCTGTTTTCAAGCAAGTACTCATACGTGAGTGGAGTCAGCAATGATGGGCTTAGTCACGGTCTATTATTCCCAGTAACAATTTTTATTTTATTTTTTGTAATTGTATGTTGAGTCATATTATTAGTTTTAGAATAATTAATAATTATCTTCTGTGTAATTGTTTTTCTAGTTTAATAATATAAAACTATACTTGCTATTTTTTGTTATCTTCTTGTTTTCACTGTAATTAAATTGTTTATAAATAGTGGTAATAGTGTTTAATAAGTAGCTATTATTAGATATATTAATGTAAAATGGTTTTTCCGTTGGAATAAATAAATAAATAAACATGTGCCCGGGCTTGTACTACTGAAATATGACCACGTGCAAGAGGGTGAGTGCCTGGGGTTCTAAAACCTCCCTGATATAGCGGTTGCTGTTCAGATAGCTATCAACACGTAGGATGCGAAATTGCATGTTTTAGAAAATGCCGCCCCAAACTATCAACTTGGTGTTTGTGCGCTATGCCGCTCAAAATTCCAGTCTGCCCTATTTCGTTCACCACGGTAGCATAAAATAATTATGCGGCCATCACTGCAGGACAAGTTGAAGCGGAACTAGTCCGAAAACACTAAATTTTTCCACTCAACAAGTCAGTGGCAGCGTAAACGTACTAATTGGGGTCTGAGGTGTTGGTAGTTTCTGGTCATTAGAAGCCAGTGCAGTGGCATGCGTGCCACCAATTCAGCCCTCAACAGGTGGCATTGAACCATTGATGCAGACATGCCCACATCCGTTCAGTGTTCCAATATAGAAGCCATACAGTGGACGAAGCTGTACTGCCGGTTACGGCCATGAGAACAACATGGTGGTCATCCACTTCCCGCTCGACGCTGTGTACGAACTTCTTATATCCACTGATTCTACATACGCAGCGCTGTTGTAGCAGCGTGCTACCTACGAGAAGAGCCATGATGTCGCGAGAAAGCCGTTCTCCAGATACTAATCAGCTTGCCACGTTCGTACTCAATCACATACCAGATCATCTTTGTTTGAGCGTTGCGTAACATTGAACTGTCTGGGACTACGTGACGTTCACATACTCTCTGCACTGTTCTACACATCCACCGATTTTAGAATTATTTATACCATTCCATCTAGTTGTTGACATTTTCAGAAACAGTAGTTCTTACAGAATTAAAAAAAAAAATGGCATTAGTAATTATTAAAACGGAGCAAAACAGCGCTTCCTGGAATTCCATAGCTATATTACACAGGACAATGCCGGCAGTAAGAAATAATTTTCTCCCCTGGTATAGAGGAGAATTTATTCTAGGCAATTTGTGTCGTAAACAATTAAATTTAATCAGTTTTCCAGATTGACGGTACAATATTAATTTAAAGTCTTAAAACTACATGTGTTTCACTTTGGGCGTAGTTGGTCCGGAAAAGCTCTTAATAATCATCTTACCGATTCAGATATTTGGGGAGGTCGTATCCCTTTGTTAACCAAAAACTGCTAGGGGTATTTGAGGATACAATAGATCACAGATATTCAGGTGGAAGCGGCAACCCTTATAATGAGGCTACATTACGTATCCATTTGGGTCAGGTGGAAGCTATTAATAATGATATGCCATCACCTTCAGGTGGCACAGTATATTTGGTGGACAGGTTGCTTACTTTGAAATCAGGTTATAATAGGTGCTTTTTGAGTTAAAGGGAGAGGAAAGCTTCATTTGAGCTTAGGTCGCAATAGGTGTCATTTATCGCCTTTCATCGTCTAACTAATTATATGTCATATTCGCTCACCTTAGCGCATAACATCCTTTCCTATCTACTGTACATGAACTCAGTTAATTTTCCTGTAGTATTTTAATATTACAATTGTTATCTGTTGGCAAAGTACGGCTCAGTGCCCTGATCTTGGTTTATTAACTTATATTTTCAAAATAAACTGATTTACATCATGGGTCAGTTCATATGTTACCGCTTGTTTTCACTTTCAACCAGCAAATAGAAGTACTTTAAGATTATTATTATTTTTTGAAATAGTCATGGAAATATAAATACCAAAGTTGAAGCAGGTAAACACTATAAAAGATCTTACTATAACAATAATGCATTTTTTTTTTCTTTTTTTGTAGTCTTAATAACCTGGCGATAGAGTTTCGGTTTCCCGTTCATTCTATTTGTGTTTTGGCTCAATGTAACCCAATAGTAACAGTAAATTCTTGCCGTCTTATTGTTTGATGTCATAATTTCGATTACTGCGCATTCCGACTCTGTCATTGCTGCAATTACAGTTCAAAGTTGAATCCGAAACACAAGGCTTTCACAGAGCACCTTAAAATAAAGTATCAGGAGCTATAAAACCTTGTAAAAATCCTGTAATAATGCCTCGGATAGGAATTCGAAGAATGGACGTTCAATCTTGAAAGCTGGCATTTTAAGAATGAACTACAAAAATCAGTAATCCTACCAGTGATGAGTACCAAAACTTCGGTTTGATATCCGAAATCAGGAAGTATACTGGCGTGCTTGAATAAAACAGTGTTTTGCCAGAATTAAGTTTAAGGACCTTTATAAGTTCCGGTCACTCAAGTCACAGTCATGAACCTTACCAGCTGATTTGAGCTCTCTGATTAGATATATTGGCAGGGATTGAAGTGATGGTATTTCCAAAAATGTGTCCTCCACTAACTCAAAAAGAAAAGGGCAGTAACAATAGAAGATTCGGTCAGCTGCATTAATGTCGGAAGGTTGTGGCAGGTCCTCCTAGTTTCTGATATTGATACAGTCCAAGCCCCGACTGCTCTTTTCCAAGTTCAATCATTGGGGGAGGGGGTGTTTCCGGGGAGCGCCCAGCGTATTTTAATAATTTGCCGCCCTGCACGGCTGCAACTGTAATTGCTGTTATTACATTGAGTGGGGGCGCGTTGCCCTCCGCAAATTGGGTTAAATGTAATTACAGGAGATCAACAGTCTGTGCCCTGCCCGTAGCTCATATTGCAGGCAGACACACGACACTCTCCAATGTGGGGTGCCTCCCAACAGGTATTTGCACTTGTTACCTGTTAGACACGCAGCGGCTGTAGTATTTTCCGCTCCATGCTACAGCCAATACTGGAATGTTTTTAGTAGTAGCTATGGCAGCGACACTTAAGTAGTGATCGTAGCTTCAGTATCAAGAATAACATATTTCACAAACTGCAGAGAATAGCGTATAAATCTAGTGGCTGCTTAAGTCCGTGAAATTTTCTTAACAAATTTACTTTTTAATACATCTTCTATTCGTATCTGCATTGAAAAATGAGGAAATAAATTGGGAAAATTCGATAGAAACTAAGGGTCAACATTTCAAACTTCTGCACCCAACTTTACCAATTAAACTATAGCATCAAAGATTTATTTTTCCAAGAAAAATTACAAATATTATCTACATCACGACTAAAATTCAGCGAGGGCAGCTTTCCCAAACTCTTATATAGATTGCATTTACTACCATCCTCGTTGTGTGGATGCAATTAAATTAGCGAAAGAGATGTAAATTGCGTGGGAAACTCTTGTAAAAGGCATTAGCAAAAGTTTTTCAGGCTGTTGGAAAATCTACAACAGTCAGGCATAAACTTATCAACAAATGTTAGACCAATGCGTCTACTCAAAGTAAAATTTCTACTAGTCAGTCAAATAAGAATCTAAGCCAGCCTCCAATGTCTACGATGATAGTTAAGAGTTATCTCTACTCCGGAATATTATTAGTATTAAATTTTTATGTGTATTCACTGTTTATTTTTTTAAATGTAAATAATTATGTCAACCTTGTGCAGGCTGTAAGGCGTAGATACCGCATGCCAATAATGCATATATATATATATATATATATATATATAAAGCTACCTATAACTTTGTTTCCGATTACAGCAGTAAACAAATGTTGATAGATTCTTACATATTTGAACTATTTCTAGCGAAACGTAAGACACAAAGAATCAAAAGGTCGAAGTATAGATGGAAAGACACTTATAGGAAGAAATAAAATTGCGAAACATGAGCTAAATTTATTATACGTTTATGTCAAATCACTTTCAAACTAGGTAGTAAAAATTTTGATAACATTTAACAACAGATATAAAGGACGTTTAAAGTAACTATGTAAAATCCAGTATTCCGTAGCTTTAAAAAACATTGAACTTCTAATTACAGTCAAGGCTTACAAGTACTAAAGGCAAATTCGTATGGCATTCTTAGAAAATTTACGAGAATATGGCATTTTTTACTAGAAGACTTCGAATAGTAGTTCTACCAAGCGAAAATTTCAAACATTGCCTTCCAACAAAACTCCGTAATCATTCCGATTAATGTTAAAAACGAATCTTTATACGTAAAAACCGGTATTGCGCCAGGAATGGAATGGCGGACCTCTCGATCGTTCAGTCAGACACCACGTCACTGTGTCAACAAACCACTTAGACTAGATAAAATGATCGGAATCTTATTTTTTTATGTATATATGTCTACATCCCCAAATTTGCTGTCATGCTGGGAGACGCTCAAAAAAATACTATGATAGCAATATTTTAACTTCGAATTTATGGTCTATACCCGCAACTCAGTTATACCATACAATCGAAGAATTTGGTAGTCTGCACGAGAAATCATTCCTCCTTGAACAGATGAGGGGTGGAGGGATTGTGGTAGAGCCGTGATTTGGGGTTGGTGGTGTCACAAAGTATATCTTCGAACTCTATGAAAATAAGGCACTCTTTGTGTTTCTAATAGACAGCTCTTGTAAAGATGGGTTGATATAGTTTATAAGACCTTAGTGTCGGACGATTATGGTGAAACACTGTGTGGTTGAGTTAGAAAATAAACAAACGTTAGAACACTAATGACCTGTACTGGTACAAAAAATCCGGGTCGCAGTATACAGCAGGAAAAAGCATTCATCGGAAATTCAGTGATACTCATGAAACCCAATGCAGTTTAATTCGGGGATCTTGGTGTCGTATGTATGCGAGTATTATATGGTTGATGTCAGCTATTTCATCTCGATCTATCGGACATAACGGTGAGTGGATGATTCCGATTATAGAGGTGTCTTGAGACACCAAAAAAACAACACACAAACACACACACACACACACACACACACACACACACATATATATATATATATGGCAAAGATGTAATGATATACTAATACAGCAATTAATGTGATTTTGAGTAATACTCTCAAATATTAAAGACGAGTAAATCTATAAATTAAAAATAATCCAAGCAATTTGCTTAGTAATTTTAAATTAATTTATCCCCAAAAACATAGCTGGTTATGGAATAACAACTGACAAATTTAAAGCGCAGCTACTTAAACAAACGACACCATAGCTTTGCTATCCAGAAACACTGTTTACCTACTTTCTCCATAGTCACATTCTCACAGGGCCACCAGTTTTGATTCGTCACTGCGCTTCGTATGCTGTACAACGCTCCGGACGTGATTTTTGCGCATAAAGCCATAGATAACGTAAGAAAACACAAATAGCTTATGAAAAATCTAAAAGTATGGTGAAAATGGTATCTTTTCTTCTGGAAACTTTTCTACAAAATGTTCGCAGATGAAGATTACGTATATCAGACTTACGAGGCAAAAGCCATAAAATGTCGTCAGCAAGATCACTTCAATACATTAAGTATTATAACCAAAACATTATTGAGGGTGAATAATAGAGCTCAAGGTATTTAATGCGATTTTTTACTATAACAAGTTGTTTATATTATTCTTGCTAGACTGCCTGGCTACTGTTAACCATACTATCGTACAAATATATTACAACTAGGGATAATTCGCTGTAACATCTACAACTGTAATTAAAACCTTTCATTGATACATAACTTGGATTTTCGAAGTAAAGCAGACAAGTTTTGAATAGTTGTAAAGATAAGTCAATGAAAATGGTTTAAATAACAGATCAAAAACATAATTCATCAGGTCGACTCGAAACACTCGATTAGGTAAAAATTAATAATTTAAAAACTTCGTTATGAACTAATGTTAGAGTAAAAGCTCACATTTTTTATTTAGATGTTTTAATTTTTTCTGGGGTACAGGAGTTTAAATTTTAATTCTATAAAGCCGCAACTTAATTTAAATTCCAATATAAAGAAAGTTGTATGAATTGGAAAAATAGAATAATTTTTGCTGTAGCAACAACAGAATTATTACGATGCTTTGTATGAGCACGCTGCATATATCCAGCAGCCACGGACTGTTCTAATTTCTAATATCACACATAAGTGTAATAGATCGAAAACCTGTACTTGAAATACAAAAATTTTATTACTGCAATGACAATGTGATGTAAATCATAATTCTTATTTAAGACCTTCCTCATAATTTTTTCTTGGTTATGCTGTAGCTTTAGCTTACAATATTTTAAAACATCGTATATATCAGCTAACAGAATTATACCATGTTCTGGTGACTAAATGATTCCCGGTACGGAGCGTGATGGGTTAACGGTTAACGTTCTGGCCTCGCATTCGGGAGGACGCGGATTCGAATCCCCGTTTTGGGATTGCATGGTTTCCCAAAATCACTCCAGGCGAAAGTCGGGATGCTTCCATCAAAAAGACGATGGCCGAATTCCTTCCCATTCCTTGTCCCCAGACTCATGCCGCCTCTAATGACCTTAGCCGTCGACGAGGCGTAAATCCGTGAAGCCTTAAAAAAAAATCCCGGTATAAGTATCACACAGTGCTTGCCAATGGCCTCCTGAAAGGAGGGTGGAAGAGCGAATAACGGTCCAGGGCGCCTTCTTACTTTTGGGGTTGGAAATGGACCCTAAATGCGATTGAATCCGAAATTTCCAACGTCATGGGGATGCAATAGGCAACTGGAAATCACTGTATTAGAGAATGTAATACTATAAAGTTCCATGTAGAATATTGGCTTCTTTCTGGTAAATTTTCCGGAGGTAAAATAGCCCCCTAATCAGATCTCCGGGTGGAGACTGCTCATGGAGGAGTCATCAGAATGGATAGATACATTCTACGCGTCGAAGCGTGGATTGTTAGAAGTCTGAATAGAGGAGGTGATTTAGAAAACTTAAAAAGCGATTTGGAACGAGTTAAGTTAGACGCGAAAATTTCTGGTCTGAGAAATACATAATAATTAGCAGCACACAAGTTGTCAGTGGAGTTACTGGTGTGGGATTTGTAACGAATGAGAGAGTAGGGAAAACAGGGGAGGTTTCATGAAGAGTTCACTGGCAGGATTATTTTAAAGAGGGCCAAAACTAAGCATTTTCCATCCACGTTACTTTTAGTGTATATGCCAACATCATAGAAGAGAATGATGAAATAGATAAAATAAATCTATTAATGTCACCTAATTTTTTGCGTGAGCAGTAACGGTCTGGACTCACATTAGCGAGGATGTGGATTCGAATCCCCGTCCGGGTATCCAGATTTGGGTTTTCCACGGTTTCCCCAGATCACTCCAGGCGAATGCCGGGATGCTTCCTTCAAAAGGCCATGGCCGAATTCCTTCCCGTTCTTTGCCCTCAGTCCTCTCCCGCTTCTAATGACCACGATGTCGACGAGGCGTAAAGCAATAAGCAAAAAGGGGGAACGATTTGTGAAATAAATAAATAAGAGTTTTTAAAAAGATGAAGCAAATTTTCTGTTGAGTAAGTCTCTTCTATGGACTCGAACTGATGTCCTCTGTTGAGGGATGCATGTGGTAGGTAGCGCGTGTGATACTGCACGCATTGCTTGCTTGAGAAGGTGACACCCGATGCCAGGGAACGCCACTACTGAGGTGCGTGGCCTTGTCAAGGACATGCGTGACCACTCGCACGTTGCAACCACCACCATGATTAGTATAAAGAGCTGGTAGGTTGAATTGCAGAACAAAATGACACATCTATTTGCGTTATTGGATTTGTAGCTACTAGACTGCATAGCTGCAACGTGATTTCCCCATTTCCCTCCCCCCTCCCCTTTTCTTTAAGATGGTGTAGTTTTTGTCAGTATGGATAGCATATGCCACATTCCACATTAAATTAAAAACTTTATGAACTAAGCAGGACTCGAACCCGTGACATTAACAATTTATGCAAGAGCCGTGGCCCCTTTTACGCAGGGTTCGGCTATGTTACGAACTTCTTTTTCTTGTGTTACACGTTTGAAGGTTGTAGTAAGCCACACCATACTTGTAATCCTACTAGATGCAGCAAAAATCGTACTTAAAGTCTTCTATTTAGTACTGTATTTAGACAAGTACGTGGGGAAAGCACTCATGAAAAAAAATGAAAAATTTAGTGTAGAATAAAGATGAAAAAAGAACCATTAATACGCCAAAAAACGCTGTTGATACTGATGTGTTTTCTGTTTTATTGTTTTTATGTTGTATTTTTATTTTTGCGGATTTTTTTTTAAATAGGGATTCAAAGCTTGTACCCAAGTATACGGTACACATTCTGGTAATTAGTAATTTTGCAAGTTTCGAATCACTGTTATCATATTTATGGTATACATCTTAGTAACGAATAACAATAAAATGATTTTTCACGCAATCATCATGATCGAAGAATCATTTTTTGGGAAAATTTAAGAGCTATATGTAATCAATTTTGAATATAAAGCAATTCTTGGTGCATGCGCTATGCAAACAACCAATGTCATTTTAAAATCAATTTATTGCAGATACCTATAAGTAAACTTATAACGGTGTGTGTGTCCCTATATGTTAGGGATAAATCGGAAATGGGAAAGGAAAATGTGCGATAGGCATCTCGGTAGGCATGATACAAGTCCTTCATTTAATCCTTCCGTAGTGAACTAAATTCTTCACATGGATCAACCCACCACAGTATAACCGTACTTAAAGGTTGAGTGATAACGTTTGAGCCTCGTCTTTACGAAAACGCAGGTTCGATCCCTTTTTCAAACTACCAGATCTCGGATTTCCATTAGTTTCTAAGAATCCATGTGAATGCCAGGATGGTTCCTTCAAATCACCACTACAAAATTCGTTCCCATCCCTTGTCTTCAATCCTTCGCCAATATCGTATTTAATTTTTTTTAAATTAAAATAAATCGAGAAAACCATATTTTACCTACTCCAGTGTTTGGTGTATTGATGTTTAAAGTTCATAAAAGATAAAGAAGTTTTTTTTTCTCACTGGTAGATAAAACCACGAGTGTTTCTCATAGTTGTCAATTATAAAACTTTTTGTTACTAGGTCTATTTAAAAAAGTACCGAAGAACTTGTGATTTGACCCTAATACCGACTGCATTTTATATTTAAACTATAAATATTATAAGCAATTACTTAATAAACTTCGTAAATTGTGATAAAAATAATAAAATTTTTTTTAGGTTTCTCTGTCATATATTAACGTAATATTTATTTAAGATGCTCTACATGTAGAGTGGATTGCATTCTAAATACCGAGATTACTGAGTGAGCGTTAACGCTCTGGCCTCTCATTCGGGAAGACGTGGGTTCGAATACCCTTCGACCATCCAGATTTTGGTTCTTCATGGTTTCCCAATATCACTCCAGGTGAATGCCGCGAATGTTCCTTCAAAAGGCAATGGACGAATTCCTTCCTGTTCCTTGTCCCTCTAACTAACTCGACGTCGACGAGATGTAAAACCACAAGGAAAAACAAATTCTGTAGTAGTTGTAATGAATCTAATTTTAACTGAACAATAAAATTAACAGCGCGGACGTCAAAGTTCGACATGCACTAGATTTTTTATTTTTTTTTTATTTTTTTTTAAAAATATTGCAAATTCTAATACATATTTCAGTATCACTAATTTCATATCAAATTTAATTTGTGTTCCCTTTAATACGAATTAAATATTACAAATGTGGCAGACGATGTATACTTGGCCATACTGAAACAGTTTGTATACAGACAAGCAATACTCGGATACGAAGGTCAATAGCAGTCTGATAGTGATCTGATGGCTTAGTTGTTGAGGCGTCTTGTTAGAGATCTTAAGCTTTCTCTTTCTCGGTTGTGGTTTCCAAAGGCCCCTAATCCGACCTTCTCCTCTTGGACAACCTGCAGAGTAGTATGAAGTACGCCATAACACTTCCATGGTTAGAATTCCGGGGTCCCATATACCCGGTAGGATTACCGTGTTATGTTAAGGCAGCTACGATAGGGGTGGAATGCGCAGCCAATAGAAACCCTGTCAACAGGTTGTTACAACCACACGAGCCAGTTGGCGGAAGCATTCTGCCCCAGCCGCGTGTACAAAATAAAACATTCGGATTGAAGCAGGGGAAAATGATTTAGTAATATGGTTTTGCGGAATGAAATTTAAAAATGAGTAAACAAAATGGGTGCTAAGTAAATAAAAACGAATGGCAACGTGTCTACATAGAGGAAAGATGGCAATAACTTAGTATAGTCTTTAAAAATTATGGTACAATACATATGCACTATAGGATGGAAACCAAATCCACAAATGCAACGGTTAAAGAAACTTTCGAAGGAAAGGAAATGTGACTGATGTGTGGCTATTCAGAAAAAATAAATAAATAGGAAATTTAATTATAAAAAGAATTGTTTGGAAGTTTGTACTAATGCGATCGGCTACATGATCTCTAGGGAAAGACTTGAAACGGAGTTGTGGATTCAGATGGAAAATATAGAAGGACGGGCAAAAAAAAAATCCATTTCCAAATCAAACCCTACTAACACATGCGCCACCTAATACGTTGACAGTGAAACATAAGGTTGCTTTCCAGTTTGTTGTGTAGCCTAGAGTGAGGAATGTAGGCAGTGTGAGGTGGAGAGCACCTGTTGTTTCCAACACGTGTTTGTGGTCATCAGTCACTGCCTAGCCGCACCCACACACCCCTGGGAGCAGGCCGGAAACATCGGAACACCCCACCCTAGGGCGCCGAGATATGATAACCAAACAGGCACAAGCTGGCTAACTTCTTCATCAGTGGTTCTAATCAAACAATGCTTAATGGGGGATACAAAGACCTTCCGCACTAAAAATTAAGCAAAAACCTGAAGAAATACAACAGGCCCTGCAACGTTAGGATATTATCGTGGTTGAGTCATAGTAGGATTAAGCGCTTACTGCAAGCCAAGAAACAACAGAAGTACGAGAAATTGGCATGATTCTCTTCAATCTCACGAAAGCGTCTGACACAGTGGTCTGGAAAATTCTTGGTGGAGATGATATCTGAAATATACCAGACGTTAAATTTCACAAAGATCTGGTAATCGTCAAAGAGTATAAAAAACTAAATAAATTGTTTTCAAATGTGTTGTGTGAAGTTATTTATGATTGCAACATTGTATCATATATGGATTTCTATTTTAGGTCAACGGAACATGTAATATGTGTAAATTCGAAGCCTTCAACTCATTCCTTTTAAGTGCTAGAAGACTCTCTGAAAGTGGAGCGTCAGATATACTCGTAGCTATCCATTTTCCGTAAAAAGCAAAACGTATGTATATTGAACATATCTCTTTCTTGAAAATTGGTTCTGACGATAAAACTCATGTGTGGAAACAGAAGAAATCGTATGAACAGCATTAAGATTTCGACTACAACGTCCAAGTTTGATGGGTGAGCGTAATGTTGAGGCTTGGCATTTGATATGACGCGGTATAAAATCTCTGTCAAGGCATTCAGATTTAGATTTTACATGGTTTCCTTAAATCAATCCAGGTGAATGCTGGGATGTTTCTGTTAAAAGACCTTTTTTTTTTTTAACTGCTTAACGTCTCTTAACAGCGAGGTCTTTAGAGACGGGAAAGGATGGGGGGCAAGTAATGGAAAGGAATTCGGCCATGGCGTTTTGAAGGAAACATCCCGGCATTTGCCTGGACTGATTTGGGAAACCATTGAAAACCCAAATCTGGATGACCGGACGGAGATTCGAACCGGCGAAAAGACTATCGATGATTCTTCTCCGTTAATTTTTGCTAAAATCTTCCTGCTCTAATGACATCAACATCGACGAGCCGTGAAGAAAGAAACAAAAATTATAATATACCACTACAGTAAATTGGGAGATGACTCCATTGGACCACAAGATCCACGAATAACAATATAACTAAACAACACAAAATTGAATTATTTTGAAAGTGATCTTCACTCTCAATAGGTACTAATAAATCCACGGAGAACCTTGTAAATCGTGACAAATACGTGATATGTTACAGCATGTATACTGTACGCTGTATCACAATACGAATGAAGTAATAATAGCAAACTATATGTTTATTCCTGAATTAGAAGGAAAGTGCCCTCAAAGAAAACCAAAAGGCACACCTTATTGCTTACTTTATATCTGTCCCAGATACATTATTTTTATGTAGTATTACGAGATAAATAAGTTGATGCAACTTGATCAATCTTTAACAGCAAAGTTGTAAATGTATGACACTGCTGAACAGAAAAGATATAAAATAACATCCTGGATACAGTATGCATATACCGAACACAAAATGAAAATATCATCTGAATAAATTAGAAAAGTAGATTTTCAATGAAGTACTTGATTACAATTTAAATTTTTTTTAACATCATAAAATTGAAATAAAATAGCTTTGTTTTGGATGTATCATCAAAATTATTTAGAATCAAAGCTAGATGATTATCAATATATGCAAAGCTTATAACTTACCTCTAGCTATAATCGTTACACGTTAATTTTAAAGAAGAAACAACTTACGGTAAACAGAGTAAAAACAAAAAACAACAACAAAAAACGAAGAGCTGTCGAGACAGTAAAACAACGTATGAAAGCTAATAAACCAGAGGAACCCTGCAATGTCAGATTATGTAAGGAGCATAATGACCATAAAAAGCTGCAGATTATCATTGGGATTCATTAGGCAGATGTATAAGAGTGTAGCGTTAGTATGGTAATGATATACAGTAGTACGAACTGTTTCTTAATAGTATGGCCCATGTCATTTGAACTGACAAACACATTGTTATTTTTAATCCATTTTTTAAAGAAAGTTGATCTATTTGTTAGCTAGATAAGATGAATCGTCAAGAGGAGAACATACACTCAACATTTGTTTCGGAAAGACACTGAGATGAGTTAAGGATGGGGGACACGTTATCGTAGACAAAAAAATAGTTTGAATTTTCAGAAAGGTCCATTTTGAATTGTTCAGATGGACTTTCGGGATGCAGTTTGAACACTTTAATCCCTGATTATCAACGTTAGTCAACACGAGATGTGACGAACTGTAATCATCATGTGACATTTGCATTCCATTACGAATGTAGTGGCATAGCGTAACTTTGGCTGGGACTGCCCAGAAGAGCGAAGAGTTTGGCGTCCACAGCCAGCGATCGTGTTTTTTTTGTTTTATTTTTATTTTTTTTATCTGCTTAACGTCTCTCTAACAGCGAGGTCCTTACAGACGGGAAAGGATGTGGGCAAGGAATGGGAAGATATTAGGCCATGTCCTTTTGAAGGAAGCA
The DNA here is from genome assembly GCA_031002005.1 of Vandiemenella viatica. Classification (NCBI taxonomy): domain Eukaryota; kingdom Metazoa; phylum Arthropoda; class Insecta; order Orthoptera; family Morabidae; genus Vandiemenella; species Vandiemenella viatica. The sequence continues at coordinate 78,517,960 of JARYHS010013631.1, forward strand.
TCCCGGCATTTGCCTGGAATGATATGGGAAACCATGGAAAACCCAAATCTGGATGTCCGGACGGGAATTCGAACCGCCATCCTCCCGAATGCGAGGCCAAAACGCTAGCCGTTACTCCACCACGCTCGGTCCAGCGATCGGTCGTAGTCATTGTGACGTCTGAGTGTGAGGCACGCACAGTGGCGATAGGACGGCGTGGCTGACGCGGCCATCTCACGCTCTGGCGCGCATCTTCTCACGCACCCGAGCACGCACGTCACTCCCTCTCCTCCTCAGCACTGAGCTTCAATGCATCAAAATAATACGATTGATATATATACAGATCTAAGCGAACTCCGATAGCCGAATTCTGTAAGTGCATAAGAGTCTTTAGCGACTTTTCCTAATGGAAGCCAACAGCTAAGATGAGCATTGTGGTTGGCTGTAGATATTCCTCGTATGACCGTCTGTGTTCATGATATCAACACTATAAAAACTATTCCAGAATGATCGCTCTTTTCTCAACAAAAATGAAACAACCACGTGTGAATCATGTTGTGAGAATATTTCGAATTTCTATCATCATTTACAATTTCGATCAGTCACGTCCTAGAGAGGCTCAGGTGCCACGCAGTGCCAAGAGAATTCACTGAAGTTCAGTTTGGATTATACTTTCGACGAATTGCATATTCGTCCATACGCAAAATATCAGATATTCTGCAGACTTCCTGGCCGAATAACCGAATATTCGGCAAAAGTATTCTGCTGGCTTGGCGCCAGAATTTGTGTTGCTGCGCTTGTCTCTCAACCACCTGTTCTAATATAATTACTGGCTGGCCTCGGTAGCGTAGGTCGCTGGTTCGAGTCCGGCCGAGGGCATGGGTGTTTAGTGTTGTGTCTGTGAATGTCTTGTCCGTGTTGTAGTGTCCTTGTGTCAATACTTGATAGCAACAAATCACATTGAGCTGGCTGTATGGCCCAGTAGCCGAATGCCATTAATATATATATATATATATATATATATATATATATATATATATATATATAATTACCTTACACCCCCTGTGCCTGTTTTGTTTGACGTGCTTGAAGTATGCCCTCAAATATTGACATTGAATTTTACAGGTATGTGACAGATTCCCCCCCCCCCCCCCCCAACAATATCGGTTATAGCGTTAAAAACCCTTTTCATGAGGTGTGCACTTGGAAAACCTTTCTTGCGATAATTTCATTTGAAGAACTAACAAAAATCAAAAGTTCCGGATACCCAGGCATTTCCAAAATTATTCCATATGTTATTACTCCAATGCAATATTGCGATGAAACCAGCACATCAAAGCTAACACCCAAGTTAAGTCAAGGGAGACTTGTCATGCAACAAAGGTTGACAAACGATTTAAAGACATTACCACAAGTAAAAAAAAAAAAAAAAAAAAAAAAAAAAAAAAAAAAAAAAAAAAAAAAAAAAAAAAAAATTATTCAACCTATTTAGATCCATGCTTCAAAATGAATGCTGTTACTAGTCAACTGCGAAGAGAAAAGGCAAGGCAGTAAATTTTGATGGATGCACTGTGAAACAAGCAGCGACGGCAGTGCGAATTCGTCCCCTATCCAATCATAGAGGATGAGGACAGAAGAGTTGGGTCAAAATTAGAGTGCTCACCCATCTTTTATGGATTGTTTTAAAATTGTTGCAGATAAAAGTACAACTAATACAGGACATCAAAAGAAAACTGCAGTTGCAACTGAAAATGATGTTTATTTAAATCTTAAGACTACAACATGTCTTTATAATCCATACACTTGGTGGCAAGCAAGAGGAGATAATTTTCCTTGTTTGACAAAGCTTGATGCAAAATACTTGCCCACGCCAAGAAGCTGTTTTTATTCAAAGCGGCTTTTACCTGAAGCTTAAATGTCTACGAGAAGAAAAAACAGTGAACTACTGCCTGTCAGTACAGAAAAATGAGTATTTGTGCATCACAATTTTCCACTTTTCATTTATGAAGAGTCAAATAAATAGATATTTAGTATTTTTGTTTCGATCGTTTGATTTCAGGCAATTATCCGACTACAAAAAAAAAAAAAAAGATCCTAAGTATTTGGACGAATATTCGTTGCAAGTCAAGTTCGGATCCAACTACGAGGAGCGGCATGATGGAGATCGATAGGTCCCCGGTTCGAATCCCTATATCAGCGCGGATATTCATAGGCCCTTAACCCAACCTTCACCTTTGGCCCAGCATGAGTGTAATGTGAAGTACACCATAAAGCTTTCGTGGATTGTATTACACGTTAAACTATAGGTCCAATTTATCAGATAGGATTACCAGGTTAAGTTTGGTAAGCAGGAAAGGAACTGGACACACTCTCTAATTCTAAGCTAATTACTCGTGTAACTCGTTTAGGACATTAGAGAAAGGTGAAAGCACTCTCTCTAACGACTTAGAAACTTTGCATTTTATAGGAAGTGGAGACTTTGTCCGAGCAATAGAATAGCACACCAGCAGCTCAAAGTGAACTTTTGTCATCAGAGAGAGAAACATAATTACTATCATAAATATCTTGGCATCACCTTAGACCGTTCCTTAACATTAAAAAAACACCTGGAAAACACAAGTCAGAAACTTAAAACAAGAAACAACATCATGAAGAAGCTAGCTGGTACTTCGTGGGGAACTGATGCGGACACACTACGAACAACCGCTCTCACCATGGTTTACCCTGTTGCTGAGTACTGTGCTCCAGTGTGGCAACGTAGAGCTCACATTAGAAAAATCGACGTCCGCCTGAATGAGTGCATGGTAGTAATAACTGGCACCCTAAAATCCACCCCAGTCCCCTCGTTACACCTAATCAGCAAAATACCACCTCCAGAGGTAAGACACCAAGAAGCAACGGCACGTGAGTGGATAAAACTACACCATCCTGACCATCCACAGGATCTCCCAATCCACGATATCCTAAATGACTTAACTCCCACTCGTATTAAATCCAGAAATCCAGTATGGCAAGATGTATTTGACTTTGATGTCAAAGAAAAATGGCGACATAGCTGTAACCCCTCATCTGTGAAACATCCAGATATTAAAGATCCCACTACTGGACTTCCGGGATTCCACCTAAATAGAGACCAGTGGGTCAAACTAAATCGCCTAAGAACAGGACACACAGTCACTTCCTGATCGCCGTACAGGTCACATCGGTCCGCGAGCGCGCTAGTCAGTCCGAATTGTTTACCTTGTGCGACTACGGAAAGTGTTTGTACCGTCGTGATAAAAGTATATTTAAAACTTATAAAGTGCAACAAGCAGTGAACGAATAGCTTGTGGTAAAACTGTAAGATGTCTGGCCCGTTAGACACGGGGCAGACTATTAAGTCGGCGTTAGAGACGTGTTATGTCAATGAACCAGCATTACCTATACAATCAGTAAACTACCCAATAAGTGAAACATGTGAGCTTCAGATAGAGAACAGCATTAGTATGCAAGCACATACTCCTAGTGTGGAGGAAGGAGAACAACAGCCGTTTACCCAACAACCTCATCTACAACAACTCCAACAACAGCAGCGCCAACAACTGCAACACTTACAGCAACAACAGCTGCATCAACAACTACAACAACTGCAGCAAAATCAGCAGCTGCAGCAGTTCCAGCAACATCAACCGCAACATCCGCAGCAACAGCAGCAACATCCAGGACAACAAGAGCAGCAGCAGCAGTTCCAGCAACATCAACAGCAACATCCGCAGCAACAGCAGCAACATCCAGGACAACAAGAGCAGCAGCATCTACCGCTGCAAGAAATGGAGGTGGGGCAGAGTGAAGCCCTACTGATTGACTCACATATGACTTCTGGACCCATTCTGCACCAGATGCCTCGCAAAGGAGAAATGGAAAAAAGTTTAGGTGAGTCCAACAAATCAGCAAAGCGGCGTTGTGTAGAGAAACAGGAATCGGGGAAGGACACGGTTGATTTACAACAATGTAGTCAGATGGAGGAAAGTGATGAAGCGGGGTCACCAGTCTCAGCTGAGCCCGACATAGCTTCCCCCCCATCCCCAGATCGCTCCGAGTTGAACCAGACGCAGCCTCATACGTCAACCCAGACATTCCGTAGTAAAGACAATAGATATAGTAGTACAGATAATGGTCCGTATTACATCTTTATAGAAAGCTTGGACAGAAACGTTGCAAAATTGCACCCAATGGCGATAGGAAAAATTTTATTTCAATATAATAATTCATACAAAAGGGACATCATAAACATCTCTACTGTTGGAAGAAACAGGCTTAAAATAGAAACTAGATCAGCGGCTGCAGCCAATTCCATAGTCCAACTTGATACTCTGAAAACTAGAAATATAGAAGCATACATACCAAACTTTTTGATTAAAAAACAAGGCATTATTAGGAATGTCGATATTTCGCTAAGTGAAGAAGAACTACAAGAAGAAATAGTTTCCCCTTTTCCTGTTGTTCGCATAAAACGCTTTACCAAAAGATCACAGAGGAATGATGAGCGAGTGACCCCCATCCCGGTCTGCCTAGTCACCTTTCGCGCACAAACTCTTCCCTCACATGTGACTATACTGGGCACACGTTGTTCGGTGGAACCGTACGTCGCCCCAGTTATCCAGTGCGGGAACTGTTTACGCCTCGGTCACAGACAGGAGCAATGCAGGACTCGTGAACCCCGTTGTAGTAGATGCGCTGGCTTTCACTTGGTAACACAATGTAGCAATACGACAGCCGTTTGCTGCGCCCTCTGTAGCGGCCACCATTACGCGACAGACAGAAGCTGCCCAATATATCTGAAATATCGGGAAACAAAAGTAGCATCAGCATACATAACAAGCAACATGGGCCCTAATATAGAACAGCGAGCGAGAGGGTATGCTCAAGTGACCCAAACCCCGATACCGATTAGTAGCTATACAGAATTCCCACCCTTAACACCACAACAACAACAGCAACAACCGATCTATCTGCAAATGTCACATCAGACAAGGACTCACAAAAGGCAGCAAGATTCAGGCAGGACATCAGCAATGCCAATCATTGACGACAAAATAAACAAACCACAAACAAATTTCTTACTTACCCCAGAAGGGAATTGGGTGGAGCCGACGGAAACCATAGTGACACACAATAACCGAGAACAACAATCTTGCCCCTCCGGGAGTATCCCAGGCTTGACTCAACACTGCGATAATCAGGGACTTCCAGATCGTAGTAGGGCATACAAAACAACCCACCAAAGGAACAGAACACAGGATTACCGGGAGCTATGGTATCAATCACCACAACTGCCGCTATCGCCTATAGGCCAAAACCCTTACCCTCCCAAGGTACAAAACCATGTAAACCCTCCTAGCAATACAAACGGCAAAAATAAATTAATAGAAGGAATCTTTAAGTTAATTGTGGAAGTAGCTAGACACATAACAAACAGTGGCATAGAAACTCTACAACTGGACGAGATTAGAAAGTCTATAGAGATATTAGTACAGCCCAGTTATTATTATTATTATTATTATTACTCCGCGATTCACTAAAAGTGTGTGGCGGAGGGTGCATAGCACCTATCGAGAAGGGTTATGGTTTGGAAGGGTTATAAGGGATATGGCAGGAGGCGCCCATGGGCTATTGTGAGGAACCATCCCCGCATTCGCGTGGAGTGATCTGGGAAAACCATGGAAAACCCAGATCAGGATGGCTGGAGTGCTTTATCGAAAGCTACTCCTGTCGGATTTTAAGTTTACTCGCCCGGTAAATCCTTTCTATTCCATTCCCTAATCGCTCGTGGGAAAAATGAGTACAGAAATGAATCGGTTCTGGCCCTGATTTCTCTTATCTTATTTTCACGGTCATTTCGAGATATGAATGTTGCTGGTAGCAATATCTGCTGACTGTCATTCCGAAATACATCTGTCGTGAATTTTTCAATTAGCTTCCGTCGAGAGCAACGCCTTCGGTGTTCCAGGTCTTCCCAACCTAACTCCTTCAACATCGCACTTACGCTTTCCCTCCAACTATATATACCTGTCACGAATCGGGCGGCTCTTCTTTGGACCTTCTCTAAAGCCTCCATTAACCCCTTTTGATGGGGACCCCATACAGAACAACAATACTCTAAGTGAGGACGTACTAGTGACTTGTATACAATCGATTTAACTTCCTGAGTGCATTGATTTAAATTACGACCTAGAAATCGGAGTATACGATTTGCTTTCCCCATTACATTCTCAATATGCTCATTCCACGACAAATTATTACGAATTGTTACCCCTAGGTATTTAGCGGAATCTACCGTTCTAAGGACAGTGTCATTAATCGTATATTCATAGTTAAATGGTGTCACCTTTTTACTCACACGCATGACTTGGCACTTTTTAGCGTTTAACTCCAACTGCCAATCTTTACACCACGCAATTATTTTCGTAATATCGTCTTGTAACAAAGCGCAGTCGTCCAGGGTTTTGATTTCGCGATAAATTATAGCATCATCGGCAAATAATCTTTTCATTTCCCCTATTATGTCGCATAGATCATTGATGTATATGAGAAACAACAGAGGCCCTAACACGCTTCCCTGGGGAACTCCAGACCCCACTTCAGTAAGTGATGAACGCTCACCGTCGAGAATTACACACTGTGTTCTGCCCTTCAGGAAGTCTGCAACCCAGTCGCATAGTTATACAGAGCCACAGTACTAAAGGGGTTTAAGAGAACTTTAATCAGGAATCCATAAGACACAAGACTTAATCAATGGCTCACACTTCGACCAACCCTCCACAACAACAGAGGAAATTGCACAGGGGCAGAAGCAGTGAAGAAGAACCCTTTCAGACAACTTCAAACAAAAAACCGAAAATCAAGATACTACAATGGAATGCCCGGTCAGTCAAAGCAAATCAGGAATCGTTGCAACGGGAACTTAGTAGTAAACAACATATCTATCGCAGCATTAACAGAAACATGGCTCAAACCAGAGACAAATATGTTCATCAAAGGTTACCATCTTGTACGCAAAGACAGAGAAGACGGGAAAGGAGGAGTAGCTATACTGATTCATACATCTATCCACTTTACACCAATCCATATAGATCATACACAAATAAACTCATTCCAAGCAGTAGCAATTGCAATGCGAAGCCACAATAAGGATTTAACTATTGTCTCAGTATACTGCCCACCTAAATCCAAAATCAAATCCAGCGAGTGGCGCGCCCTCCTACAGCAATTTGAAGAACCATACCTGATATGTGGTGATTTTAATGCACATCATACGTCTTGGGGATGTGAATGGAATGATGTATTTGGGGAATCCCTTCTAGAAATCATAGACGATTTCAACTTATGCATCCTAAACGATGGATCTCCAACCTTGGTACCCAAACCTGGCTTACGGAAATCTGTAATAGATTTAACAATTTGCTCTCCGTCGCTGGCCACGGAATTTCACTGGGAAAATATTCAACAGGTATGGGGATCAGACCATTTCCCCATTATAATGACAACCAAACATCTAGAGACACCACAACTTATCCTTCCCACCACCAAATGGAACACACGAAAAGCAAATTGGGTCAAGTACAGCCAAATAATTGAAGAAAACATAGATAGGGTGGGTACCGCCAAAACAACTAGCCAGAAATATGAGGAATTTCTAAACGTCATAAATGAAGCGGCAGCAAGATCTATTCCTCAACACAAACCAAGATCTACGGAAAAACACATCCCCTCGCCTTGGTGGAATGAAGATTGCTCCAGAGCGGTAGCAAAAAGAAAGCTAGCATTCACAAGATACAAACACGAAGCTACTTGGGAAAATTACTTAAAATACAAAAAGACAGAGGCCGAAACAAAAAGAATATTAAAGGAAAAGAAAAAGATGTGTTGGAGAGAATTCTGCAACAATCTAAACAGTAAAGCACCAATGAGCTCAGTATGGCGCATGATCAACAGACTAAGGAAAAAACCGGAGAGTCCAAAATCGACATCAAATTGGATAGAAGAATTCGCAAACATAATAGCTCCGCCAACGGTACCACCCGGACCTACAGACCCACCAATCTATGACAAAGAAGAACATGAACTAAACATACTAGAAGAGCCATTCTCGATGGAAGAGCTGGAATTGGCCCTTAAAACCGGTTCAAACACGGCACCTGGCATAGACAGCATACAGTATTCCATGCTGCACCATCTCCCACACCGCGCTAAGGTAGTCTTACTCCAACTACTAACGAAGATCTGGGCCAAAAGCGAGATCCCAAAACAATGGACAACACAAATTATTATCCCAGTGCACAAACCTGGCAAGGAAATAAATAGTGCTAACTCATACCGGCCAATTGCGCTATCTTCATGTATAGCAAAAACCCTAGAACGCATCATAAAAATGAGACTGGAATGGTGGCTGGAACACCATGGCATGTTGCCTGAGACTCAATTTGGATTTAGAAAAGGAAGGAGCACAACGGACGATCTCAGCATACTTACCCTTGATATTGAACAGGCATACATTAATAAAGGCTACCTTACGGCCATATTTCTGGATATATCAGCAGCCTATGATAACGTACATATTCCAATATTAATCGAGAAGCTCAAAAAATTGGGTCTGCCCGATATATACTTACGCGGGATTTATAATCTGATCCATCTCAGAACTGTCTACATCCGACTGCAAGACAATTCTTTATACGGTCCTCGAGTGATATCAAAGGGATTACCACAAGGGGCAATCCTAAGCCCCATACTGTATACCATATACACTGCAGACATAGAAAATCTATTTAGTCCATCAATAAGGGTCCTGCAATTTGCCGATGACGTGTGTATATACACCGTGTCACCATCTTATGGAATAAACTTCAGGAGATTACACGAAGCGGCTATCAAGCTTCATGAGTGGGCTCAAAACTTAGGTTTAACCATATCATCTACGAAATCATCAGTAGTGATCTTTACTCGGAAACAAAGAATATATCGAGAATCTGAGATACAATTGGGCCCATACTCTTTCACAGTACGATCATCGGTCAGGCATCTCGGCCTATATATAGATAGTAAACTCTCATGGAAGAAACACATAGAGCACATTATATCCAAAACCGAACGACTTCTCAATATCTTAAGAGCCATAACGCGCATATGGTGGGGAGCGGACCCAACTATTCTTCTCAACTTATACAGAGCTATTATACGACCTGTCTTCGATTACGGAAGCCCTATCTTTGGAAATGCACCCAAATATATCCTCCGAAAACTGGATATAGTACAATATAAGGCGATCCGACTATGCTTAGGAGCCATGAAATCCTCCCCTACAAATGCCTTACTAGTAGAGGCTAGGGAAATGCCACTGGAAATACGACGCCATCTCTCATCCAGCGTATATCTAACGAGACGAGCATCTCTAACAAATCACCCCGTGATACAAAGAGTAATAAAATATATATCATTACAGGAAAGAAGAGATATAGCCACCAGACTTCGAATGCCCATGTTAGCACAGTGCTTCACCAAAATAAAACACATGATACCATTAGTTTCCCAAGGGGACACAATTCCCCTGTTCTCATTTCACTATAATACCCTGAGATATAAACCAAATATATTCTACCTACCAGACTGGATCGCTAAAAGCAGCTCAGCAAATACCATGACAAACAGTTTTTTGAAACAAACCTGGCCAGATTTTGTACAAATCTATACGGACGGTTCCAAAACCACGGACGCAGTCGGATATGCCTATTTCTGTCCTTCCCTTCACGAATCGAAGAGAGTGCGTTTACCAGCTGAAACATCGATATATACGGCCGAAACATTAGCTGTTAGAGAAGCTATTAATTACGGAAAAGAACGCTACAACAAAATACTGGTTCTAACAGATTCCAAAAGCGTGGCGCAAAAACTTGAGAACTCAAAACAGCGGAACGGATTGAACAAACCTCTATTAGAGATACTAAACTTAATGTACACAGCTTCGACAGAGAATAAGGAGATACACGTGTTATGGATAAAGGGGCATGCCTGTATTCAGCATAATGAAACAGTCGACCGCATAGCCAAGGCAAGCACAATAGAGGAAGATATACAATACGTTCAACTTCCACATACAGATTTCATATCTATTATTAAAAAAGAGGCTTTTCGAATCTGGTCCAATTCATGGGCTACTACACAATGCGAAAGAGGAAAATATTACTCACAAATCCAACCTAATATTCCAGCTAAAGTATGGTTCGGGAATTCCACACTAAGTAAAAGGCATAAAACATCTATTATTCGAATGAGACTGGGACATGGATGTTACCCTCAACACCTATTCAAAATCGGAGTGGAACACTCCCCGTTTTGTCCGGAGGACCAAGAAGAGATATCAGATATAAATCACATAGTCCTGGCCTGCAGCCGCAACCTGTTACCCACAAAAAACCTATACACAAGTCTGGTAAAGATTAAAATTCCCCTTCCCGTCTCCGTACCTGTCCTGCTCAATTCAAATCGACAAGATGTATACAAGGCGATTGCTATTTTCCTTAGTGAAGCAAACATCAAATTGTAATGTATTAAACACCAACACTCTTGTGTATATTCTGTATTAACCGAATTAAGCTCCTCTGTTATGTAAATAACTATGTACAATCCAACCTTGTTTAAATCTTTTAAATTGTATAAATATAACAATAAGAGAGGAAGTATACTTCCTATTATATATAAAAGCTCAAACGGCATTAATATAGATATTTAGGGAAATATAATTAAGAGCCATTTAGTTAATAAATATAGTTAAACATTATATAAATGTAAATCACAATTACAGACATGTGTCAACTTACAACGAATTATGTAACTTTAGTATCAAGCTGTAAAAGTAAGTAAAGATAACAAGCCTGAAATGTATATAGGAATGTATGCTGTATGGTCGGCAAGACCAAAGGCCAATAAAAAAAAAAAAAAAAAAAAAAAAAAAAAAAAAAAAAAAAAAGAACAGGACATGCGAAATCCAACGCCATGCTGTATAAATGGGGTCTTCAGGGTTGTCCTGCATGTGACTGCGGTGCTCCTTCCGTTAGTGTGGAACATATCATCAAAGAATGCCCTCATTGAAGCCTTCATAGAATGGCTGGAAGAACTGGACATCAATTTGTGAACGTTGCCAACGTTCTTGTCATTGTTTATATTTATATGTATTATATTAGTTGCTTAGCCATATGACAAACGAATAAATAAATACTCGTTTGGCAGGGTGCAATAGCAAGTCCAGCCAACTTCGAGGTCTGAAGTTACTTTGGAGAACGTTTAGGACTATGGAGATCTAGTATCTTCGACATATAGAAACATTTTTTTTTTTATGCCGTCGTCAGTCTTTTGACTGGTTTGATGCAATCCTCCATCCTTTCCTATCCTGTGCTATCCTCTTCATTTCTACATACCCCTTACAGCCCACGTCCTCAACTATCTGCTTCATATATTCTAATCTCTGTCTTCCTCTACAGTTTTTACCTTCGACTGTTCCCTCCACTAACAAATTAACCAATCCAGCATGTCTCAAAATATGACCTATCAGCCTGTCTCTTCTTTCCGTAAGCTTCTTCCACAAACTTCTTTTCTCACCCATCATTTTCAAAACTCGTTCATTTCTTACTTTGTCTGTCCACTTAATTTTCAGCATTCTTCTGTAGCACCACATTTCAAATGTTTCAATTTTCTTTCTTTCCGGTATTCCTAAAATCCATGTTTCGCTACCGTAAAGTGCTGTGCTCCACACATAGTGTTTTAAGAAATTCTTTCGAATTCCTAGATCAATATTTGAAACTAAAAGATTTCTCTTTTTCATGAAGGCTCTTTTTGCTAGTGCTATTCTGCTTTTAACATCATTCCTGCTTCGGCCATCGGTTGTAATTTTACTTCCCCAGTAACAGAATTCACTTACTTCTCCTATTGCATCTGATCCTATTTTTATATTTAATCTACTAGTATTGGTACCATTTTTGCTGCATTTCATCACTTTTGTCTTGTTTTGATTTATAGTCAGTCCGAAATCTTCTTCAGTATATTGCTTATGTCATTCAGTAACTTCTCAATATCCTCAGCCCTCTCTGCTAACAGGACAATGTCATCAGCAAATCGTAGCATACTGATTTTTTCTCCCTGAAAACTTATGCCACATGACTTTCTTCATTGCTTCTTCCACATACAAGTTGAATATTAACGGGGATAGACTACAACCTTGTCTCACACTCTTTTTAACAGATGCATGTCTCTCATTATTCTCTACTTTTATTATAGCCACTTGATTCTTATATAGTTTATAGAGTATTCTTCTATCTCCATACTTTAGACCTGACTTCTTTAAAATTTTGAACATCTTGTCCCACCTAACATTATCAAAAGCTATTTATAAATCAACAAATGCAATAAAAGTATCTTTGTTTTCCTTGATCCACCCTTCAAGTATTAATCTTAAAGCCAGAATTGCTTCCCTTGTACCGCGATTTTTCCTATACCCAAACTGATTTTCACCTACTATCTCTTCTACTACCCTTTCCATCTTTCTGTATATTATTCTGGTCAATAATTTTGAAGCATGTGATGTTAGACTGATGGTGCGATAATTCTCACATTTGTCGGCTTGTGCTTTCTTTGTAAGTGTGAAGACTCTTCAACAATAAACCGAAAGACATATGCATATTCACTAACGAATGAATGCCTTGAATGAATGAATAGTGATACGGCTCAACTGTCTGCATATCCAGCTTAGTATAGATTTAGAATTTTTCTTTGTTTTCTGGATTAGAATATGGCTGTTTCCTAAATATTAACCCAAAGTAATGCATTGGAACAAAAGCCGAACATAAAACCTGTATTCCTAATTTACTTTTATTTTATGTATCAAATTTGAAGTTTACTAATTCAACCCGTGTATTATTTGTTCCTCGTAAGTTATAATTTTAAATGCTAGATATATTTAAACCACTCTTTCTTTAATCTGAAAGAGGATATTTGCTTGCTTGCCCTATGTATAGTACATTCTGCTGGTATAACCCTTTCAGGCCCTGCACGCACAATTGTGCGTGTCTGGTTTTTCGCGCTTTATTTATTAGTGATTCACGCTAGGAAGTTCAGGCCAGCACTGCACAATCGTGGTGGGACCGTGGCAACGTGTGCTATGTGTTTTAGTTCCATATTTCATCACTGGATGGCACCAGCAGCCAGTAAACTTTCAGTTCAGCTACGATGGCGGCAAGGAAGCGCGCGTACGAAGGTTTGTCTAGATTGTTGTAATATAAATTGGATTTAGATCGTTTTAATGACATAGATCTATTGTAAATAGACCATTTTAAGTAAATATCTCATAAATTGTTAGTTCTTTTAAAAATTAATTAAGATATAATCTGAAATATTAGCACATGCACAATTGTGCATGTTGGGTCTATAGACACGTTTTTTATGATAGCGGCATGTTGACAAAGTGTTGATATCCCCATCTGTTTTGAAATATGTAGCTATCATTTCTGAAAGCCAGATGATTCTATATTATTCTGTGATGATGTTATGTAATTCCTTTGAAAATATCTCACATTCTGTTATTTGTCATAAACCGAAAATTAAAAATTAATTCCTGGTGCAATTTCAGCACCTCTGAATGATTCTGCGATCGCTGATTTGCTAAACTCGTCAGATATAGAGGATTTGAGCAGTGATGATGATACCCTCGACTCCACTAGGCTCCCAGTTGCAAAGAGGAATGTTGAAAACTCGTGGGAAAGTTCGTCTACGTCGTCCTCATCAGGTGAAGATTTTGAAGAAACATGTACTTCAAAATACAATGAATATGGCATGCAACAATACCAAAATAAATGCCTAGAGAATATAAACGATGACCAGCAACATAAACAACAATCAATAGAACAACAGGAACAAGACGAACATATTCTGGCTACAGCTGCATCAGCAAATGGTGAAAAATCTGGTCGTAGACATATTTGGAGAAAGAGACCTTTTCCATCTCAAAAGTCACCACCTTCTGAAGATCAGGTAGAGCAGTACATCTTTTTACTTATTTAGATTAAAACAGAGATTTGTGTAGAATTTATTTCAAGAAAAGTTTGATTTTTTTTTGTTTCAGGATGTTGCTGAAGTTGCAACACCAGCAACTTACTTCCTAAAGTACTTCAATGAGCAATTCTTAGAAAGAGCTGCAGCATGTACAAACATGTACTACATGTCTAAAACAGGACAACAGCTTGCAACAACCTCACAGGAAATCAGAAAGTTGTTTGGTGTGCACATTATAATGGGATGTGTAAAATACCCTCAAGCAAGAATGTATTGGCAACGTGCTTTTCGCCTTCCATTTGTGGCTAATGCTCTTTCAAGAAATCGTTTTTTTCACATTGCGAATGGCTCTTCATGTTGTTGATACAAATAGTATTTCAGAAGAACAAAAGGAAAACAGACTATGGAAAGTTCAACCTGCTATTGAAGCTGTGAGAGCCATGTGCCTCAAACTGCCAAGAAACTGCGGACAGAGATTTTCTATCGACAAGCAGATGATACCATTTTGTGGTCGTTGCTCCCTAAAACAATATGTCCCAAACAAGCCCAGACCAACAGGACTTAAAAATTTCGTTCTAGCCACAAGCAGTAGATTAGTTTTTGATTTCGAAATTTATCAGGGCAAGTCAACTCCTTTGCCACGAACAGGGGGTCTTGGGCTAGGAATTGTTCTGCGTTTATCAGAAACTCTTCCACAGGGAGCAAACATTTATTTTGATCGGTTTTTCACAACATTGGCTCTCCTGGATACGCTGAAATCAAAAGGACTGGAGGCGACAGGCACAATATTGAAGAACAGAGCAAGGGACGTACATTTATCAGAAGAGAAGGCACTGAAACGTTGTGACATGGAAGAGTTTTGTCGAGATGACGACAAAATTGTTGTAGTGCAGTGGAAGGACTCCAAAGCTGTTACTCTCGTTTCAACTGCAACAGGATGTTATCCTGTCGAAACTGTTCGCAGATGGAGTAAAACAGAGCGGGAATATATCACGGTTCCATGCCCATCAGTTGTACGCAAGTACAATCAATCAATGGGAGGAGTTGATTTGTGTGATCAGCAGATGGAGGCATATCGTACACACATGAAAACTAAGAAATGGTCACTGAAGGTTATTTTACATCTGATGGACATGGCCTGTGTGAATTCATGGCTTCAGTACAGGCATGACAGTAAAGCTAATGAAGTTCCACGAAAATACATACTCGATCTTCTTGAATTCCGGATGGCAGTGGGGGAATACCTCGTCTCATCACCAAGTGGAATGCCACACAGGGAAGATCATGACGAGAAAGAAGAAGACGAACATACAGTTGAAACAAAAAGGTATAAACCATCATGTTCACCATGCACAGACAAGAGGCTGGATAAATTTGAACACTGGCCTGTTGTTGATGACTTAATATCTGCAAGATGTTGCCGCAGAAGTGATTGTAAACGGCGTACAAGAACAAGATGTGATAAATATGATGTGTACTTGTGTTTGTCAAAAGATGCTAACTGTTTTCGCTTGTAAAAAATAAAGAAATGAGGATTTAGACATGTAAAGGAGAAATTGGGCATATCATAAAAAATTGTAGTAAATGCCCAAACCGCACAATTGTGTGGGTCCAAAATTTTGGAAAATTTTTTAAAATAAAATTATTTTGATTTTTGTAATGAATTACTGTCCATTTTTTATATCCTAAACACACCAATTTAAAATAATTTCACATAAACTACAACCTGGGTCTGAAAGGGATAACATGAAACCGACCGTGGCGGATGAACGGTTAACGTTCTCGTCTCGCATTCGGGAGAACGCGGGTTTGAATCCCCGTCCGGGCATCCAGATTTGGGTTTTTCATGGTTCCCCAAATCACTCCAGACGAATGCCGGGATGCTTCCTTCAAAAAGGCCATTACCGAATTCCTTCCCGTTCCTTGTCCCCAGTCCCATCCCGCCTCTAATGAACTAAACCGTCGAGGAGACGTAAAAAAAAAAAAAAAAAAAAAAAAAAAAAATGAATATGAACATAGTTTACCCAACCTTTCAATATCAAACATAACTAATATTGTGTTTCAATTGGTAAACTGAAGATCACAGTTATTAGGTTCTAGTCTGGAGTTGAAAGGAAAATTATTTGTGACACTTTTTTTTGGATCAAATCCATCCAAATTGCATAGCAAAATCAGTATTAAAAATGAGATATTGGTAATAACAACTATTACGTGACATTGAATATAAATAATCTCTGGATTGTTTAAATGGTAAGGTCTAACAAGAGGAGTACTAACTAGAAATAATTTTTAATTTTTTGTGTTTATTTTAAATACATATTTATATCAAAAAGATTATAATTGGAGAGGATACAGATATTTCTATTACTGTAAAAACATATTGTTTTAGTCACGGAGGGGTAAGAGAAGCATGACTTATCATGTGGACAATCTTACTACAATTGCATTTCCGGAGTTGCATTTCCATTCCAAGCGGTTCTTATTTTTTGTCTACTAAGCGAGAAAGTTACCTCGACAAACTGAAACACAAGATGGAAACCGTAGTCATACAGTAGATAAAACAAACACATGGGTCGTATAGGCTACCCCTTCATTCTACAAACAAGTTAGCGGAACTGTTTTTACGGAATTTTTTCATGCTAAATGTATAACTATTAGCAAAAGAACATTTAACAGGAAGCTTTCCTGTATGCTCATACTAAATAATACGCTTATTAAATAATCCATTTCTGATTTCTCGTCCTTCATCATAGTCGATGCCATATTCAAACGACCTTCTGACTATCTGCACTAGTAAGCAATGAATATCTATGGTTTACCAACTCCACGTGAATGACAGGATGGTTGCTTCAAAACGTAATTGCAGAATTCCTTCCCATTACTTGTTCTTCCGCGCCTAATGATCTCGATTGGAAGATATAAGCAAAATACAATTAACATGTGACATTCGCGTAGAAATATCACTATCTCACTTTGACAATTTCCGGTACAGAGCTACAAGCTTCTACCTACTATTTTGACTGTCGTTTCGTACCTGATGAGTGATAGTGGACCCATGTTTCACCAATAGTAACAAGCCAGCGCACAAAATTGGTAGGCTCCTTTTTAAAACATTTCAAGCATTGTTGAGAAATACATTTTAGCATTGTTTTGCACTAAGCTGTAGCGTATTGAAATTTTGATGTAATGCAGGATGCTATTTCCACTAATATACCTAAGGCTTCATGCCTGCTCAGAAAATCAGTCCATGACATATATTTATGAAAATTTACTTTGACTTAAAATAACAAAGAAATATTAAGAAATCACTGGAAATGTTTTTAATCTGTCACACCGAGCGTGGTGGGTAAACGGTTAACGCTGTGGCCTCGCATTCGGGAGGACGGCCGTTCGAATCCCCGTCCGGGCATACAGATTTGGTTTTTCCATGGTTTCCCCAAATCATTCCAGATCAATGCCGGGATGCTTCTTCAAAAGGCCATGGCTGCATTCCTTCCCGTTCCTTACCCTGGTCCCATCCGCCTCTAATGATATCGACAACGCTTCAGTGGTTCGGATTCCACGTAAAACTGTAGGTCCCTTGTACCTGGTAGGACTACCGGGTTAGGTTAAGGCGACTAAGACAGGAGCGCAATGCGCAGTCAATAGAAACCATATCACCAGGTCATCACGGCCACACGGAATTATTATTATAGTATAATTTGTGTTTACTGATAGAAAAAAATTGACCTCTCACAAAACAACAGGAAATTAAAGAAGGCCTATGTTGTCTTCTAGTTATCGGAGATCGGTTTCATCATTATTAAACCCCGAGTTCAAAATGACGGAGCTGCGAAAATGAAAGCTCTACATTCCCGTTCAGGACCTATTCAGTAGAAGGTGTGTCAAACTCTCGCTGGTTCCCTAAAGTATTAAAAAAAAATCAAAATGGAAAACACGAAACTTTAACGAGTTGTCATGATCACGGAATCATTTAGCCGTGCAAATAAATATTTTAATATTGGTGGGTGAGCTGTAAAACTCTAACGACGCATTCTGGAGATCGCGGGTTCAAATCTCCGTCTGCCCAAACGGATTTCAGTTTTTTCATGGCTTTCGAAATAACTACTGGTGACCGCAGGGACGCTTCCTTCAAAAACCATGGTCGAATTCCTTTCTCTTCCTTGCCCTAAGTACTATCCTGCATCTAATGCATCACGATGTCGATGCATATAGTTCAAACAGCACAGTACAGACAATACAATTAACCAGAAAACGCCAATTCCCGAAGCCGGATTTGAATAGGTGACATCTACAACTCGAGGTTAAAGAACTAACCTTGCGCTGACGAGGTTGAGGCATGATTTCAATTTGCTAATACCACATTTCCCACAGTTTCTTACATGATCTGAGCAGCTTCCTTGCAGAATTATTGCGAACAGGTGAACAATTCTTTGTCGAGATTTTATCCTGCTCATCGAATCTGTGTCTGGTTTGTTCTCGTAAACTGTCAATTGTTCCGCATTTAGAATGCATCCATTTTACACTAGTCAGCATACTTGGGGTCACGTGGACGTCGTCCATTGTTTGGCATCGCTGTTTTAGAATGGCTAGTTACGACTCGCTACTGACATTCCTCTAAAAAGTAAGGTTCAGCTTGTGATATTGGGGGGTGGGGCAGAGTAGTTATTTTCTACCCTAGGAAATGACGTAAAATATGTCATCTGCCATGGTCATTAGGGACAGTCTAATCCAAAAGGGTTGAGGCTGCTGTTATCTGTATGGGAAATGTATCGTCGTCAACCAATACTCGTTTCCAATGCAAATCTGGTTGTAGGCCATCTTCCGCAGTTGTTGGTTAATAGATTATAAATCAAAATTCCGTCTGGAAACAACTATTGATGTTAATGTTACTTTATTAACATACGCGTTTCACCCTTATGATGGTGTGGGGCATCGTCAGTGGCTGTGAATTTTTTTTACATGTGTTTCATTACATATGACTCGTTTTCAAGTTTATGTTTCTCATTTGCAGATATTGTTTATGTGGGCATTGTTGATGAGTGATCAAGCTGATGCTGGCATAAAATAATCGCTCCCACACGTTGCATCTTATTGTAGGTGGTGAACATGATTGAGTTTGTCGAATTATTTTGTCTGTTACGGGTTTCCATTATTATTATTTTATTTTCATTTATTTATTTATTTTGAGCTGGTTTTTACAGCGCTTCAGGGGGGCACCACGATGTGTTTTGCCACTGATGAGCTCATCATATAATAATTGTGCAGGGAGTCTATTGTTACTTATACGTCGAACATGTCCAATCCATCTGTGTTGGGGCCTAATTATGAGGGCTTCATGTGAAACGACTGATACTTAGGCAAATGTTTTCTGTGTCCGGTTAATGTACTGTGTATGGATCATCCTAACAGAAAACAGCTTAACACCATGACCGGTTTAGGCCATTTGATCTTTCATCTTTGATTTTGGTAATTTAAATCAAAATATCGCTAAGTAATATTAAATAGTTTGGAATAGGTTTACTACAAGGTAATCTGGCAATGAAGAAATATTCCCATTCTTATAACACTGTTGATGTGAATCAAAACCAGTCGGGAGCTTCCCTTACTGAACGATCAACTTTTTGTTTGCTTAGAAAATTGGTTTTGGTTAGTAGACCAAAGCTAGTTCCAGAATCTCGCATTATTGCTCTCCCAGTGTCTATACGAAGACTTTCCGTAATATATTGCTATCATTAGCAGTAAGTGAGACACCTCAGTCAATACTCGAATAGGCGATCGCCATATTATATGCTAGCGCACTAGCTCCTACCTTAACGAGTCCGTCAAACAAGGGCGCCGGGATCAGGCTGTGGAGTATTTTACCCTCCTGTCTATGTTATTTCTGGTGCTAAGAAGCAGTAGCAAACGCATTTGGTATTTTCCTTCATGCTAGTTCTATTAAAAGTGACAATTCTGTAGGAACGGGAGGACTATTCCTTCGCAGTTTTAGTGTTGGTTGTCATCTAATCCAGAATCTCAACATCGTCTCCGGATGGGTTAATTTTTCAGATCAATAGGAAGCATCACGAGAATGAAATTAGCAGGCACTGCTTCTATTGCAGAGAGATATTGCTGGGGATCTAAAGACACGCTTCGAAGAGACATACCACCTTATTAAGGGTAAGCCTTAGTTCAGTTAGACACGTTCTATATCCCGAAGGGCCAATTATCCTCATAGACTTTTCCATCAATATCTCATTTCTTGTGCAGGTGTCTTCGTGCTAGCGATTTGTTGCTACGCTATTTTTTCCAGTTGTATTTCCTGAAGTCTCATTCATATCAAGAAAGCGGTATACATGGAAGAGTTACGACTTTCGTCATGAAATGCGAGACGGGTAGAGTATCCGGAAATGTCAGTAAGATTTATCGACAACTTCCGACAGGGGCTCAAAATGTGTTATCAAATCTGTTTCTTATAATTTCACTTTTAAGTCAATGAATAAATTTTATTTGGAAAAAAATAATAATTTTTAAGGACTTCCCGTCTCGTCGACCTCGATATCATTAGAAGTGAGAGAGGACTGGAGCAGGTATCAGGAAGGAATCCAGGGATGGATTTTTTGAAGAATTCCCTTGAACTGAAAATAAAACGTGTACGCTTTATTTAAAACCTACAATTCTCCTCTAAACCACTCTACACAGTTTTCATGTGGTTTTCAAATGATACACTGGTGCCTCGACTTCAGTGCATGAATTAAAGTTTTACCACAACCATTTTATTACGGTTGGTGAGCAGGTGATGACTTCCATTTTGGTCTCTAATACTTTCATGGCCGATGTAGACGCATTTGTTTCTGCGTAGCAGTAATACTGTATTAGGAGTTGATTTGTCATTTAGAGTGACAATGTTGTATTTGGAATAAGCTCCGAATTTTGCAGTTTTTGAAGAAAATTGACAATACTTATTGACTAAAGAAGTTATGGTGATTAAAGTGAAATATTGCACGGTGTTCTACTGTTTTATCGAGGAGATGGATCTAAACTAATGTCAGAGATGAATAATATTTATGGTAGTAACTGAAGAAAATGGTTTTGTCGTTCAAAAGAGGCAAAATTTGATCTGAATGATTCTCGAATCTTTGATGGACCCATCATCCATCTCATTCAATCAAACGAATTGCTGATGTGGTAAATTCTGACCGCTTTGTTATCTTTCGGCGAAGCTTAAAATTAGACTGAAATTTTAAACCGAAACGGAAGAAATTATCGAATGGGCATTTGTGCTTCTTTACTTGCTCGTTACTGATAAACTCGTTAAAAACAGTGGCATCTTCAATCTAATACCGTGAATGGTGACGGGGAATGGTACTGTACCTTTATATCATCGTCTCAAGCTCAATAGAAAGAAAAAAGTACATTTTCGAAATCAATTTTACGTCAGTAATATTTAGCATCTGTTGACTTTATGTAGTACTAATTGCGCAAGGAAATGTGTTGGTGTCTGTCTTTAGTTTATCGATAGTAAGTAGTTCATTACCTAATATCTTTGCAACAGCGAGAATACGTAGTGAATGTACACGTCAGATCATAAAATGACATCACGATTAAACTATCAGTTTTACAGCAATTTGGAGATTTAAAGACCGGAAAAATATATGTTATCTGCTTAGAAATCTCCAATACTCTTTAGGAAATGGAAGGGAAATGTCCAACCTGGAATAAAAATAAGTAACAGCACATATATAAACGCTATGATATTTGCAGATGATCACTTTATTATATAGGAAAATGAAGGTGGACTCCAAAATTTAATAGATATTTTAAACATTAATACTAAAGACTGCGATCCAGTGTTGCCACCTTACGAAAACAAAAGTTGCTAGACCTGGTCTAAAAACTCACTAGATAACGGGATATTTGGAACTAAATGATTCGCTAGAAATCGCTAAATAAAATAAAGGAAAATGGTAAAGTAAGTAATATAAAAATATTTTAATAATTGACATTTTAATTAAATTCAACATAATATTGTATTAAAATCAAAATCAAATTCTTCAATCGGTATTTATTCTTCATCATCTTGGTCTATCTGAGTTACAGAACTTGGAGATGTGAAAAGATGAAATGAATCGTCAGTCTGAGTTTTGAAAGAGTATTTAGCATCATTACCAATTGCAGCAATCACATCAGCCGGAATCTCGTAACTGTAGTGGTTTTTTTTCACAATTTTTAATTGATTCCTTATATAGAAAGAAAGCTATTCGTATTTGCAGCCATTCTATTTCTCAATTTAGTTTTAACAATGTTCATTGTGCTGAAAATCCTCTATACTTCGGCATTTGATTGAGGAACTGATAAAGCAGATGTGGCTAAATCAGATAATTCCAAAAAGGTATTTATTCCAGCAGCATTCTTGTATTTTCGAACTTCAGCCCAAAATGTAATGACATTGTTTGTTACGTTCCATTTAACATAATTAATACCATGCCATTGCTATAGGGGTTCGTCAGTTTTTTCGTCGTCAAATCTGAATTATGAGGCAAGATCTACTACTTTGCTGTCTTTGCCCAGACGAGGAGAATTTTTCACACTCAAAGACACCTTTTCTCCCAAATAATGTACTTTATTTTTCGAAACTCTGCAATGTTGAATATCACTAAAAATCACCAATTATATTTTAGCGATAACATTTTTATGAATATCGCTGTCGAGCTTAAAAATTCGCTAAATCTAGCGACAAAATCGCTATGGTGGTAACACTGCTGCGATCTGCAGTTGTCTCGTAGAAAAAGTTGTAGCATGGGATGGGAAATATATTGTCAGAGACAAAATACAGATCGCCGACCAAAAGAACAAGTCTGAAGCTTCATTTACTTCGTTTGTTAAAATAAAGAAGTGGAGAATAATCTTTACCGATTTCAATACATGTTTGAAACAACTCGCCGGATGCTGAAAGGTAAAGCCCGAGGAGAGACTCAAATTTTATAAAACATTGACAGTACCGAGTCTGATATATGGCAATGAAAACGTAGGTAAATAAAGTACAATACAAAACTAAATTTCAGTCATCCCAAATGACGTTCCCAATATCACTAAACGGATAGCCCCTTAATTATAGAAGAAGGAATGGCAACAACTGAATATTTCCGCTCTGAATGATAGAATTTTCTAAGAATGGGAAAATTTGTAGAACCACGTTCTAAGGATGGGCAATGGCAGAATTCCAAAGCTTGCACTGCAGCATCATCTTACATAAAGTAGGGATATTGATAGACCCACGAATAGGTACTCAGAATTTGCTTTTGGCCTATCCATGAAGAGCAAGTAAGTAAGTTGTATCTAACAAGTTGGGAGAGTGTGTTGGTTGATATGTTGTTCCCTCAGGAGAATGTTGGCCGCTTCGTTATGCTCTGTAATTCATTCGCGTTTGAAGGTGGCTGTTCGTCAGACGAGGCTTCCTGTTTCACAGGACGAGGAGCTCTCTTTGGGGCGTCGCGTTTCTCAGCCGACGGAGGTGGGAGTGGGGGCAATGCCGTCGTCACATTTCACGATCCCGCGCCAGGAGATAGAGGGCGCATTGATCAATGAGAGGCTACAGGGCATTCTGAAGTGGCACACACGACGAATCAATAGCTACACAACTGAACAACATGCCACTTATTCAAACTCTAAATGTAACAAGTAAACGCAAGTGGCTTAGCAAATAATATGTACGTTGCCTTATACGAAAAACTTAAACGTATTAGGTTTTTTTTTTTTTTTTTTTTTTTTTTTTTTTTTTTTTTTTTTTTTTTTTTTTTTTTTTTTTTTTTTTTTTTTTTTACCTGACGGGTCCGTTACAAAAATCATAGACAGCAGTTTTTAAGAATCATTTAATGTCAATATTCCTATTACAGGTAGCCAAGATGGCATTTACTGTCAGTAAAATTCCTATAAAACATGTTAAAATTTGAGCGTGATAGGTGAATGGTAACGAACTGGAGTCTCATTTGCGGGGACGCGGGTTCGAATCCCCTTCCGGCCATCAGATTACGATTTTCCATTATTTCCAGAAATCACTCCAGGTGTACGCGGGGATGGTCAATTAAAAAGACCATGTCCAAATTCCTTTCGTTCCTTTCTCTCATTTCCTTCCCACCTTCACTGACCTTGACAAGGCGTAAAGCCATAAGCAAACATAACCAACCTTCAGTTTTAAAAACAAGATGAGCCATAATGCAGATATTGCATGGCCTCCTCTCTCTAAGCAGATATCGTTACAATAGAAATATCGATTTATATTTTTTTCTGAAAAAATGTGGTAGGTCGAACATAACGATTTCAGTTCTGGTTACTGTAAACCTTTCCCTGCTCGTTTCACGAATGTAGTTGTTCAAAAAATTCTAGTAGCTAGTATTTCACAAAGAAAAGTTGATTCAGCCGACTAAAAATCACTAAAAGAAAACCCCATGTTAATTTTACAGCAATTGTTAATAAAACCACGATTTACTTGAATATAACTACGATACTATTCATCTTGGAAGAGGCTTTCTAAATAGGGCAAGTCACTGTTCAACAATGCCCACTATCGCTCGATTTCATCAAACCAAAGAGTATTTCTTTTCTACCGTCATGGTTGTTCACCTATAGCAGTGTTTTTCAAACTGTGGGGGGGGGGGGGGGGGGGGGGAGGGACGCCAATTCTTGCTCAGGGGCCGCGGTCACAAGCCAGTCAAATATAAAAAGCACGGTTTGTATTTATTACAATGCAATAGAAATGCAAAATTTTCAGTGAGAAATCTGTGCCTGTTTATTTTTAATAACTTGTCGAGTCATGGTTGTATTTTTGAGATGCAAAAAACCAAATTATTTTCTAATTGGAGCCAATATGTCTTCTTTCTACCATATTTCATTTAACTGTCGTGATAAAGCCTTTTTTGTTTATTTGTAGCAGACTTGAAGGGCTGCGCAGATCTTTTGAGAACCCCATTTAATCCTTGCTCGCAGTGCAGCTAGTCCGTGCTCACTGGCGTACTCGGACAATTGACTGCAGTGAGCTAAAATAAACTATTCATATGCGGCCGCTGGTGCCACATTTTCGCCTCCCGCGCCGCCACCACGACAGAGCATATATCACTGCCCTCAGAGTTCCCGCGACTGCATTGCACAGCATTTGATTTCTCGACCAGTAGGTATTACCTCAATAAAAAGAAATCACTGACATAGTTTTATTTTTCGGACCTGGGGGGTCGAGAATTCAAAAATGTTGAAAAATACTGAACTAGAATATTAATCGTTAAAATTTCAGTAAAATAAAGAAATGTTGGCTACCGCTTGAAAGTTGCAAGAGATGAAAAGTAGGTGACGGTATAAAAAAGTATGGAATTTCTAAATGATTGCATAAATATATATAAGACTCGCAGTGCCATTTGAATTTTCCTGTTACGAGCGTAAATAATGGGTTGTTTTGAAGCCACGAGAGTAAAACCACTAACAAGATCGTTGATGTTTGAAAGCCCAATGGTAACAGAAAATAAACTTTGATCAACAACGTTGATGGTTTTAAAGAACTATAGGCCTACAGTCGCGATGCTGATGCGCATGTATAATTACTGGACCGAAGAGAAGATCGAATTGAAAATCCTAAGTTCAGTTAAGTAATGTGAAGGCATCCAGAGTAACAGGTAAGTTTTTACGCTAGTCGTTCATCACTGTAGTATGTTTAAGATAACAGTGAAGCACTACAACAGGTATGACAATGTCTGCCTCAGCAATGCGACACCGTCTTCTTGAGGGAGGCTGAATGGTAAAAACCTGTGTCTTAGGGTGATTCCAACTTAACTTCGACTGCTACTATACTTAAGTCGTAAACGAAACAGAAATCGCAGCTCTGAGCGCCTTTGTTCGGGATGCATTTCTCTACATACACACTTAAACAACGCATCTTTCTGGAAAAAACTCTTTTCTCTAATGTTTTGTCTTTTTCATGAAGGCTAATTTCAATTGTATTAATCTGCTTTTTAAGATTATTCTTGCTTCGGCAACCATTTTCTAAATAAAAGAATTCTTTTACCTTTTATTCTACATACGTGTAAAGAGAATGGAGACTCAGAGAATCCCAAGAAAAATCCATGAAATTAAGATGCATGGTAAACGACCCAGAGGAAGACCAAGAGATGGATGGCTGAAAGGAGTGGAGGAGGGTGTACGGAAGAGAGGAGAGGACTGGAACAAAGTGGTGACAGAGAGGTTGTGGGACGAAAGAAGCAAATGGAGAGGCTTGTGCATAAAGCAGACCCGGCCACAGGATGGAAACTGTTAAGGATGATGATGATGATGATTATCCTATTTCATATTATATTATTAGCGAATGAACCCTACCCGATTATGCAAACCCTTAATTCTAATCATGAGATTTAGTTAAGAATCTGTCCAATATTTCCACTGGATTGTCAGTTCACGGAGCAATTGAGGGAGCTTCAGTGTTGCTCTCTGTTTGCGGTTCGAGTAACTTATGTTTTCTATGATACGTATTTTTCTGTTTGTGAAAGGTGTAGTTTATGAAGCGGAAATTGGTGATCGTTCCAGTATTCATCTAAGTAACTGTGGAAAACACACTGAAAACCGAAATCAGGACTTCCGGTAAATGGCGTCCAGGGATCGAACCTGGTCTCGTAGCTCCCCAATCCAGTCTAATGTCACCTTTTTATATTTAATCTAATGTAATAGGTAATCAAAATTATAAAGTACTTGCACGGAAAAGACGCTTGAAATTCTACGGACATATAGTACGAAAGGATGACTCTCGACTGGCCAAGAAAACTTTTCACATTGTCAACGGACCCCGAAAAACCAAAGCACGCTGGTTTATAGAAACCCAGAAGGACCTCGCAGAAGTCAGCCTAATCCCACTGACATCTACACGCAGTATATATAGACAGTTTAATAACGTCACATAAATTTGCCCCTAAGATCCCTACAGCTAAAAATTTGAAACTCATAAATGCATGGACACAAGAGAGACGTCAAGCCCACAGCGTAAGGATGAGGTGGTTTTGGGAAGATAAGAAGAACAGCAAGAAGAAGAAGGACAATACAAATTAATCGTTCCACGCGCTCCTTAGTGGCCCAAACGATAAAATAAAATAAATAATAAAGTATTTAGGTCCAATATTTCGATTTGCCAGTAATACTGCAGATTTTTTTTTTCCTGGAATCTCACATTCATTCGGTTATCAGTTCATCTATTGAATGTTAGTGACTGCTTGCAGCCATATTCATGCTCGCCTGAAAGTTTCGTGTAAATTTTTTTATTGCTATGTTTGTAAGGAAGTAACATTTGCAGCTGAAAATAGGAATCATCAACACGCTGACGAAAACCGCCTATCAATGAAAACAAAATGGTTTGTTTGCGGGATCATAGGTCTGAAGAACTCTTCTGCCTTTTATACAGAATTGTGGCGTTTTAAAGAGCATGAAAAAATGCCGGGTAGTAAAATTGCTACCATTTAGAGTGAAGATATTGCAAAGTGTAGATAGGAAAATGTTTGGACTAATAGAGAGCTTTTTTTTAGTGTATGTTTATTGGTAAGCAGACCACGCCCACTAGTCTTCACACAGACGTCTCGTAAAGGTAAGCGAGCGCATCCCCCCGGAGCAGCTGTTGAGTGTTTCTTTGTGGCCACCCTACAATACTAGCTCCCCCATTGGTTGACACATTTCCATAAGTGAGCATTGAATTGCTTGTCGTTGCGTGTCAGGGTCACACCTCACAATAACACGTCCGGCACATCTCGTGTTTCACTTCGTCTGCGGTCTGAACCTAACGCGGAACCATTATCATTTATACTGTGCCAAAACGTCGCAGCAAACATTACGGCCAAGTCATATGGAGCACTGTAAGTTTAGCAGCTATTGGCTGTAGCAGGTTCCCAGTTCCCCATCCCCCCCCCCTTCCCCATACAAACCAAAAAAATTGTATATCGATGACTCTGAAACGCCTGTAAATAATAAGAATATTTTTATTTTTGTTTTACGAACATAGTTTTTCGGATAAAATACAGAGAAAGAAGAGCTATTATATATTAACTAAACTATACTACACTATAATAGACTAGAAAAAGGTCAAAATTTGCGTCCTAATTTGGTATATAACATCAGAGGAGACACGTACAGAGCATGGACCTTCGTTTATTCCCAACGGAAATCCTTTTCATGGTATGGAGACTAAACATGCTCCAGAAGAATTAAAGTTCAATGTACTAATGAATACCTGGTCATGGAACTACCCAAGCAATCTACACAAAATTCTGTTGATTAACTATTTACAGATTGTGAAGAGGCTTCGTGGCTGATAATTGCACGTATATGGTATCAGGATCCTAAAGAAAACGAAAAAAATTTGTGGAGTTAAACATTCTATATCCTAAATTAGTGAGCGCTCTATTGAAAACTAAAAACTAAGGGGGTTGCCTGGTAATACTCATATATTTTACAGAGGTGGGCAATAGTATTTTAATCTGAAATTATATAACAGTGAAGCAAATTGTGAAATAACGGGTTGAAATGTTTCCCTATTATTTGAAATATTCTTAAAAATGCAGTTCAAATAAATTTTTTAATATTTGTTATTGGTATGTAACTGTACATTATGTTTTAAAGTATTTAAAATGTACCTTTAGTTCTAACCTGACATTTTTAGATAGGAAGAATCCATTTTTAAAGGAATTTGAAAATGTTTAATTGTTTTAAATATGTATTGCGGATCTCATTACATTTTTCGGTAAATAGAATGTTAAGTAATATTAAAAAAACGCAATTTTAGTGTCAAGAAATATAAAAAAGTCAATTTATTACGTAATAGCTACGCAGTTAACTGAGGGTAAATTTTTCGTGATAAAACTCTATAACCAAAGTGATTCTCAGACATGTTACTTTGCGTCATCCTGAAACAACTTCTTTAATATTACTGGTAAATGAAGATAAGAAAATAAAACATTGAAATTAAGATAAAAAACTAATAATCCATAGGAGTTTGAGAGGCCCTTAATGTATAAAACATCACATGCACTTAAATCTGTAACAAATTACATAATATCATGGGAAAAATAAAATAGCTTAGCTACACACGTAAACAAAAAAAAAAAAACAAAAAATCATTGATATATCCAGATAGTTCACTTTGGTACCATGTGAGAGAATTCCTAGAAAAATGAAACACGATTGGATATTTTGCTTAAAATTAATAATTTAAATAATAATTGATTAAAAATTTGTTAACATGCTAGCCAAAGAACAGTACACGTAACTGATACTAATGTAATTTTTAGTCCTTATTAATACATTTTCAAAACAACTGAAGGATATACATACAATACCATTATCTGTTGGTACATTGTGTAAACAGTTTCTAATGAAATATGCCCCCTCGCAGTCACAATAATTTTACATCACCTTCCATTTCCTATTCAAGGGTAGAAACTTTTTCCTATAGCTTGGAGTTCCGAGGGCAAAACGACATATTTTTTCTGTGCAATCGAATACCGATAATCTAAAACCAATTATCTCTATTGCTATTGCCTTGGAACTATCATACAAAAATTATGTTATCGGTTACAACATCCGTAAAACGTAAGAGTAGCACTAAAAGGTTTGCATAAAACAGTAACTAGCAGAAATGAAATGGCAAAAAAATCGATGAAACTCTAGTATAAGATCAGTGAGACAGAAGGAGTGATTAAAACTTCATAATGAATGAGACTCACCGAATGGACGACGCATTTTCTATTCAAGATAATCCATAATATCAGCTGTGCCATGTGCTCTGACTGGTTCTTAAAATGTCGGTGAAACTGTGATTCTTAAAACAGAACTAGTTAAAATTCTTCCCTGCTAACGTCAGTGCTTGATGATTGCGCTTAACACAGTTTTGTCCACAGCAATGTGGAAAACGCATTGCCTTCAAATTCGGAGTCTCCAGTTCGATTCCGGCCTAGAAAAAAGTAGATTTTAATAAAATTTTGTTTCTATTGTCTCGGCAACAAATAACCAGATTTTCTCGAATGAACACATTGGAACTAATAGACCAAAAAATCCAAAAAGAAACGGGTATGCATTAACAAACTGGTTAGATAAAGTACGAAGGGAACGCATTACGATCACGAAGGAGGGAGAAACAAGTATGTGCAATAACTCAGTCACAGAAAAAGATTAGATCACGTAGCATGCTCCAAGGCATGCAGGATTGGTTAATTCTTTAGTATGTAGAGCAGTTGAAGACGAACTACAGATGAAATGATGGAAAAGATTTGCTCGGGATAGTAAAGCCGGATGACTGCATAGAACAAATCAAGAATAGAATTAAAGTGTTCCAGATCAGATTAACGTTTTCAGTGAAGTTTTACAATTACTAATTTGAATAATAATGTTCTGTTTTTACTGAATCTAGTTGAAAACATTGAGAAAAAACATGACGAAAGCATTGATTGATGGGTGTAAATAACAGTGCCATATTTAGTAATAAACTATAAACAAACCATGGGTACGAGACAAGATTAAGTAGAAAGATTACAACTGAACGAATATTGATACTACTTTCCCTGCATTATAATAACAATCTTGCATCGTGTTTTAGACGTGGTCAGACTATGATATTAGCAACGTTATTTAAAGTATTATTACTTTTCCAAATCTTTTAATGTTTCAGCGTAATTTAAATATTTGGGATAAAATACTTATTGATGTAAGGATAACTATCATGTAACACGAATTACGCTCAGCTATAGTATTTTGGATTATAGCATACAGGATATAACAATGGAAGCTGCATACAGTATTTTCGATCACAGTCTAATGATAAGTACAAAATATTTATTTGTTTTGGTAGGAATCAATATCGTCACATGCAAGTCTCTCAGTATACAGTTAGTAGTTAGGTACCATATAGTTAAATTAACAGTAGGTGCCTATGTCGTATTGGACTTCAGGAGACAATTCTGACAAGAAATCTACCCGACTGTCTCTGGACTAGCCATCCAATGATAACTTGATTTTTAGTAATCGTTTACGAAAACGATACCGAGAGTGGTGGTGTAACGGTTAGTGTTCTGGCCTCGCATTCGGGAGGACGGCGGTTCGAATCCGCGTCCGGGCATCCAGATTTGGGTTTTCCTTGGTTTCCCAAATCACTCCAGGCAAATGCCGGGATGCTTCCTTCAAAAGGCCATGGCCGAATTCCTTCCCATGCCTTGCCCCCCCCCCCCATCCTTTCCCGTCTCTAAAGACCTCGCTGTTAAGAGACGTTAAGCAGTTAAAAAAAAAAAAAAATGATTAACGACT
This sequence comes from Vandiemenella viatica, assembly GCA_031002005.1. Taxonomy (NCBI): domain Eukaryota; kingdom Metazoa; phylum Arthropoda; class Insecta; order Orthoptera; family Morabidae; genus Vandiemenella; species Vandiemenella viatica. Next base: position 78,549,316 of record JARYHS010013631.1, read on the forward strand.
TCCGCAGGTATAATATATATTTGCTTCATTTTAGTCACAAATCCTAGTCTAACTAACGAACACCAACTTGTTCCATAGAATATACCGGTTAATACCGCCTAAGATAGCGAGAACGAAAACGATGAGATTTATAGCAGTAGTAATTCTGTGCCCTACTCTGTAAAGTGGAGGAGGTGTTGCTAACAAAACGAATCGGCCACTTTGCCTTCACCCAAAAAAGTAACTTCGTCATCAAGTATGTATTTGGTAGTAAGATTCATTTCAGCTTCTCCAAAAATCTGATTATTTGATTAGACCAACAACCACCATTAATAGTTGGTTAACGAAAAAGGCGATTTATTTGATATGTTCATGGCCAGTCAAACCAAATGAGGTCAGTAATAAAGTGGGACAGCCTGCTTTCCTGTCTCTGAAATTAGTTCATTATTTCAGTTGCACATAACATTAACAACCAAAGAAAGTTAGCTAATATTTAAAAGATAGAAGATGCTTACAACCTATCGGCAAGAACGATTATTAAGTCGGGGAATTATTGACGTCTAGGAAGCAAACAGTTAGTATACGATATGCGATACCAGCAGAAGTTGAAGGGAGAATAGGTGTACCGAAGGTTAGGATTGGTCTTTCGCTATTCATTAAGATAATGAATGATTCTGTTGTTAGATTAGTCAGAAGTTAGATTGTATCAGTTGATGTAATGGTGTAGGAGAATAGATTTGTGAACAGCTACGAGGGAATCTGAATGTTATGTTGGGAAGGCTGGCATGGAATGAAGATAAACACTACATTATTGATCAGATACAGGAGTTAGATGGAGTAACAAAAACGGCTATACTTGTGTGTAGAAATCATTGTAAAATATACTTACTGATCGATACGACAAAACAACTGGATTGTTATTATTCAGGTAAAAGGAAATAGTCATAAGGTGTGGTGCAAGGCTGGTAGTGAGACAAGACTGATTGTAGAAGAACTTGGAAGGTAAGGGAGTAACATTATTTCGCTACTATTGGTGTGGATAATTTACTATGTATTTTTAAGAAAGAGGGACAAGGAACAGTATGAGTTACGGAGGAAGGTGCTGATCAGTGTATCTAAAATAGTGGAAAAATTTTAAAAGCAATTGGCTTAATGTACAAATAGATAATTACAATTTTTTTTTTTTTTTTATTTTTTTTTTAACTGCTTTACGCCTGTCAACAGCAAGGTCTTTAGAGACGGGAAAGGATGGAGGCAAGGAATGGGAAGGAATTCGGCCATGGCCTCTTTAAGGAAGCATCCCGGCATTTGCCTGGAGTGATTTGGGAAACCATGGAAAACCCAAATCTGGATGCCCGGACGGATAATTACAATTAATAATAAACTCTAATGAATAATGTAGCCATTTTAACAGGCAGTTTTTATCACGATTATTTCATTAAAATATGTGTCTCTAAACTACTTTGATGTTTAAATAAGCCTATCATCAGCATTTATATGAAATTATCAGAAAAATTCAATTATCTTTTATTTGTTGTCTACAATTTTGAAGAGAAATTCATTCACTGTTCTGTTAATAATAGTAAGTTCTATGTTCCACGATTTTTTCAGTGAATTTGGATACCTGCAATTCTCTATGTGTTCCTTAATGTTCTTTTTCTTTTATTTTCTTGTAGAGCGTATCATGTCATAAATTTTAAGAAGTTCATCTTTGCAATGTCATTTAATTTTATTAGTGAATGTTTAAGTTTGAAGAGGGGTCTGGTAGTTCAGTAGAGAGGGCGCTTGGTTTCGAATTTTGGGGGCGTAGTTCCGGGTTCAAGTGGCGGTGAATCCAGGAATTTTTTAGAGCTATGTTTAATCGTAGGAGCTACACTACGTGGTCGGATTTCACGTTAACTGTAGGTCCTATAGCAAAGGAAGTGGCCGTTCTACCTCTGGTTTAGTATGCCACTTTCGGGAGGACCCAATCATCCTTCGGAGTGTGGACTAAGTTTTTATTAAGTATCGAAAATTATGAGCCATTTAACAATATTCGCACTGTAAACGCCTTATAAAATTTCAAACAAGTTTCTATTACTACTTTATTTCTCATATTCCTTTATATTGTGGTACAAATCTATCGGGAAAGGTTCAACTTGTTATTTACATCATTTGTTCCATTCATTCATATCGACACTGAGTCCCATCCCATTCTTTGAGTAAGGTAAAATTGTCTAGTTTGCAGCAAAATTAATGAGAATTCAATTGGGAAAATTAAATAATTGCACCAGAACCTACAATCCGACGCCACCTAAAGCCCATTATACACCAACTGCACCACAGACACAAGAAACTACTGTCGAAATCGGGAAGTCAGCAGAACGGAAGCGTTGCATTCGGCTGCGGTGTGGGTTGCAGTGGCTGGAAGCCGCGAGAGGCAATAACCGCGCGTGTTTGTGTGTTTGTGCTGCGTCAGGCAGTGCAGACCGTGGGAATGGCAGTGAAGGCGCTGCCCACTGCCTCACAACACGTGTTGCTGTGCTGACAAGAGTATGGTTACCGTACTAACTTTTCTCAGCACCTAGTTGCTTTTAGTCTTTTGTTGTAGGGAATGCACAGCTAGCGACTTAAGTAGCAACCATTCTCTCATAAAATTTATTTAAACTACTTAGTACTTACTCCTGTTTGCTTTAGTATATTTAGAAACCGACGTCACTGGAAAAGAAATCACACTTTCGTACTTCTGCCAGGCCTTCTGAGCGTGCGCAATCAGAGACAATATATGCGCAATGCTACCATGGAGGAAGGAATATATGGAGACGAAATAACGCTAAATCGGTGAAAACTCATAAAAAAAACCTCGTCTCCTGCTGCGCATGCGCGGCGGGCACTGGCGGCCATAGGAGTACCAAAACATCGGGCTGTTTGCACTGTGTATGCTGCTGTGAATATTTCATTTTATAATATTCTAAAGTTTTCTATAATACCAAGTTGTGTTGTATATGGTTGCACAAAAAGACAATATAGGAAAAAACCTGGAATAGCGTTTCATAAGTAAGTCACTTTGTAATTATCGTTCTTGAAGTATCTGACAGGTAACTGCAACATTAGGGCCATTCGCTATAAATTTATTCATTGCTCTCAATAGGATCATATCGTTCTCAAATTTTTGTTGGTGTAGTGTAGACAATTAGCATATGTTACTATTTTGCACCTGAAAAGCTAGCCTTATTGTAGACAAGTGTTGAAAATTTAATTTAAGCGGGTCATGTTTACATCGCGTCATAGTGAATATGGTATTCTGCAGGCTTTACTCAAGTTTCAGTTTACACTGAAAGTGTACGATGAAATTAATTGTACTGAAGGTATATGTTGAAATTAGTTGTGATAATTTATGCTACGTGAACTATGAATCCTGATATTCTCAATGTTGTTGTAGCTAAAACTGTAGCTTAAACTGAATTTTGTGTGTTGAGGTGGGCAGCACTATTATGGCCATGGTGATGCTATTTGATGTTTGATTCTCATGTAAATTGACGAAACTAATCAAAAATCAAGAGTAAATATTTTTGATATCTCCCTTAGTTCTCTAGATATCAACTATCAAAAATTAGTTACAGGTATAGTTCTTTGTGCCTTTGGTCCAGGCCGCGTTTTAACCTAACCACAAGGATTAATAAAAAAATTAAACACCCAATCTGCAAGTGCAGCAAAATTATCTTTTGGTCCAGTCCGCATCATAACCTAACAAACTCAATTTGGAGACATTATATCTCGCGAACTAAGCGAGATATCGAAAAATTTTATTGTTTATTTTCGATTTGTATCGTCGTGATACATAAGAATTTATCGTCAAATTTGACTTTGGGGAAAATTTTCTTCTGAATTTCAACCCAATACAGTATATCTCGAGAACTAAGCACGATACCAAAAAATTTTATTCTTCATTTTTGATGTGTCTCGTCGAGATACATAATAAACAATCATCAAATCGCGGTGCCACGGTTGTATTATGATTTCCTTGAGGTTTTTGTGCCATTTGCCGTGTTTCTCCGGCCCAACAATATGGCGGCCTCCCCAACACACTTCTCTCTACCCGGTTTCATTCCAGTGTGTAGTGAAGGTTCCTTGCGTCGTCTCCATATATTCCTTTCTCCATGAATGCTACAGGTAGACTGTTAAACTTTCTTTGCTCTGTATTAAACATTCCGGTACTACGTGATCGCTGACTCTATGAGAAATTTCGCTGTACAACGATATAGCGCGTAACTCGCAATTAATCGATACACGAACTGGCAATTTTTTAAAGGTTTAGATTTAAATTCCACTTTTCTGTTTATTTATCGTTGTGACAATAGGAAACACTCTGTTTTGTTTTCTAAAAAACGATATTTTGCGCATGCGCAAGGTTATGGACAATCCATTGGCAAAGATTACGAATTTGTAGGCCACAAGGCTCTGCGATATGATGTGTCAGGGAAATTAAGTCGAGTGCACTGCAGAGAAACACCCGTCAGGGCGGCTCATTGCGGTCAGGCTCCGCACACTGAATTGGGGAGGTGCAACGGACCGGGCACGAGACACAGGGTCCATTGAAATTCAGTAAACAATGGTAATAGATATCCTGAAATACATTTCGTTTTGACAGAACGTTTAATTTCGAAAGAATTAGGGCAAGTAACACAGCTAAATAAACCCCATGGAAGACCAGCATATTAACGGTCAAAATATCACGTTTATCAGCTGTGCTTTTTCTTCTTCACCACCTTCTCCCAACATTTTGCGGTCGGCTGCTTTCTATTAGTTTTACTCATCGATGGCATGGTAAAATTTGGAGCTATGGTTTAACGGCCGCAAGCCAAACTTTTTATACCCACTGCCAGGTCGTGCTAAGAACTAATGGGGAAGTGAATTGTTGCCATTTATCTGTGAAACATGTAACTATGTTCACCGTGTGATAATTGTTCATTTTGTTTGTGAAATGTGTAGTTTATAAGGCTGGGGATAGTCCCGGCATTCGCCTAGGTGATTGCGGAAAACCGCCTGAAAACAGCCTGTACACTGAGATCCAGGACACGTGCCTGTTCCCATTGTACCTCCAGAATCCAGTAAGCAGGCGGCTTAACGCCCGCAGTTACACTGGCGGGTCACTTTCCCGGTTGTATTATTTACCACCATCATATGGTCAATGCAGCAAAAACTAAGAGTATGGTGATTGGAAAGGAAGCAAAATAATAAATATTAAGTTAGGAAGAGGTGATATCAGGCAAGTAAGATCGTTCAAATATCTTGGGAGTATGATCACCGAAGATATGAGGTGCCATCAAGAGATAAAATCTCCCATTGCCGTAGAGAAGGAAGCATTTAATAGGAAAAGAAGGATACTAACTGGAAAAATAGACAAAACACTTAGGAAAAGACTCGGTAAATGATTTGTATGGAGTGTGGCTTTTTATGGGTCGGAGACAAGGACCCTGAGACGAGAGGATGAAAAGCGGTTAGAAACATTTGAGATGTGGATGTGTATGAGGATGGAGAAGATAAGCCGGGTGGATAAAATAAGTAATGTTGAAGTGCTGGACAGGGTCAGTGAAAGCAGAAAATTTCTCCAAGTAATAAAAGAGAGAAAGAAAACGGGATGGGACACTTGTTGAGAGGGGAGTGCCTGATAAAAGACGCCTTGGAAGGTCCAGTTTGTGGGAGGAGAATAAGAGGAAGAAGGAGGTACAAAATTATAGACAACATCAGGGAAGACGGCAACCACATGGTCCTTAAGAGAAAGGCAGAAGATAGAAGAGCATGGAGAGCAGCCAAGTGAAAACCTGCGCTAGGGCAGAAAACAGATGATGATGATGATGGTCGTATGGAATTTCTGAGAGATCCAGCGTTACACTATTCTCTATTTCATCTTAAATATTTTTTACATAGCCCTCTAAATGAACTCATTTTAATAACCTTACCGCTGGCATATCGCTGATTTACAAACCACATTCTTTCATTACAGACATTCTTGATATATTTATATGGCACGTCTCCACCGTATTTACGGCTTCTTGCACCGAACGTGATGGGTGGCAATTAAAGTTCTGGCCTCGCATCCGGGATGACGTGGGATCGAATCCCTGTCCAGGCATCCAGATTTTGGTTTTCTATAGTTTCCCCGAATTATTCCAGGCAAATGCCGGGGAGTTGTCTTCAAAAGCCGATGGTCGAATTCCTTTCCGTTCCTTGTCTCCCACCCGTCCCCAACCTTTCCGTCTCTAATGACCTCGACGTTGATGAGGCGTAAAAAAAAAAAAAACTCTTTTTGCATAGTTGTGGATAAGAAGATCCGTGAACAGAGCTTAAGTACAATATGAAGCTCTTTAATCCATTCGATTACTCCTCATTATCAATGTATGAACTCTTGAGTTGTTCCTTGGAGGACTCTGTATGGGCATTCAAAAAAACTATGTGGGGGATAGTTTGATATATAGCACCGCAGACCGAGCGTGGTGGGTGAACGGTTAAAGTTCTGGCCTCGCATTCGGAAGGACGTGGGTTCGAATCCTCGTCCGGGCATCCAGATTTTGTTTTTCCATGGTTTCCCCAAATCACTCCTGGCAAATGCCGGGATTCTTCCTTCAAAAAGGCCATGGCCGAATTCCTTCCTGTTCCTTGTCTCCACGCCCACCCCGCCTCTAATGACCTTAGCCGTCGATGAGGTGTAACGCAACAAGTTTTTTTTTTAAAAAAAAAAAAAAAAAAAAAAAATCACCGCAATCACGAGCTGGAGACATTCGCATTCCCCTCTCAAACAGCGAAGAAACACATCTGCCGTGAATCGCCCGTATTATGTTTAGCAACACCAACATTTTGTACCGATAGTTGAAACATCTAGTCGGATTATATGTATAACGGATGGAGTACCACACAACTGGAGCTTGCTCTGACCATTGAATTTGCCGAGCCTTATTGCCTTGATACACGTTTTCAGTGAGGTCTTTGGCAAAGACGACGGGATTTAATCGGCGAGGATTAAACCTTTCCCATATCGTCATGAATCGGTAGATCCTGGTTCTACTGAATTTTGTCATTTAATCACAACAGAGCCCGTTAGCGACTGATAGTCGATGGTTCTATTTGGCTTGTTACTGGTAACCAGCAGGTCGAATAATCATGCCAGATATCATGTGCATAGTTTGGTTTATCAATGTGCCTGCCTTCTTGACGTGGGCACTGGACAGCCAAACTACACAGCAATATTCTGCTGCCCACAAAAATAATCGTAGAGAAAACTGAAACTGAAACAATTTATTTCGTAACTCATAATTGTTTATCTTTAATTTCCGAAACTAAGGAAGAGCAATGAAGTAATATAATTTTGACACAGAAGAAAATTGTGTTGCGGATTAATTATAATGTGAGTTTGAATTTTTATTAACTGTATACAATGTTCACAAATCATATAGTATTCTGGAATTACGTATAAAACTTGGCAATTGTATGTATGTATGTTCGTTTGAGTCAACTAGGACCATTTTAAGCATTCGTTTTGGCTTGAATGGGCTTTGTAGGTGTACACATCCGTGACACGACTGAAGCTGTTAGCTCTAGATGGGACTTAAAGTTTAACGTATAATACGAACCACGAAAGTGTTCTGACGTACTTCAAATTCAAAGCAAGATGAGCCAGAGGTGAAGGGCCTTTGAAAATCTCCGCCAAGTCAGGGATCTGAACCGGAGACGTTTGATCAATATTCAGACGCCTTGACCACTGAGACACCATGCCGATCCAAAACCTGCCAATTGTAATAAATGGAGTGAGGTGAGCGTAAACATTTCATAAATAGCTCCACTATGGCTAGAATGAGACTTGTCTGATCTGGAGCATTTACCACCAGATGAGGAATGTTTGTGTTATCATTTGTATGCGAAACGTGAAATTTATGCAATAGACGAATTGTTTGGTGTATGAGACGGAGATTGGGGACGTCCTAGCATTCATATAGATGATTGCGAAAAACCGCCTAAGAACACGCACACAGTGGAGGTTAAATTGTAACTTTTTTTTTAAGCTCATGTCTTTACTATCATTTATGCTGCATTTCAATTACCCTGTTTAAATTTAGTCCTGCGACTTCTTCAAATACTTTGCGCCAGCCATTAAGTAATTTATAGGTATCCTAATCGCAGAAAATAAAATATTAGTGACAAATCGCAGCATACTAATTGTTTCACCTTAAATCTTAGTCTCTATCAAGATAATTGTACATGATAGTCGAACATCAGTGAAGATAAATCACAGCTTTTGACTGATGTTTGTCTTTCGTTGATCTCTGTTTTTATCGCAGTCACTTGATTCGTATCCCAATATTCTTCTCTCGCGATATTTTAGATTTAATGTATTTTGATGGGGATCAAAAGCTCTCTGACGACGATACATAAGAGACCATAAAGGGCTGGGGAGAAGGGATTTGGCCATGCTATTTTGACGCCACAAACCCCGCGTTTACTTCAGCTGATTTCTTGAACCTATGCAAAACCGAAATCTGCAGGCACCGTACCGAGTTTGATCGCCCTTCCTCGCGGATGCCAGTTCCGAAAATTAACCACTTACCCACCAAGCTCATTTTATAAGTTTTTTTTTTATTTAAATCAGGCTAACGCCTAACCAATAAAAATAATTTCAGTGCAAGCTTCTCCATCTAAAATATACGCACGAAATCAAATTATACTTCAGAATAAAATGAAAATGTGAAATAATATGTTCTATACTTTTAGATTAATTAACTTTTCAGTAAATTACCTACGGTGTGTTATAATTCCATTGTAATTAAAGCACAGAGATCTGTACGTGTATGCCGATGACTCCTGATTTAAAGTCCAGGAAGAGACCAATATAAGCAAGTGATTGCATGACAGCTGATGATCGGCTGATCTGGTTTCAGAGTGGACGAATCCTGGGTCGGTTTCTACGTCGTATCAGCTGCCGGCAAATTCAGCAGTTCTCCTATTACGCTTCGCAAGATGCTAATTTTGCACATACTTCGAACAGTGAATGCGTATCGTAGAGTTGACTAGGTTCTTCTAAAACCACGGCGCACATGTAAAATAATACAATCGGCTGTGAAACCCTGGCTCCTGTTTGTTTTGTGAGGCAAGCAGATTATTGATTGACAGGTAATGGTGTAAGAGCTTGAAAGCAGTTATTTCGGCTTCATTAATGACTATCTTAAGTTTTTAAACAACTACGAAATGAACAACATTCTGTACAATATAGATGATGAAACTGAAATAGGGAATTGTGGATCACACTAAGAAAGGGAGGGAGCTGGTTCATTAAGTTTAAAAAAAAAAACGTAAAAAACTGTTAAGGAACACAAAGGTTATACTATTTCAACCATTTATCTGAAAATTTAAGCTGTAACGGATTGATGTTACAGAGGGTACCACATATAGCAAAATAATAATAAATAATAAAATTTGTAATACACAGTAGGAGAAAATGTAATTGCAATTACTATTTCTGCATACGCAGCATTTTTATGACAGAAAATAATAAACAATTATTCCTTTCAGTTGTTGTCACTTATAGGCCTATCCCACATGTCTTTATAATCCTTTTGCCAAACGCGTTAACTTCTTTCAACTTTCTTTTGATTAAGATTTCATCAATTTTCTAGTACCATGTTAGTAAGTTGAGAAAGGCCTGAAAGAATCATGCTTTAAATGGATGGAATGATTATGTCTTAGCTCCTAAAATGTTAATATAGAATAATATTAAACTAAAGTACGAATTTAACAAGTTTTGGAAATGTTGGGTAAGGAAGTTAAATTATGGAAAATAGTAACGAAAAGAAGCACACAGATGGTGAATCCTGTTTTGGTTAATTCATTGGTAGATGGGACAATAAACACAGGACGATTGTAGGGTATGGGAAGTAGGTAACTGAAGATTACAGTAGTTACCAGTGCGTTGAGATGAAGAGATTAGGTAGATACAGATAACGACACTTACAGCAAAACAATCCAGGGATTATTAGTTTGTTGTCACACAATAAAACCATCTTTTTTATGTTATTTACGCCCAGTCTGTATCTTGCATTCTTTCGCTGTTTACATGGTGTTAACAGTAATGAACTAGCCTATATACAGAGAGTTGAATTTCTCAGGCCTTGATTTCTGGATATTTTAGCTAATGTTTTGACCGTCAATTTAATCACAATTTTTCGCAAGCATATGTTGTAATCTAAAGAGAAACTGACATGGAATGTAAATTCTGCGACTTTTCTCTTTTCATTTTCTGGTTTTATTTTCACATTTGTATAGCATTCAGCTTGCTCAGAATTAACTGTCTAAACAAAAATTTCGCTAAGTTGTTTGGCATAAGGCCCTGCTTAAGGCGGAGAAAAGTTATGAATCTAATATGTTAGCAGACAAACACAAAGAAGGGCAACCTGGTGCTAACTAGTGACATTAATGAGAACAACAAACAATAATATCTACAGAAAGACTTCTGCAGGACGTTTTACCACTAATATCAACTATAATTTTTACGAAACGCTTCTGTATTGTAAACACTTTTTCGGTCATATGAAGAGTTCTCAAAAAAACAAAAAAAATGAATCGGTAGCTCATCAATGAATGTAAAAACTAAAATAAACCGATTTACTATTCTTTAAATCCCATAAATCGGCGATCATCCATGACTGAAATAACACTTTTAATTTTTTAGCGCTGGTTTTCGATCTCAGAATGTGTTCAAGAGCACAATCACCATTTCACAGGCCTCGATCATGGAGATAGTAGGGCCAATGCCATACTCCTGCCAATTCTACTTCCAAATCAGCTTTCTGCAACACAAATGAACGAAGGCTTTCGCGGACACTCTTGTCACCTGGGATACTGTTAAAGCAACGACACAAAAATAAGAGGAGGGTTCTGGGGTTTCCAGCAGAAATAGGTCGCTTGCGTGACTAGCACTTTGGGAACACCATACTGGTGGAGAACACTCTATCACATAACCCGACGTCGTTAAGATTAATTTTGTAGATGTAAAGTAATTAGGAATTGACTTAAAAGGAAATGTTAAATACAAATTACTATAGCTTTTCTATTTTTTTATTTGTGCCTTTCGAATCGTTGCCGATTGCTCCAGTCACCTTGAGTAATCTCTGGAAACCACGGAAAACCTGATTGTCGTATGAGTAATTGAACTCTGTTTCTCCATAATATCACGCCCAGCCATGTTGCCGCCTTTGTAGCTTCGATGCCAACTTCAACGTTTTCTTCTTATGGTGCGCGTAACATTGTCGGGCAACACCCTACCCAATACCGTGTCTTGCAGAGGGACCGAGATAAATTATCAATAGCAACAGGAAAGAAATATAACAAGACGTCTGTAATCACAGACATTTTTACGGTTATCCTTCTGACCCTCCTTGTCAACCCCTCGCTTCCAGTTCTTTATAGAGCTGTAGAATGTGAGAGGATGAAAATCACCGTCAGTCACCAAGCTCGACAACCACTATAATCTGCCAGCCGCGGCTGTTGTTTACTCGTTTGTGGGAAACCACATGAAAGTCGGCGAGAGGAGGGGAAATAGCAGACACACAGGAAAACGGCTACTGCAACAGTTTACCGAAATACATTGGCATCACTCAAGATGCACAAAGGAACGACTTGTTCAATATCATGATCAGTATAACAAACCGATTTTACTTTATCATTAAGATTTTCTGACGCAGATAAAACTAGATTAACTTCATATATGCCTGAGAAAAGATCAACCAGATAATCCGTAATAGTGAAGCTGAAAGTTCGGATAATGTTAAGTTTGCGCCTACAACAACTTCACTGTTTGTAAACGTAGTAAGATAAGAAGAATCTGCACAGTAATTACCCGATTCATAGAGGCATGACGACTTCAATTCACCGTTCTACCCCTAGCAGTAGCATGCTGTATAGATAATCCCACTACCGTAGAGACTATAAAATTATTGGAACTTAAATTCGCAAATAAGTCTTCACGGGTATACCGCTTTGATTGTGTTTTCAAATCACGATATTTCGACGACTAGCTCCGTCGTCTTCGTCAGGTGTGGAGACAACTGCACTGGTCGGCTGACTGTATCTGACAGTCAGCCGACCAGTGCAGATGTCTCCACACCTGATGAAGATACGAAGCTAGTCGTCGAAATATCATGATTTGAAAACAATCCGGCGGTACACCCGTGAAGATTTCTTTGCAAGCATACGCCAGGAAGGTCTCCGTTCTTTGGTCTGAGGCAAAGTTAGTTTAAACCGTGTATTGCGTCTGTCTCGCGACATACTTTGGTTTACACAAAGGAAAGGGACTCTGTAAAGTCTGATATGACGTAAAAACACATTCCTCCCGCCTTAAAGACCACGTGCTGTTTTAAACAAAAACCAGAGGTCGCTAGAGCGATGAACATGTCCAACGTGGATCAAGTCTGCAGGATTACGAAGGTTTTTTTATTTTTTTTTTCTGTGGAGTTTGTCCCAAGCTGCGTTAAAAGTGTGGCAGCTACGTTTGAAGACTGGCACTACAGCGGGAGATGGATGGCGTTAATCACAACCATTTTCATCTTACTAGTTAGTGTTGAAGTCAAGAAGAGGAGTGCGGAGCTCTTCAACCACTGTTACTGTGCCATGCTTGGTTCTTAACCATTATTTATTTTTATGAAAATGAAAACTTTATATATCTGCTGTCAGCAGACACCACGGCCAGGTACTAAACTCGTAATTACCTTTAAAGTTTTTGTCTTTTTTTCACTCGGGATATATTGCCTGTCGACTTCGAGGTCATTAGAGTCGTTAAAGGATGGGGAAAAATAACAGGAAGGAACTCAGTAATGGCCTTTTGAAGGAACTGTCCTGGCATTCTTGTGGAGTGACTTCGGGAATCTATGGAAACCTGAAGTCTGGATAGCTGGACGGGGATTTGAATCCACGTCCACCAGAACGTCAGAACCGAAAGTTACCGTTGACCCAGCGGGTTTCATTTTCCATTAGGATTGCGATGGTGGTTGTCAGGGATACCATGGAGATATCAATATATGATCACTAACTTTTTTCACGAAGTAATTAATCTGTACTAATTAATGTTAGTAAGGGAACATTGTCTTCTTCTTTTACCTTTTTCCATACTCCAAAGAAATGCAAACAGATCCTAGTACCTGAGGAATAAAGTTCGCAAAGACTTCGGTTTATTATCAATCCTACCACCTAGGTTAGGGTTTCCACGAATGTGTTAAAATCCCGAATTCTTTCCGTTTTTTTTTGTCAACTCCGCTGTTGATATAACAGAAAGATCTAATAAAAAATAAACAAAAATGCAGGAAATTTGATCAGTACGCTTTATATATATATATATATATATATATATATATATATATATATATTTAAAAAAAAAAACCTGGTACAAGCTATGATCGCTTATCACCTTCACTACTGTTAAGTATGTTTAGCAGAATTTAATGCTTGCAAACTTTAGAGAAAGTGAAGTTACAAACAAACCTATAAAATAATTGTTTCAGAATCAGAGCCGTTTGCACGCTCTTCGTCTCCTTCACCGGTTCCTACCTCTGAGAACTCCAAACAATATTTATACCAGCCTCTTCTAATTTTAACATCATCACAATATGAACAATAAATTCCAAAACTGAAATTCATCAAGCGTCTCGTGCCGTAACTCGCACGCTAAAGACAATTCATTTTTTATCACTGTGACTCGATTTTTGAATAATCTCACATAAAAAGTTTTAGTGACTTGCGAAATCAGAATATGTAACAATGCCGAACACACGTTACCTGTCACAGCAGTAGTTACTCTTTCTGTTCTAGCATAATTTCTCCTCATGCAACTTTAATTTAATTTAGTTGCAATTGAGCATATGCCACCTTTATAATTTTCCAACTCACCCATTTTAGGGTTTCACGAATTTTACATTAAATTCATTAAGTTTGTTCAGAATTATTGTCGACAACTTATTCCAGGCTTTGTCTCCAATGCTTACAGAGCAAAATTTTTCTACTCCCTTACACCAAAAACAAGCGCTAGTTTGTGGTCATGGCCATCTCTTTCTATCCACGAACGAATCCTAATTCTTCTAGCAATATCGATCCAAGCCTTGTACTCGTCTTATATACCCGCACCATTTCCTGTTTTGAAATAACTCCCAACCATGCTCCTTTATCATGCCAGCTACATATCGCGCTATTTTCTGCAGCAACTTCCATAAATAAAAACTGGATGCCTTCTTTTTCATCTCCTGTAACTCTTGTATTTGACACCCGTAATTATGTAGGTCCCACACTGCACCACAATACTCAACATTCGTATCCCGATTTCTTCACTTCAATGTTAAGTCCACTCATCACTTTCTCTAAGCAGGATTTTGAAATCTCTCTAATACCACTTGCTCAGTTGAGTTAGTCATGAAATATTACGCCAAGATATTTACAATTTAGGTTAATTTTTATCTTCTGAAAGTTGATTTATTGGTTACTTTATGACAGCCTTCTCTAAGTACTAAATAACTACATTGGAAATGTTTAACAACCACCAATACCTACTGCTTAAAAATAAATCAGGCAAGACGTTTCGTTTTACGATTTCTGTAAAATGTCCAGCTGTTGGTTTTATAAACTGACTAATTTTTTTTACAGTTACTGAAGTATTTAACACCATGATAATACATTTTCGAATTCTCATTGTAATGAATCAGAAACTGTATTACTAGATCAAAATCTGGAACGTGTTATCATGATTAAGATGCTCAGAAAACTTAGTCTTTAAAATTTGAAGTTGGCTACTGCTATTATGTAACCGGTCCCTACTGACAAGCAGTCTTCATTAAAGGACTTTAAAGTTAATGAATGGCAAGCGTTTTATTATAATTTAAAGATTTATTTAGGAACCTTTTCAAACATATTTGGTTTCTTTAAAACAGCAGCTACTGAAGTGAATATACGGTCTCAGTAAGCCGTGAAGCAATGCTCTGCTGTTTGGTTTATTTGAGGGGAATACTCACATTACGAGATTTCTCGTTAGCCAGGCCAGTAAGTTCGGTTTTATATTATAGTTACTAGAGCGAAACGTCAAGTTCCTAAGCTGAGTGTGCGGCTCTAACAATTAGCTAAGAAAGTTTATATTGATACAAGCTGGTGCCCACGACTTCGTATTTGTCAACAAATTTGAAGATTTTTATATTTTTGTATGGAAACTTAATTATTTCCATGGATAAAGAGAAGCCTATGTTATTCCCTGCCGAATCAACAACCCCGCCAGTGAAAATTCCGTCAAAATCGGTTCGCACATTAAATATGTTGCAGATAAATTATTTATATTTGTTAATAGGTGAAAAACCTGAAAAATATGTCGCATTGTAGAACATTCTAGTTCATTCAAGAAAATTCTAAAACATTTTACTACATTCAAGAACATTCAGGTACATATAGAAAATTCCAAAGATTTTTTAGTACACTTTGGTTGAAAGATGAAAATGCCCCAGTTCGGCCCCTTTCAACACTATATCTCCCACACACCCCATTCCATCGACATGCAACCACCATAGTGCACAACGGGAATTTGAAGGCTACTACCTCACTCATAGACACCAGTGATCTTCGCTAGGTAGTTATGACTGCAGAGTGAAATGGGTACAACCAGGGGCTTATATATATACTATAGCTCTAGAAACTGTTACATCTCAGTCAAGATGTGCTCTGTCATAGAGAAATTTGCTTAGTTATATAAATGTAAGCAAATTATGGAATTTTCAGGGAAAACGTATATTTTTTTCTCTTCTGTTAAACTGTCTTTGATAAAAATTTGAACTTTAATGTATAGATTTTTAAGTTTAATCAGTTACTTTAAGCTTATTTGTGTGTTTCGCTCCAATTTTCTCTGTGTTGAACGTTGATGGCGCGTTTTAACAACAGTTAGCCTGAACTATTATTTTGTAAGTTTCAAGTTGCTACAAGGAATAGAACGCATACCTCACGAGCGAACCATTAATTCCTAGCTTATTCTTTATCCGTTGCAAGCAGATTGACTCAGAAGTAACGGAAACCAACTGGTCTGATACAACTCCTCAAGGCTCAAGTCCTTAAAACTGCGCATGCGTTCCTCACTGTGTCACGCTCACTGTCTCGTTGTTTCATATCTATTCACTTTGCTGTGGTGTGGAGTGTACTCACCTCCTGGTGTGTACTGGCCTGTCCCTCTGCCTCCTATTCTTGAACCAGTTGGACACTTGCGTCAGCGTGAGTCCCGTCTTTTTCGACAGGCCCTTTTTCTCGTCCGGAGTCGGGTACCTGTTTCGGTTGTAACACTCTTTGAGTGCGTTCCGTGACCGCTCCTGCAAAAAAAAAATCTCTTCACAGCTCTGCGTCCAAAGTGAGATTTGAGGCTAAAGTTTACTAGTTTAGACATGTATTATTGTATCTGTTGTAGACAGTTCGGCTCCTTTACCTGGATGAAATGGGCATGGTTTTGACCGTTACAGATGCACGATCAGCTGATGGTTACCTGGCGAACGGCTCCCTAGGGAGGCGGATGAGCTGGTAGTGGTTAGGAAATTTTGCTAAAGACGGATGAGCCATCTGTGGATCGCACCTTGTCGTAAAATAAACATCTAAACAACCTTGCAGCAAAACTAAGAACCAGGAATAATATTCTGCAGAATTAACTGGCACCTCCTGGGGAGCATCCGCCTCCACACTCCGCACTGGGTGTTGTGTTTCTGCAGCTGAGTACTGCTCATCTGTCTGAATAAATAGCACCCACGTCAAAAAGATCGACACAGTTTTTGAACAAGACAATGCGGATAATTAGCGGATGTATCAAGAACACTCCACTGAAATGGCTGCCAGTTTTGTGTAACATCGAACCGCCTACAATAAGACGACACAATCTCCTAACTGCCCAATATAATAAGATCTGTCATAACTTGGATCTGCCCATCCATGACGACATGGATAATCAGTTTGAGAGACTTAAATCAAGAAATCCAAGCGTAAAAACTGTAAAACAGGTTATATCTGATAATTTTAATGGGAGAGAAGCTTGGAAATTGATATGGATAGCCTCAGCCCCACCAGAATAGCACTCCCTGTCTGTCAGTCAACAGGCACTAAAGGGACTCGACCTTCCTCGCAAGACCTGGGCAGCTCTTAACAGATTTAGGTCTGCTTCATGTTTGTACACATGGGGAATGAGAGATCCACCGAGATGCGACAGTGGTGAGGAAAAACAAACCATTCGTCACGTGACATTTGACTGCCCACTTCGAGCCTTCAGGGGATCACCGATAGATTTTATTAATATATCAAATGAAGCTTTAGATTGGCTACTCCATGTTAATTTTGAATTTTAATTGTAATTTAATGTTATATTGTATTATTTTTGTGCAATCGCCATAAGTTAAATAAATAACGGCATAGAAAGTCCTCAACGGCGGACCAGACGTAGGATCAGTCATTTACTTCTCGGCAGGGATAGCGGACGAAGACTTCAGTCGTCTTGCATTCGCTTGCCATTGGAGATAGTTCATAATTCATCAAAAAATGGTGTGTCTATTGAAGTTCAATAACACCCTCACCTTAAAATAATTCACGTACAGCTGTCTTCCAACTATGGTCTTTCTTATTCATATTACCTTGAAGCAGTAGGTTTTAGTCTGCTGGTGCTTGCTATAACACCTGTCAAGTATATTGTGCCACCACATGGTGCGTTACACTATGTCGTATTGATCGCACTATCCGCATTCGCTATCATGATTAGTGGCTTACAAACGACATTAACCAGACAGAAGCGTAAAACGTACTGAGACACCCAATAGTGAAAGGCCAACATTCTTCAAACAATTCGTAAGCTGTTGAGTTATTGGTTGGAGTATTTGCCAAGTTGGATTTCCTCCATTTTTTTCTATAGCATTAGTTTTAGTGTCATTCGATCTGTTGCCAACGAGCGGTTGCACTTTCTCACATCCAGTAGAAACAGATCAAGATGTAAAAATATGGGCGGTGTGGGCCTCCCATAAAGCGTAGGTAGCGTCGATTGGGAGTGAGCACGCGCCCTTTTTCACACGTGAAACTGCTACAGGACTACCTGCCAAATAGGACGTTCAAAGTGCTGTCCAATGATGCAGTTTCACTGATCAAAAACGTCAAACCCGGCGTCCCACGAGGATTCGTCATAGTCCCGTACTCTACAACGTAGCAAGTGGGAACGTCGACATTGCCCTCTTTACGCGCAGCATCAGGGCGACCCATGTCAGGACGAAGCTGAAAAGAGTCTGCATCTACGTAGAAAACGGCTGGCGCCTTGCATTCAACGCTGCCAGAAGCCAAGCTATAATAATAACCAGGCGAAATTTCCCACATCTGCAGCCGGTGTTAATAGTCAATGAGGGCTTAGAATTGACCAGGACAACAGCCTACCTCGGTGTAACGGTGGACCGAAGATTAACATGGAAGAAGCATGTCAATAACATCAGGGCCAATGCCGGAGGAAGGATGGTAGTGCTATGCCCCATCCCTCAATCTCACATCAACCTTACCAGCTGACCAGGCAATCAGACTCCACACTTCCTTAGTCAGGTCGGTCCTAGAGTATGCTGCCGTAGTGTGACGCAACGCTGCCCCCATGCACATCAAATGACTACAAACAGTGAAAAACCAGACAATCCGACTTGCATAAAAACTACCTAGAGACACACCTACCGCAGTTTCACACCAAACTAGCGGATTGCAAACCATAAAACAGCGGTTCAGATAAACAGCCGCCACTTTCTATGAAAAATGCGCGCGATCAGAGAACCATCTGATAGCAAGCCTCGGCTCAAGAGAGCACATTAATGAGAATATTAGGAGGTTAGTCCACTTACTCCAATAAATAGAACACCGAGAACCGACAAATCCAAATATGACACACCCATAAATAACTGGAAGGAGATAAGACTACTCGTAAGTACTTCCCCGCAGTCTATGCAAAATGTAAGCTGGGTGAAGATGACATGCCATGCCACGGGGGAGGAACATGAAGCGACGGAGTGTGGAAGAGCGGATCAGCGAGGAGGTTCTTCAAATTGATGGGACCTATAATGTGATTTTGGCTTTCGACTCATCAACACTGTCAGAACCTGATGCAGTTTGCTGAGGACAACGTGGAAGCGACATTATCCGCCTGAGTTGTTGTTGTTGTTGGAGCTTTAGGGCACGTCAACGACGGGGCCATTAGCGCCCTAACAACGACCGACTTGGCAATGCTGATCCGCCTGAGAAAGCTGCGAGTGTGACATAACAGTTCAATTATTTATTGGCGTGGCGTATAGCTATGTCGACAGACCAAAGGTCTACTTGCTGGAAGGTGGGAGTTCAAACACTGTAGAAACCGAGAATTTTCTTTGAAGGTAATATACGAAAAAGCTTCCATATCAACTCAGCGCACTGTCGAGTGAATACAGGAAGAAGCCCTTTGAGGGCAAATTGGTCGGGCAGTGATACAGACCACACGATATTCATTCTATAGATGAGTTCTCATAGGTGAATACGGAACTTTACCGCCAACAGTTACATACGGAACTTTACTGTTAACAGTTACACTCTAAGGACCATGCTGTTACTTTTCAACAAAATAATACTGGTCTGAGTGTCCTTGCTATAATAATTTTATTGGGTGCGCTGTATAGCTAGGGCTGAAGTTCAGGAGCATGTGAATCCAAATACCCGGTCAGCCACCCAGATTTCTGTTTTACAAGATTTTGGAAATAATTCCAGGTGCATGGTGGAATTCAGGGGCGAATTGCTGCTTCCTCTTCTTTACCTCCATTTCCCTCCCATCTCCAATAACCTTGTCGCTGATGAGACGTCAAGCCATAAGAAAAAACATAATAATAATAATATTTTTATTTAATTAATTTCTCTTGTTGCTTTGAACCAGCAGAGAGTTTATACGCCTTTCAAACAGTATTGGGCATTTAATATCTGTTAAAATGCCTATTGAAAAAAGTTAATTTGTTTTGCTACATTGAAAGAGTTGTTAATATTTTTTCCCTATCCGTTGGTCTTGATGAGCTGTTGTATGGTGTAACACCTGTTACAGAGAGCCTCTTTGTCCTGTTACCTTGAACCATTAGTATTTGTGTTGCTACACTAGAGGAGTTTTGAGCCACTAGTAGTTGTCATATCGTTTTTTTATTTATTATTTTACTGATGACTTTACGCATTGTCGACATCGAGGTCGTTAGAGGCGGGACTGGTCTGGGGACAAGGATCTGGAAGGATTTCGGCCATGGCCTTTTTGAAGGAAGCATCCCGGCATTCGCCTAGAGTGATTCGAGGAAACCATCGAAAACCTTAATCTGGATGCCAGGACGGGGATTTGAACCGGCGTCTTCCAGAATGCGAGGCCAGAGCATTAACCGTGCACCCACCACACTCGATGTCATACCTGTTGTAGATCGTGGTGTCCTTTACCGTGAATAAACGGACATGTATTTTCGGCAACTCAGATGCTTTCGACTAGCTGGTGGTTATCGCAACACATATTACAGGCAATTTTCCTTGTTACTTTGTAGCAGTAAATAGCCTCTTCCCCACCCCAGATGGTTTTTTGGGTCCTATAGTAGCCTTGGTCAGCTGGTGATGATGCCTTTTACAGAGAGTCTGTTTGGTTGATTACCTTGAAGCAGTAGACGGTCTCCTCGCCGTCCCAGATGGTCTTGGGTAGTTGGTACTTCTTGCGGAGGCGGTACTTGTCGACGGCGCCGAGCGGTCGTCCCCTGACGCGCTCTGCCTCTCGGTAGTGCGCGGCGAACCAGAGCTGCTGCAGCTGCGCGTGGTGGCGGGCGCTGAAGGGCTGCGACTCGAGGATGGCGTACAGCTCGTGGTAGTGGCCCCTCTGGAAGGCCACTGCGGCGCGCGCCCTCAGCACCGCCTCGTGGCCGCGGATCAGCCCCGCCGGTGACAGCAGCCGCAGGAAGCGCTCCAGGCGGGACACATCGCCAGCCTGCAACAAACCATCAAACATGTTTATTTATTTTTTGTATTTCTTCAAATTAACAATCACTTCAAGAATAGCGTCAACCCTATCTCTTATTGTGTCTCTCAAAGAGAGAAACTGCATAGTCTGTCAATATATTTCAAATAATTATGTGCACACTATCCGAAGTTCAAGAGACAGTTAAATTTATTTGATTTTCTTGCAATTACTTTTCCTCATAGGTGATTCTGATAAGAGGAAATACTATTTTGCTATGCTTCAATCTATATTAATAAAAATGAATCGCTTTTAGTTGATAACCATATAGCTTTGGAACGGCTGTACCGATTTGTATATTTTTTATTTTATTTTATTTTTATTTTTTTTAACGTTCATAATAATCCTAATAAGGTTTTCAGATAAATTGGAAAATACGGAAAAAACTGTAAACTGTACTTCTTTCTATGGACTGATTTGGATTTTTTTTAATGTTCGTAATAGTCCGAATATTATTTTTAGATAAAGAAAAATTGTAAAAATTGCCCATAAAAGTGGAAAATTCGGGAAAACAAAATACTTTTTTGAATGGGCCGATTTGGCTAATGTTTTTAATAGTCCGAATAAGGTTTTTAGTAGAAGAACAAATTTGGAAAAGTGGCCCGAAAAATTCGAGAGGAAACTGAAAGTGCTTCTTTCTACGAACAGATTTTTTAATGTTTTTTTTTAAAAGTTCATAACAGTCCGAATAAGGTTTTTAGAGAAACATTTCCAGCATTTTAGTGGTGTAATGCCGATATAATTCATCTCGCATGTGAAGTTTCCCATTGGCGTACTTTTTAATGTACGTACTCCTCAAATTAAATAACCATGCACACAATTGTTAATAAATTCAATGATCACTAAGATTTTTTCATTTTTACTTTGTTTAAACATTTTAAACAGTTTTTTACACATTAACAAAATCGTTGCAAACAAATTAATTGAAGTTTATACAGGATAACGTCCCTGTCGAGTCAGCTAGTTGTAAATAAAGTTAACCGTTAATAATGTTATTCTTACTAACGATGTTTGGACATCTGCACCAATTAGGTCAAAACACTATGACATCATTCCCCAATTAACAAAAAAATCTTATAAATCTAATGTATCTATGCATGTATATCCCAATAACAGAGGAGAGTGATTATATAGTATATAGGTGAGCGGTAACCCTCTGGCCTTCCATTCGGGAGGACGCGAGTTCAAATCCTCGTAAATCACTCCAGCTCAATGCCGAATATATCCTTCAAAAGGCTATGGCTAAATCTCTTCCCGTTCCTTGTCTCCAGTCCTTTCCCTCCTCTAAGGGCCTCGACGTCGACTATGCGTAAAGCCATAAAAAAAAATAAAAAATAAAAACGACAGAGGAAAGAGAAAGAAATGTGATAGAAATACTGGAAGACCTAAAAATCAAGTACTAGGGGAATTAATAAGAAAAAATAGAACTGCATCAGAGGAAGTTTTGCAGGGAAACAGAAGATTGGAAGGCAAGGGCTCGAGTAGCTTCAGGGACTTAAACACGGGAAACAATGTGAGAATTTCACTGAGGTTCTGATGTGGACATAAAAGAAAAAAAATTCACAGGCAGACTATCAGAAAAAGATTAGACTATGTTAAGTCTGAATGAAGTACTGGGGAACATACTGACTGAATTTCTAGTTAGAATGTGGCATTGTGCGCCGTTAACACGTGAACTTCACCGAAACAAAACGAATGTAGAACACGAGTTAAAACAGGGGGAGGAACGCCGTACTAGACTAAACTGAGGAGTAAAAGCAATATAAACTAAAATTGGCGTTTGTATAGGATGGAAAATTGGCTAAAAGAAGTGGAAGAAAGAGCAGAAAACACTTCCCCATATCGCGAGCTGTCTTTAAGCATGCTAACCTTTGGAATAATATATCGCCATTTGTCTTCACTGCTAATAAGGAAAACGGCACTAAATGGTTGTAACTCACAATCAGTACCACTGTTTGTCAGGACCTTTTTTGTGTAAAAGGAATCGCTGTTTTCAGTTATCAAGGTGATAAACTGTATCGGAACCATGCACAAGCTCCCCAACAATAACATTAATTACATAAAACAATTGCATCAATAAATATAATATAAACTATTGTACATCATATCGCCACGTTGGTGTACCTTATTTTCTCTCTAGTGCTGTGTATAAAATTTACTTTTCTTATATATATATATATAAAAGACTTCTCTTTACGGCGTATCCAACACTGTGTTATTTAGGTTTGGATTGGTTTGCTGAGAAGAAACAGGGAGAAAATCGGCCTTGGATCTTATTATAGGAACGATCGCATACTCGCCTGGAGAGATTCATGTAAACTGCAAAGCATGGTAATTGGTTGGCTGGGCAGGGAGTTAAAAGTGGGTCCATATCAATGCCAGGCCAGAAATTTATTGGTCATCCACTAGACGGGCGATTTAAATACTTCCTTATAATGATTTTTACTAGCATTTGTGCTATAATTCATTACATTTTCAGGTTGGACAAGTAATTAAATATTACCATACTTTTTGGAGTAGGTGAGTAACAAGCTCTATGCAATTCATATTTCAAAGAACTAATTGTTGAGAAAAGCAACGTTTCAGTACAGCATGCACTTATTCTTTTAGACTAAGAAATGATGACGCGCATTAGAAATACGTCATTCCCTTTAATATTATGTGGCTGCTGCTGTCATCAAATGAAGCCAATAACAAAAGTTCACATTTAGTAGCTAGTAGACCTAGATTTGTTCGATATTAAACTATGACCTCTTTACATACAATTTTGCGGTAATTTCGTGGATAATCGCGCAATAAGAGCTCTAATTTACTTAGCCTCTTGACGTTAGAAAATGTGACAAACAACAAATTTTGCAAAAAAAACAACATTTTTTAAAAATCTAATTAAAACAAACACAAAAGTTTGTTCTTGTGTTTTGTGCAATGTAATAAAAAATATGGTCGTCCTCTGATGCGGAGCGATGGAACTTAAATAAAAAAATGTTTGGCCGAAAAAGACGGGGGGCTAGGAACGGTAAGGAATTCTACCACGGCCTTTTGATGGAAATACGAGTTACGAATTTATATTTAGAAACCATTTGACTAAACACTAATTTATTTTTAACACAAGAAATTTGATGAAAACATGTTTCATTTATGTTCCTAAATTTTAATTTTTCATCCGTTTATTTAGAAACATACCAGACGCACTGTACATGAAATTCGTTCACACACGTAGGACAACGCGAGCGTGCAGGTAAAAGATAGTTTCCTATTAAATATAGAGGTCATGTTTCAATTGTAAAACAAATAAACGTAATAAATGCCAGAAAATTATTATTTCTGAAGATGAGAGTCTGACATATCCATTTATTTACTAAAAATACCCTTATTAGTAACTTCTACTGAAATCGTTAGAGACGTTTTTGAATAAGCTAGTGCACATATGTATACAGAAATTGCTTCTTTAATGGTATAGGATACATGAAAACAGGGTTTAGTACTTTCAAATATCGATAAAAGACTGAAAACTATGTTATAGGCCATGTTTAGCTCGTAATGACTAAGAAAAGATTTTTTTTCTATAAACCCACAGCTACATTTGATTCCGGACAATTACTACGGTCTTCTCCTCTCTAGCGATTTCTTGTTTCCATTTTTTTCAGTGGAACTTCACGGCCCATCAATGATGAGGTCAATACAGCATAAAAGTGAAACCAGCAATGACCTGTTGAAATAATCATTATTCTTTGCGTGAATCGAAATTAGTGGACGGCGCCAAATCATAAGATCAATACAGACGAACTGCCAGCCATACTTGAAGACCTCAGATACCTAAGGAATCGTTACAGGACACTCTGGCAACGTTTCCGCGACCCTGCCGACCGCCGTAGATTCCGTTACTTCTCCTGCCAACTCACCGCGCGCCTAAAGGAGAGAAGATCAGAAGGATGTAGGAAGATTCTCTTTTTTAGGTAAGGGTGTCAGGGATTGGAATGAGTTACCAAGAGAAACGATGAATAATTTACCGAAAACTTTGAAGGAATTTAAAGAAAAAATTTGTAGAGGGCAAATGTAGGTGGGTGCAGGATAGGGGGAAGATAGCTGTGTAGGGAAATTGCCACCGGAGCCTGTGCTCCATTGCAATTAAATTAAATTAAATTAAATTAAATTAAAATGTCCCACCTCTTATTAGAAAACAAGGAAGCCTGGGACCTAATTCGATCCTTAAAAGAGCCAAAGGAAGCGGAATCCCCAATATCAGGCCCGGCAGGTCCATGCTTTCTGCCGTTAGAAAAAGCCGAAATCCTCTCAGAGCACTTCGCCGCCCAACACACAGAAGTGGTCTACCCCCTAACTCCAGAGGAAGAACAGGCGGAGGCCGCAACAATTCAGCGCGTAGAGTACAGACTAAGCAGACCCCCTTCCGACCAGCCAGAACTAACAACACCCGGTGAAGTGAGAACAATCATCAAGAAATTAGCATGATTGTACATCATGTAGTTTGTAATTTTTTAAAATAAATATCGTTAATCCTAATGTGAAGTGGGTGGGAAGAAAGTAGTTCGTATTGTTATCGCAGTCCAGAGCTACATACACAGCAAGAAGTACGAGGTGTCTAAAAAATAACGATAATTTTCATTTTTTGAAATAATTTTATTTTTTCGTCTACATCTACGCTATCTCCTTCAAAATAGTCACCATTAAATATAATAATGATAGCGCTTCTTCCAATCCTAAAAACATTTCTGGAACTCGATCTTTGGGATAGCTTTTGAGCTCTTTCAGCGATACACTTTTAATCAGATTTATGCTTGTGAAACGTGTGCCCTTCAAGGTTTTCTTTATTTTTTCGGTCAGAAAAAGTCAAACGGGACCAAGTCTGGTGAATATGGAGGCTGGGGAATAATTACAGTTTTGTTTTTTTGCCAAAAATTCAAGAACAAGCAACGCTGTCATCATCAACGTCTTCACGGCCATTTTCAAAACTTATACTATTCGTAAACCCTTGTTTTACTCACAGTAGATTCACCAAAAGCAATATTTAACATTTCTAAAACTTTGCCTCGTTTAATTCAATTTTTATAGCAAAATTGAATACAAACTCTCTGATCAATGATTTATCCAAATGAAAAATCACACAAAACACGTGTTATCCTTTTAACAGCTGACAAGAGACTAAACATCCAATAAAGCTCAAAATAAATAGATACTTTTAAGACATGTTTTCTAACACAACAACGAAAAAATCGTGCCAATCGTACTAATATAACCCACGAAATTTCAAAATTCTTGTTACTTTTTGAACACACTTCGTATGTGGTTTAACCAGTTTAGTCTGATGTCGAGATGTGAAGTCTTGATCGATTTTTTTGTATCTGCTTGACGTCTCTCTAACAGCGAGGTCTTTAGAGAATTGAAAGGATGGGGGACAAGGAATGGGAAGGAATTCGGCCATGGCCTTTTGAAGGAAGCATCCCGGCATTTGCCTGGAGTGATTTGGGAAACCATGGAAAACCCAAATCTGGATGCGCGAACGGGGATTCGAACCGCCGTCCTCCTGAATGCGAGGCCAGAACGCTAGCAGTTACACCACCACGCTTGGTGTCTTGATCGAAATTCATCCAAAATCTGGATGAATTTCTTCCAGTAAAACAGCCAAATCCACTGGTAACCGAAGACAGATCGTGTAAAAAATCCTTGAAACATTTCAGTTATTGTATGACCTGTGGATATTTGGAAAACTAGTATAAAAATGAGTAGAAAACTTTAAATGTGATAAACATTGGAGAAATTTTTGTGAATTAGCTAGATGATTGCTGTGGCCACCAGACGGAGGAAGGATGCAGCGTAGTGTCACATCACACGCAGTCCACATGTGGTCATGTTGTAAAATGTATCTCGACAATCTGGTTGTACATTACATTGAATTCACCTACGATGATGTCGCTTGTTGTGTAACTGTCTTTCACAAGGTGTTCAATGTTGTCGTTACATTTATATCAGAGTCCTGGGTTAAATCTCAAACCGCTCAGTAGGATATATGAAAGCAAGGGACATACGACTCGCTCGGCATTTCTGCGTGTTTTGGCACAGTTCAATCCCTTGAAATTCTTGCCATCTTACAACCAAACTCCTTTCAGTTTCTTTCAGCACTGACAATCTATACCTTAGTGTACTTCACAATCACTATACACGTACGCTATAACTCGTAGATGCAGACGACATTATTCATGCTGCTGCAAGATCAATCAGGCTTTCACTTCCGAAAGAGACAAAGGAATCCATCAAGTTTAACGTTCTGATTAGGGAGATGGTAATGCATTTAACTGACTAGCAGAAAACTGTGGTTAGGTTGGCTCCTAAATTCCTCGATCAGAGAACCATTCAGCTCATACTTCAAATGTGCCTTGACACGCTCACTCCATTGTGGCATTACTGAGTGATGTTCATGCATACAGCCCTTCCTGCCCCCAGTGGCTCAGTTTGATACTTCTGGTTGTACATTACATTAAATACAATTATCATGAATGTCGCTTGTTGTGTAATTGTTAGTTACTACTGGCCAAGAAAAAGTTTACAATTACTTTCATTGTTGATTGTAGTGCATTACAAACCGCATTCTAAAGTACAGCATCAAGCCGAAGCTTCTTGGGACCCCTCGTAAGAGCCTTGTTATAGAGGTGATACTGTCAGTTCCTGTACTCCCCGCTTCTAAGTGTTGTACGTGTAAAATTTTTGTTATTGTGTCAAAAATGGTGGAATAACTGTGTCGTATCGCGCAATTTTGTAGCTGAGGGTGACGAACAAATATCTGAAATTGTTGCAGAAAGAGAGGAAAATTATTAAGTTCATCCAGGTGAACGAAATCGTTGATAAGCTGGCAAAGATAGCAGTCGTCTAAGGAAACATGATAAACTCAAAGTGAGAATTATAGGAACATCCGTTTAGATCTTATGGAAAAAAGACAATCAATCGGTAGCGGGCAATATCCGCACCTAGGAACCTTCAGTTCGAGGCCTGCATAAGTAAAAATAAGTATTCTCTACTGTAGGTGCCCGCGATTCAGTTCCTTATCGGATCAGATGCCTACAGGCACAAGGGTGTGGGAAGATTCTCTTTTTTAGGTAAGGGTGTCAGGGATTGGAATGAGTTACCAGAGAAATGATGAATAATTTACCGAAAACTTTGAAAGAATTTAAAGATAAAATTTGTAGAGGGCAAATGTAGGTGGGTGCAGGATAGGGGGAAGATGGGTGTGTACGGAAATTGCCACCGGAGCCTGTGCTCAATTGCAATTAAATTAAATTAAATTAAATTACTTATTTTATACTCACTTTCGAGTTCTGGCTAGTTTATTTATGTCCTTGGAATGTAATTACCTAGGAAGATCCTTTGTTGTTTGATACTAAAAGAGCATAGCTGTATGAAATCTCTTTGGATATCTAATTGTTTATTTTTAGCGTAGAACGCATTTGGAGTGTTGAAAATCCATGTTTCTTGGTCAATTTTGAACGATATTGAACAATCTCGTATCAGTAGTATACTCTTCCAAATTTTGGTTTCTATACTCAGTTCAAATATTTATTGCGACCTATATTTAATACAAGGTATTAAACATTACACGCCAACCAAATTGAGTTTTCCTGTTTGTGAAACGAATACATCTTAAACGTTATAGTTGTTTACGGAATTTTAAACTGTCCTTAATAGCCGGCACAGATTGATTTATAAGTGTAAAATACGCTTGATTGTATTGAATTCTATGTGAAACTATTTGTCCTCTTCACGCACTGGTATTACAGTTGTTGCCATGGCGGCGATAGCAAGAGGCGTATTATGCTGCCAATTGAAACTGTAGCTTTGGCAGTCAAAGTACCGTACAATGTCTCCCAGCCAAGACCAATGTTTAGACATTCGTGCATCATTAATAGTTTTTTATTTTTTTTTTAACAGCAGATAATAGCAATGGGACTCAAAGTACGCTTCAAGACGTTACTGACGCTTAAAGGTTTTGTATCAATATTTCTCTTGTTATATATTTTTGAAAGTATGTTATCTTAAGACTTAGGAAAACTGCATCAAACCGATATCAGAATAATCACCATTCGGCCTTTCTGGCTACTTTTACATTTCTTGCTTATACTTCTATCATGCCTGTGATTTGTAAAAAAAAAAAAAAAAAAAAAAAAAAAAAAAAAAAAAAAAAAAAAAAAAAAAAAAAAAACTTACATTCTAGTGTTAGAAACAAAGATTTTTGAAGATGTTAATTGGAATATGATTTTATGTGCTGCAGCGTTTCGTTATCACTATATCATCACAATGCTTCTAGATTTATTTTGTTTCTTCTTGAGCCAAATATTATCAGGCTCCCTCTAATGGGTCTTCATGGACACATTAACCGTTAAGTACCGGAAGAAAAATCACAATTATATTTGAGTTAAATTATTTACTTAATATCCTATGGAACCTGGTTGTAAAGACGACTATCTACGCAACGTATACAAATGTGGCAGAGAATAATTACTAATAAAAACTTCTCGGATCAAAATTGAATCGTCTGGCGACGTTTCGAAAGCTTGCACCGCTTTACATCACTGAGTGATGTTAAGTGGGGTTTGACAACGGAAACGGTGCCAGCTTCCGAAACGTCGCCAGACGATTCTATTTTGACGCTGCTTGAAACCCGAGGAGTTTTTATACAGCATTGCTGCCACGAAAATCTACATAGTTATCTAATAAACACATAGTTCGTGCCAAGATTTCTAAGAAATTAGATCAATAAAGAGGACTAAATTGCATTTAATTGAAAATTTATTTTTCGAAGTTATACAACGTTTAAACCTAATCCAAACCTTTATAATATAACACGTTTCCCATCGTTAAGAAAAATTGGCCGTTCCAAGAACGCTGCAGCTGTTTGCGAAGCGGGAATGTGGTTGCACGGCAGTTAACCCGTCAAGTTGAGACAACGGTGGTACTGCCTACCCTTTCTCGAAGAGATTCGGGCCTGTTTTTTGTACTGCAATTTTTTCGGTCTTAATAGAGCTACATGCCTCAAATTTCAGTTATGCAAAGATATCAGAAAGATTACGAACCACATTAGATTTTGTTTCCTTCCTGATTTTAGTTTGAATTTTATTCTTGTGCAAAATTCACCGATTTTGTCACTCATTCACTGACTGACTGATGATCATCAAAACTCTAAGCTACTTCCTGTAGACTTAAAAAGCTAAAATTTGGTTCACAGAAATGTTTTGGTCCTAGATTACAAGAAAAGCCTGAAATTAGAAAATTTACATATATCTACCCCTTATCTACTCCAAACGCGAAATCCCTTTCTACCCTAATAACGTTACATCCTTAGATTTTCATTATTGACCGTGCTTACAAAGTTTAAGCAACGTGTTAAATTTTATTTTTCCCATCTTCTTACGTTGGAAGTTAGTGAAATTTAAAAAAAAAAATCACTACGACACACCAACATCAAAATTCTACTGTATATCCGTGGTTGGAGAAACAGGGTATTTTGTATACATATGTGGTTTGCTACAAATCATAACAAAAGTCTAAGTATGGAGATTTTCCATGTATTTATTAAGTGGCAACTCAAAACGTGAAACGACTTAAATGGAAACGTAACGGAAATGCTGGTACTAAACTATCTTTACAACAGTGTGGCCATTTTTAAAGAAACAAATGTTTATATTTTAAATGTTTTCTTTTGTTTATAAATTTCCATCTGCTGTTTGTTTACTTTTTTTAAAGATTTTATTTCAGTTATCTTTTCTATAGTAATTAGTTTCTGCGTTAGTTCGTTCACAGGATTTCTCAAATAAATTGACTTACTTCTTGTAAAGTACGCTTCCTTTAAGATAGAAATATGCATGATAATGCCGCATTTTGAGTAAAGGATACAAAAAGATTTATTATTTCTTTTGTTGAAATTTTGTTTGCATGTGGAATTTGTTAAATACCATGAAAAAATATTAATCTTCGTCAGTTCCCGCATTTATTAAATGAACATTGATCTCTAATTTGTGCTAGCGTTTCTAATTACTCCCTAGATAAGTGACATTAGATTATCAATTAAAATTAACCATCGGTATCAACTGCCTCGTTTCATGATATAAATGAAATATCGAATCACAATATTCAGAAAAATAATGAAATACGGAAATATTATCAACATTCCGAAAGTGCTAAAAACGATCTCAGAGTGTTAAACAGGGTAAGCTTAAATTTGTGATTGAATAGTGTTGTAGGTACAATCTATTCTAACAAAACCGTTTGAAGAAAACCGAACACTAGATAAGTGGTATTAGGCAACAGCAAATCCTAACAATAGAAAATCATATATATATATATTCCAAACGATGTTTTTTTGTCACAAGCCATTATCTCTCTTCATACCAAACCGAAATCAAAAAATGAAGTATCAGTTTTAAGATTAAGGTATCCACTTTGGTCCCATCATATTTTCTCTTAAAGGGCAAATGTACCATTATTTCTAAAATGTGTTATTTGCTCGCGAGTCATTTATCTCCCTTGTTACCTAACCGAAATATATACGCGTACATGAGAGATCATTTTAAAGACTAAGGTCTCCGCTTTGGTTACATTATATTTCAAGAAACGATTTCTCTCTCTCTCTCTCTTTTTTTTTTTTTTTTAATCGGCCCTTAAAGGATTAAAGTACCATTATTTCCATAACGTGTTTTTTTTTTTATCAGGGGCCATTTATCTCCCTTGAAATTGAGAAGTGAGGTATCACTTTAAATATTAAGGTCTCCGCTTTGGTCACATCATATTTTAAAAAAGGAATTTTTAGGAATTCGACCTTTAAAGCGCAAATGTAAAAATATTTTTACAACCCGCTCTTTTTGTAATGAGCAATTTGTCTCGCTTGATACCTAACTGATATGGAGAAATGAGGTCTCAATATAAAGATTAAGGTTTCCGCTCGGGTAACAACATAAATAACGAAAGAAGTTTTTCAGAATTTGACCGTAATAGGGCAAAGGTAATAACTATGAAGGTCGCAATTTATGAGACTACTCAAACTGAAGCCGCTAGATAGCAGCAGCACATATAACAGATATACTAATAAACCGCTTCAACGAGGTTTGAGCGCGGTACCGACAGGAGGCAGCACCACACATCGCAGAGTTTACTATTTGTTTTTGTACAGAAAATAACTGTTCGGATTTTTTTTTCTGTTACGGAAACATTTCCGTTTTGCTATATTATTCCTAAGTAAATAATATTTTCGTGAAATTTTCTCACGGGATATGCTAGCAGAAATACATATCACAGAGATATATATGGATATGCTGTGTGTATTTTGGATAGGTTACTTGTATTCCGTTAAGACCATACATATGTTTCACGCATCCTAAAGTTTTTCCTAATTGTTCCTTAAAAGTTGTGTGTATTTTGTTACGTAACCATTACACTAAACAAACAAAACAAATGTTACCAATAATCCGGTAGTTACTTTCATTCTATTACAAATCACCAACCTCTTTATTCATCATAATCGTGAAAACTTTGTAAAAATCTTATATATTTTAACTTGGAAGCGTAACCAACATCTACTTCGTTTTGTTTATATACTTATTTTTAAACTTTTCGTCTGCGAGAAGTAATTTACGTATCGTTAACTGCGATGCTGCCTGTCTGTTTTGAGGAACAGGATTCACGGAAAAACAACCACTCAGATTTTGATGGGGTTAAGAATAATGTACAGCCCATATACCGGGAGGGGGGGGGGGGGTAAAATAATGTATGAATCGTTTGGGTGGGAAGTCGGAACGCTAAGAAATTTACGATAGAAGTCTCCACAAATTGGTATCCATTTTTTGTTGAACACGATTTCCACAAAAACTAAAGGTCGGTTTTAGTTAATTCTGACAGTCGAATGTTTGTCATGAGTTCAGCGTACGAGTGGCAAAGCATATTTTTTTTTTATCTGGTGATTTTTTAACTGTGACGTAATTTGTTTAAGAGAGAAGCTCATACTTAAACACTCCACGTCTACTATTTCTAACGGTTATATAGCGATTTCTTTAAAGAAAATAAAAGAAAGAATACCCAACTTGAGATATAAATGTCATCTGCAGTGTATTCAAATCTTCAAAAATTAAATCTTCCTAGATCGCCAGTCTGGTAGTTACAATTTTTGTCTTATGTTGTACAGGTTTTCAGTCTCTTGTCGAAAATCAGCAGTGGAGAATCGACATTGAAAAATTATTAGTTTTCCCCTATATTGTTATTCATTTAATTTGCTACTAAATATTTAATTTGATTTTTTGTTTAAATTTAGTTTAATTGCAATGGAGCGCATGATCCGATAGCAGTTTCCCTACACACCTATCTTCCCCCTATCCTGCTCCCACCTACATTTGCCCTCTACAAATTTTAACTTTAAATTCTTTCAACGTTTTCGGTAAATTATTCATCATTTCCCTTGGTAACTCATTCCAATCCCTGACACCCTTACCTAAAAAGAGAATCTTCCCACACCCTTGTCCCTATCATACATGCTACAATATCTTTCCATGCCCCATCGCCAGAATACGCCCTGTACACTCCCATGACCCTCCTCATCCTCCTCCTGTATTGCAATGAAGCCCATTCCAGCTCCTTTATCATATCTGTCACTGATTGCATTCTGCGATAATTTCTAGAAACAAATCTAGCAGCCCTTTTTTGCACCCTCTCCAACTCCTGTATTTGATACGCAAAATGATCGCAGACTAGTTTATTTTTACATCGTTGTAGTTCATTCTCAGAATTATTAACCTCTCTCTGTACGTAAGTGATCGTAGCGTAAGAACCAAACTTTACCATATCTTCGAGTATTTGGTAACGTCAAAAAAATTTTGTTGTGCTTATACACTGCGTAAAAGAATGAATATAAGTGGCACATTGTTTACTATCGCTATATCTCAATTCAAATTGGTCAAACCATATGGAGTGTAAGATATATTTTAATGTATAGCCCTTTTTAATTTGCGAATGGTGCTAATAATGACAAGGCAGTTTGAAATAAAATGCAGCTAGTGATATAAAAATTTATTTATGAAAAAAAATAATTAAAATACTATTTATGGTTAAAAAGATTATAACATGAAGATAAAGAGTATTGAATGAAATATATGATCCATGGAGCCCTGTTGTTCAGCATTTGACTTGAAAAGCGAAGATCCCCTGTTAGAAACGAAATTATACAGGCCTATAACCTGATCTAACAATATCTCGAAATCTTGTATGTGAAGGACGCTGGAAACGCTCAGTAATTTGGATTCTGTGGTGGTAAGGAATATAGCGTCCTACCTCTAACAAACTGGCTCATGTTTCTTTAGAGAGTTTCAATCAACCTTAGAGTTAAGTTAAATAAACGCTGTGAAGAGCAGCAGAAATGATAGTAAACATCAAAATGGGAACAGGTATAGTAAAGAAAAAAAGAGGGATCTATGATGTGGCAACTAAAATTAAAACAGAGAGCAAGGCAAAAACGATATCAAGGAGCGGTTAGCTCTTTCAAAGGATAGATAAACGTTTCAGTATCAGACGCTACTTTAAGACCCAGAAAGAAATTTAATAACCTACATGTTTCTAACTCGGTATTTTATGTGGGTGAAGATTTAACTTCCTGAACACCAGAAATAATGCAATAGCAGATTTGAAACCTAGTCCTGCAGAATAATTTTAACATTCAAGTTTTCAGAGAAAATATAAACTGAAAGGAAAAAAAAATTGGTAAAAATATTTAGAAAAGAAGGAAAATGAAGCTACATCTAATTTTGGTGTGTTTATAATTATTTAATTCGTTAGTGGATGGAACACTTGAAAGGAAAAAGTGTAGAGAAATTACAGAATGATAAACAATGCGTAAGTACGTAAGTTGTAATGTATGTGTGTGTACGAATTGTTTACCTCACAATATGAAATAATCATAGATGTATCAAACTGAAACTGCTAACATGGATAAATTTTTGTTTCTTTGGGAATTCAGCGTCGAACTGTTAAGTTTTTGTTAATAGATAAACCCTTTCCAAACAAAACAGACGGCAACCATAATATATTGGGACTGTGATTTATGTAAGCAAATAAATATGTAAAAGAAAGCTACAGTCGTTCCTTATTTCATTTTAACCATTCATTTTATACCAAATGTTGTTAATTTCTTAGTTGTTTAAAAATATTAGATAATCATTAATACAGCTGAAATAACTTCCTTCAAGCTCTTACTCCATTTCACGTCAATAACATTCGATGACTAATGGGCAGCGAAAAAACGTAAGATATCTGTATTATAATTGAACATTTCTTTTGTGTAATCGCATTATTGGAAAGTTGTGAATTTATTTTAAAAATAAAACTTGTAATTTGAATTATATTAGTGCATAAAGATGTCGCTTTATCTTCCACTTTCATTTTGAGTTAATGGCATTGTAATTAAACAATAATCATATGTTCGCCAAGTGGATAAAATTAATTTTTATTTTTCATACTAAATCCGATTTTTGTCCCCTTTATTTTATGATTGGCTGTCAATGTTTCGATTGCGAAAAGTAAATTAGATATTTCTGAGAAAGATTCTGTCTTTTTTGATGGACGGGATCGACGAAAAAACAACTTCTGGGATTTTGATGGGGTTTACAATTAGGTGCAGCCTGTTGTACGGGGGTCGGGGGAGGGGGTAGGGGGTGGGGGGGGAGGTAAAATAGGATGTGATTAATTTTGGTGTGAAGTCGGAAAACTGAGAAATTTAACATAATATTTCCACAAAATTAGTTTGCAAAAATTACTTAATTACTTCTTGCAATTCTATTCAATGTGTTGGTATTTTTGTCCCCTTCGCTGGCTGTTCGTTAACTGTGTAATACTCGGTTCAAGAGACAGATTGGTAGTTTAAAATTCCACGTTAACAAAGATGCAAGGCAACAACTGATAATTATGTAAATCATTTAATGAGTGAATGAACTGTGTAAGGGTATGATCAGTGAATAATGATGTTTTAAAAATTTGTTAAATAAACAATTGAACATAGAACGAAATTAATTCCAAACTCATAAAAACTTATTTCTCCTGCACTTTCAGCTATTAAAAATGAGTTAGGTCTGTAAGTATTTATTGCGTTGAGTAGCGTCATGACCAGAGAAATTTACTAATTCGGAACAAAATAGAAATTAGCGATAGTGTTCTAGGACAGAAATTTATTTAGAAATAGAATGTAAGACCCAGACGATATTCTGGGAGTTAATATCCAGCAGTCAAAAATTCACTGAAGATGTGAGTTAGGAATAAGCTTTCATTTGATCCACTTGAGAACAATTTCATTGAAGGGAGCAATCGGTAATGTTATTCTCAGAAGTAATTAATTTCATAATGAGTAATTAAAAGATGATAAATAAACATTTTGCCTACACTAAACCTCAGCTAATACTTACATATTTACTACAGTTGTTTACTAAACTTCATACATGACTTCAAGAGGACTAATTCAGTCTCTCCTACATAAAAAAAATCATCTATTGTCTTCACCATATTCCGTAATCACTGTAGGAATTTTTTCGTAGAGAAACAATTATAAAGGAAAACCAGTATGGTACTAAAGCTGTTATGATTTCATCATAAACATTTTCTTTTGCTCCGAGGAAATTGAATACAGAAATTCCTGAATATCAAACACCTGTTTGTAAAGTTTACAATAACTTTCCACTTATGATATTTACATCTTGTATTTTGGCTTCGTAAATTGGAATTGATACTGAAATATTCAAGTCTGAGTACCACACAAACCGTTGGGGAATATAAGTATTATGAATTTATTGTTTGCATGTAAATAATTAAACAGACTTCTGCGCGATGTAGTCTCACGTAGAACCATAAGTATTCTTTGAGTTGCTTTACTATGACTAAAACGTGTTTCGGTCAGCAATATTAGAAAACAGAATAATAGCAGCTTGGCTCGTTAATAGGAAATAAATTACTGTAAAAATATAATTAATTACTTAACTCTATTTACAATGGCAATGTGATGTACGCTACGGCAGGATCCAGCCAAACTTTCGGCTGTGAACTAACTTAAGTTTTACAGGGCCAACACAATACATCCACTCTACATTTTCTTAGTACAAGGAAAATATTTAATACTACAGTTACGATGTACTCAGGTATAATACAAGGATGAATATAAAATACGCAAAGATTATATGGAGAAGGATAATTTTTAATGGGTTCTTCATTCAGTATCAAGCAGCAAGATTTAAAAGGTTGGTAGAAAAAATTTAACAGGGTTAAGCTCAGCCTGAGTTTGTGCCTCTAAATCCATTTTACTCTTTGAATGAGTTTTCATCTACACACTATGGACTAAGATATTAATGTATGCTTAGAGATAAAAATAAAAGGAATGTGAATTGTTGTTACTGATGAATTTATGAAACATATATATTCTTTGACTTTCTACAATAAATGAATTGGCTTTTCGAGATCCT
Source organism: Vandiemenella viatica (assembly GCA_031002005.1). Taxonomy (NCBI): domain Eukaryota; kingdom Metazoa; phylum Arthropoda; class Insecta; order Orthoptera; family Morabidae; genus Vandiemenella; species Vandiemenella viatica. The sequence continues at coordinate 78,586,813 of JARYHS010013631.1, forward strand.
GACAACTTCAAGACTAATATGAGAGTTCCTACTTAATAACTGAATTTGCTAAACCATAAAGATTTTAAACTAAAGATACCTGATATTAAAAGGGATATATGATATTAATTTTTTTATAGTTTTTCAAAATGAAACAATACAATTATATTTGCATGACTGAATGATTATGCACAGTAAATTTCTTTGAGTTTGTTAGTATTTGTTTTTGTTGTGAGAATGATGTGTACCATTCCACATTCCCTATTTCTATTTCTTCTTCTTTATGGGGTGGGGGAAAGAGGGGAGAGAGAATAGAGTGAAATTTTACAGCTGAATATTCAAGATTATGCTTTTCGGCAAGAAACCGGAAGGTGACTGCCTATTGCCACTATCAAGCAATTATTCTCGTGAACTGATTTCATCAAACAATGAAAATGAAATTTGCTGGAAATGGAATCAGAGTTAACCAAAATCCTAGTCCGCCCATCACCAGGTTTAATATCTTTTAAGGCTGTTCTCACATTGGATGAACGTGAACATATTATTTAAGAAAGAAATTTGAGGGAAGAGAGATGGCTGTTTTGTACCTGCAGGAGGGCCTCACAGACACAGGCCACCTGCTCTGCCGAGAAGCTCAGCGCCCGTGGCTGCTCCTCTCCAGCTGCAGCCGCCTGCTGCTCCATAGTTCATGGCACTGCCGACCTCTCACCTACCGACTCGCGTGGTGGTCCACAGAGCACTGATGCTGTTCGGTTCCACAGGTGCTACCCCCACCCGGGACTGCCCCCTCCACCCGGCGCACGTCCTGCGCTCGTTGGCCGGGGGGGCGGGACAGGCCTGCTGTCTGCTGCGTGTCATTGGCTGACCTCTGTTCCCTCTGTTTCGGAGGAGGTGGAGGGCTCTATGGTGCGGTATCTTGTTACTCTACCAGTTTAGCTAGGGAAAATTTGTTGGTGATTTTCTATAAACTATGTTAAAACCCTGTTAATCTTCCCTGCTCTTAATCATTTCTGCATTCCTTTCTTTAGGTTATAATTCAGGGCTGCCAATAGGAACATCATTTACCAAGGATGAGGAAGCGACGGTGACAACTCATGAAAAGGACATTGAAGTTTCGTGGTGTAAACTCTTTGAAGACAGAAGAATTTCATCTTCAAGTGAAGGAATCAGAAAACTTCTTTATTTTTTATTTTTTTTTCCGTATGTTGACGCTATTACCATCCTTGGTTACTGATGGCTTGTTACTCTTTGACGGAAGCAAAAGTGTGGGTTAGGGATGTATTTATAAATAATGATTAAAGAACGGGCATTTGCTTCGAGATGATAATGACAGGACGGCGGCCGTACACAAGGAAAAAGAAACAACAAAAAAAATTTCTGGCATAAAATCTCCGTATATTTCACGAAGATAAAAAAGGTGGGCCTATAATGAAAGTAAGTTTATCACTTACAAAAGCTGTAGACATGAGAACGGTAAAGAGACAAAAAAAAAAAAAAAAAAAAAAAAAAAAAAACTTACAGCATTTCTGGAAGTCCTAAATCATGCAGGGATGGGACAGAGTAATATCAGATGATGGTTGTGCTTACAGCACCTCTTAGTACGTGGTCTATCCTTCACTACCCACACTGCGCTCCTTAACAAAACAGTTAGCTCGACCCCTGATTTCCACACCCGCTGGACTAGCAAATATCCTCAGCTTCCCTCACATAAGTCCTTAATCCACCATAACCTTGCATCACTCTCAAAGAAACCAAAAATGTCTTTTGTTTACTCCACGCCTCGTGTCCAATCGCCAACTTTTTTTTATTTCTTCCTTTAATCCTAAGTTCCTAAATTTGCTTCTTAAGAGTTCTCTCGAAATACTGGAAATTGTATGTGTGATTTGTGTGTAGGTGGTTTGTGTGTGTGTGAGTGTGTGTTTGTGTGTGTCTGTGTGTGTTTGTGTGTGTCTGTGTGTTTGTGTGTGTGTCTGTGTGCGTGTGTGTGTCTGTCTGTGTGTGTGGTGTGTGTGTGTATTTGTGTGTTTGTGTACGTCGCCCACTCTTTCTTCTCCTTATTGCTTATTACTTATTTACTTATTTTATTCTGATATTGCCTTAAAGAGTCTTCCTATTCTTTACTGACATCATATATAATATTTACAATAGCGATATCTAATATATATACTATCCATTAACTATGCTGCAATGTAGCGGAAGATAATGATGATTGCCATTTTACTACCAAATATGTAAAATTTATGTAAATGTGTTTTGTTTTATTGTTATGATTTTAGTGCAGCTTTCCACCGCAAAACAGTGAACTGTACAGCTGGGAAACATTTGCTTACCTGCTAATAAATACTGAAAATATCAAAAATCAATCTACATTAATCTAACACTGGTCATGGTGGGTGAGCGGTAATAGTTGGAGCCCGCCGGTTCCGATGGTTTCCCTAAATCATTCCAGAGAAAAACAGGGAGAATTTCCTCAAAAGCCCATCGCCGAATTGCAGCCTCTTCCCTATCCACATTCCTCTCCCGGCTATAATTACATCAACATCGATTTTCCGTAAAGCCCTAATAAAAAAACATTTGAATCAGAACACAAACACATTGTATATATATATTTTTGCTATAAGGTGTTTTTTGTCACAAGTCACTATCTCCCTTAATACCTAACCGAAATCGATAAATGAAGTATCATTTTAAAGATTAAGGTATCCGATTTGATTAAGTAATTTTTCCAAATTCGACCCTTAAAGGGCAAAAATGTCAATATTTCTAAAATGCTGTTTTTTATGTTACGAGCTATTTATATCCCTGGATACCTAACTGAAATCATTAAATGAAGTATCATTTTAAAGATAATGGCTTCCGCTTTACTGACATCATATATTAAGACGTGAATTTTTCGGAATCCGACCCTTAATGGGCAAAAGTATCAATATTTCTGCACCGCGTTTTTGTGTCACGAACCATTTATCTCCCTTGATACCGATATAGATAAATGAAGTATCACCTTAAAGATTAAGGTGTCCGCCGTGGTCACATCAAATTTTAAGAAAGGGCTTTTTCGGAATTCGACGTATAAAGGGCAAAATTATCATTGACAGAAATTCTTTTCGGGTGATCTCCCGGATCAGTTGTTCCATTTGTGACGTTACGACAACAGCCTCTGTTGTCTTCATCAGACGAAAATGTCGAAGTCACCACAGTGTCAACTTCAATCTTTCCATCTGATAAAGGCAAAAAAATGGAACAACTGATCCGGCAGAAAACCCGAGAGGAATTTCAGTCATCTGTACAGCGGGAAAGATTAAATTCTCACAAAATTATCATTTTTTACATAACCTAGTTTTTTCACTAGCTATTTATCTCCCTTAATATCTAACCGAAATCGAGAAACAAGGAATTGTTATAGAGAATAGGATCTTCATTAGGGTCAAATCATTTTTTAAGAAAGGAATTTTTCGGAAATTGCCCCTTAAAGGGCAAAAGTATGTTTCTACAACGCGTTTTTGTGTCACGAGCCATTTTTCTCCCTTCATATCTAAACGATATAGATAAATGAGATATCACTTTAAAGATTTAAGTCTCCGCCGTGATCATATTATATTTTGAGAAATGAATTTTTCGGAATTCGACCCTTCAAGGCCAAAATTATCATCATTTACATAACGAATTTTTTTGTTACGCGCATTTTATCTCGCTTGATATCTAACTGAAACAGATAAATGAGCTATCATATTATAGATTACGGTCTCTGCTTTGTTTACATCATATCTTAAGAAAGGAATTTTTCGGAATTCAACCCTTCAAGGGCAAAGGTATCATTATTTCCATAACGTGTTTTTTTTTGTTACGAGCCATTTATGTCCATTGACACCTAACCTATATCGATAGCTGTGATATCATTTAAAAGATTAAGGTCTCCACTCAGGAAACATTATGAATTAAGATCGAAATATTTCGAAATTCGATCCTTAAAGGAAGAAAGTAATAACGGTGAATGTCGCTTGTGTGAGACAGTTCAGAGCCAAGCAGCTAGATAGCAATAGCACATATTACAGAGATATTAATAAACTGCTTCACTGGCGTCGACTTTTGTTATGTACCTATTACACTAAACAAATAAACAACTGAAACACATGAGGTGGTTCTTTTTTCATCCTACATATTACAAACACCCAACCTTACTATTCATTGCATTCGCGAAATTTTCGCATGGGTCATCTAGTTAAGAAATATTACTGCATGTAAACAACAGATAAAAGAATCCAATAGATCTATTAGAAAAAATAAACAACATTTAAATTCTACGAAATAATTTTGTTGCTTTTCTCACTTCATTCTTAAGTAACACTTTAAGCGATGTGTAGTGTCACAGTTTTCTTTGCATATTTGTATATCTAAATCAGAAACCAACATCCGAATTACGAAGAAAATTTTTTAGTTCATTTTAAAAAAATTTTTTTTGCCACTGCAGGAATTATTTTGTGGGTTATACAATCTGTTTCATGTTATATGGTCCACACTCAAATCAGTACCACCCAATGCTCTAAAATGAAGTCACGTAAGAATATAAATTATTGTGAAATCACCCGTCATTTTTTTGAAGATCCTATCTGTTAATAATAATCCACGCTGAGTAGACTACAGAATGTAGATTTTATCCCATTATAGCTATATTCAAAAATATTAACTGTAAGCATTAATTACCTGAGTAGAGGGTAGATGGAAACCGACAGTTAAAAGATTGATGACGATCCTGGATACCAGTGTATATATTCAACTGGAGACGATGCTACGTATCATCATTTACTGCAACCAAGGACTTAATTCATACCAGCAATCATACAGCTAGGAATCCTGGATTTTTTCTGAGGGATCTTTAAGTTGATCTGCCATCGAAGTGGAAAAGGGTGGGAATTGAGTGTATGATAAATATTCCAAACCGTGTTGTACCATAAATCAATTTCTGTCTGGACGATAGCTTGGATATAAATTGTTATTTGAGGATAATATCTTCTTCAAATCAGCCATTATCGTCGTTAGAAAGTGTTCATTGTCACCCATTCTCTGAGGATATATGGATTCCTAATATCAGCTGTAATTCTATAGTAAATGATCCTCGAAACCGGATTTATAAAGGAGGAAACCTTTATGTCTTTTTTATGGGATCGGAGCAGATCCCAGATACCTGATGTTACTCCAGTGTTTGTTATTTTCGATATCACCTGACATTTATGGGCAGGCGCTACTAGAAATCAGTTGTTATCCCAGCGCAAAGGGGATATGGTGTACCTCTTTCTACGCAATTCGTTGAAAGCCTGGATACTTGTTATGACCATGGTTAAGGCTTTTCCCGAATTTAACTGTTATTCTTGACAATATCTTGGATACTAGATATTAAACGAATAGACAAAAGTCTGGTTTTATCCGAGCGGAATTCTAGTTGTTAAAATCGTTGAGAGGTTCATGTGTATAAGGTGACCGAGTGGTGAAACACAAGGGATGATGATTCTCTCGATTCTGTGGTGAGCCAAACTTTCAGGGCGAGTTACTCCTAGATGGCAGTTTTCTTGGGTAGCTAAATTCAGGTGATTTCTATTTGCCTTCTCCAGAGATGGAAGTCTATGTAAGCGTTACATTTTTTTTTTACTTATGGCTTTACGACTCGTCGACGTCGAGGTCATTAGAGGCGGGAAAGGACTGGAGACCATGAATGGGAAGGTATTCGGCCATGGCCTTTTGAAGGAAGCATCCAGGAATGCGCCTGGAGCGATTTGGGGAAACCCTGGATGCCTGGACGGGATTCAAACCGACGTCCTGCCGAATGAGAGGCCAGAACGCTAACCGCTTACTCACCACGCTCGGTGTTACTGTTTTAAATGGATGTCTGTGATGTGTGTATTTTCAGTGTAATGCTGTGAATAAATGAAAAGTGAAGGAATGGAGATAGTGCAGCCCATTCAGGCTCACTCTTCCGAAAGACACGAATGGAGCCACGAAGCTTAACGCCCCCATCCCAAGGAACAAATACCTTCAACAGTGTCGTATGCCTCCATTCCATCCACACTGTGGAGAGAGTTGGGGTTTAAACCAGGACTTCAGAGTATAGCCTGGTGATTAGGATTACGAATTGTGTGCCACTATTTCTACTTCGCTGCAAATCTATACTTTAAGACAAAAATTTCATCCACCACTAGGACTCTAACGAGTTAACCTGTTACCAGGCGCCGAACACCATCATCACCGTCTGAGCCAATGGAGCAGGCACGAAGACATATAACTAATGCTATACTGGTGGGACTCTTGCTTGCAGCTGATGTTTGAGATAATTTTTAAAGATCCTTGTTGTTATCAGAGCGGGGGAAAGTGGTAGATACCAGCAATTAGGGAGCGTCCATTAAGTACTTGAGGCGTTTTTTTCCGTAAATCTGGACCCCACCCCCCTACAGTGAGATCTGATGGGGTTTTGGAGACTTTATTTTTAACTCTACTGCTGTTTGAAGAGTGGCTATCTGAAATAAAAGTTGACGGGTTGGGATGAGATTTCCCTTAAAAACCCTCCCCTCCTTGGTGACATTCTAACCCACGTAATTAATGAACACACCCTTATACCGGCAAGCCGTAATATACGATAGGAGGACAGTTCTAATATCTGCTATTACTCGACTGAACGTAATAAGATACTTTTTTTTTACTTATGGCTTTACGACTCGTCGACGTCGAGGTCATTAGAGGCGGGATGGGATTGGGGACAAGGGACGGGAAGGAATTTGGCCATGGCCTTTTTGAAGGAAGCATCCTGGCATTCGCCTGGCGTGATTTGGGGAAAACTTGGAAAACCCAAATCTGGATTCCCGGACGGGCATTCGAACCCATGTCCTCCCGAATGCGAGGCCAGAAGATAAGCTACAAATCACTGTCCAGATGAACAAGATCCCTGACAGTAACTGTTGAATATATACAAGAAAAGAGACAAAGCTGAATACTCAAGTTGTCAGTTTGGAGGGTGGTCCGAATTTTAGCTGCTGCCAAACTGGCGAGGATCCAGGACACCAACCGATATACAAGTGGTGGTGAACCCGCATTTATGTTATTACATACGAATGAAATGAATGATGGAAATGGATATGGGCTGTTATTCGAGTAATGGGATGGTGTTGTTCAGGTAAGATGATCTTAGGTATTAGGCGTCATTACAGTGGAGATAGTTCAACGTTTCTTTATCTGAGCACTTACTGTTGCTTTAACGGAGCTTATGGGCGGCAAATACACAAGTTGATATTCAATGGCGTGCGTAGTAACATTTATTTGAAGAAGATAGTGAATGTATTTGTTTATTCGGGTGACGTTCTCTGAGAAACCTGTAGTGATAGAAATGTCAGACTGCATAATCATTCGCAATTGTGCCCTAAGTATTTGATCTTATTTTTGAGGTCTTCGCGGAAGTGCCACGCGGTATTACTGGGTTTATCCGGATTTGCAGAGGTAGTCTACTATCACTTATACTTTGGAAGTGACTGCTTCAGACTTCTACACTGTACACCTTTTTCGTCTCAAGAAGTAGGACATTGTTTACGTAAACTTCTTATTTTACTCTCATGATGGAATTAAACTTATAGATGTGTCTACAGTAAAGTATCAATTTATCATATTTAGGTGAAGAGGATCCTGCAAAACAATTTGTTATGAAATTAAGAGGGCTAGTGATTATCGGCTGTTACCAAAGTGGTGGTTATTATCTATATCATTTCAATGGGCATTAGTTAACAAAGGTAACGCGAAGTTGTCACAATCTACTTCTGAAACACATGTAGACAACTGAATGTAATGTAAATTAACTTAGCCCTTCAAACACTTCCTTAAGTCGCGACTAATTTCCGTGCATTTCTCAAGTAAGAATGCCATAAAAGACGATACGTAGATAGAAAAAACAATATCGACCAAAAGATATTAGCTTCAGGTTGCCGAATATAAATGCAACAAATAGCAGTCGTTCCCAGGAATGATCTGCTTAGGGTTCTGGCTTGAAGTTGTACATCAAGGCCCTCGCTTCGTAACCAATCCATCCATCAATTTTTAAGGGCGCCAAAACTTACCTTTCTCTTTGAGTCAATTAGTATTGTCATTCCCAGTTAAAACGTAGGTGCAGCCAAGACAGGAAAGCAACTTATAATACCACCGCCCGATAGTAATGAATCCGCAAATTTACTTTGCTATAAATGGTTGGCAATTTCTATTTCTTTAACTTCCGCAACTGTATTGTACTTTAGGCCGGGGCAAGCTGTCAGATACGCAATATTCATACCGCATTAGGCACTCAGAGAATCGTTTGATGCCGATTGCCGATGCGATGGATGTAGGGCGACAGATACTCGCAGTCTCTAATTTTTCTAAAAGGAACGATACTGCGAAGATGCTGATTAATCGGATTGAAAAAAGAAGTTGTCAGCTTCCCTCTTCTTCAGTAAGGAATGAAATAGAAGTATTTCGAAGCGTGGAGTAACATACCACTGCTATATTTCTTACAACCACCTGAAATTCGTGACTCACTGTGAAGTTAAATAAGGAAAAGTTAGCAATCATTATATTCCATAAAAGATGGAGGTGACGGTGTGATATGAATTGACCTCTCGACCTTAGAAAAAGATGTACAAAAGAGGGATTTTTTCGCTTGAGGAATTAGTAACTACTTTCACATCACTTACAGTAGGAATATAATTTTAGAAAACACTCAAGAAAACTAAAGTTGTGGCATAATAGTAATAATGAAACAATTAACACAGCAGATTCCACATATAAATTTATTGGAATGTGAGATGACTATGACCATGGTGTGACAGACAAACACTACAGTTATCGATAGCCCATGTACTGTTCGCAGGGTTCAAATAACCAGATCAGATTATCAAAGAATACAATCTGCAAGGAAGAGATTTTTTAAGGAAGAAATACGTCACACAACTTTCATGGCTTTCTGATCCACCTACTTGTCACACTTTGTAGACCTCCCATCGTTGTGGTATCGCACATTTTAAAATTTTCAATTTAGAATTTGATTGAAACAGAATTTCCACAGTGAGGTCACAAAGGTTATGACCCTGAATTACTCCTTGCTACGCCACATAACACGTTGTGGATACGTTACCATGTTCTAGTCCTAAATGTGTAGCTCTTTTTGTTTTAGATTCACTGACGTGTCTCACAGAAGGCCATGGTGAACAACACCACTCGTCATCGCCAGCAGCACGGCACTTCAGCAACTAATGAAATTCCTTCCGGCGCACACAGTTTCCGGTTTCAGTTGGCTACCTCAATAAACGGGATTCCAGACCGGGGAAGAGTGGAACTAGGCAAACAGTTTCTCCCTGCAGCATAAATGAAATTCAGATGTAATGATTCGAACAGTAACTGTTTCGTTTTGTTTGCTTACAAACTCTACGGCTTTCAGCATTGATATTACTACTGTTGGTGTGAACTATTTTCCAAAAAAATATCTAAACACAGAAAACCGCGTTTTTTTTTTTCATGTTTTTCATACCTCGTTGGCGTTAAGGTAATTAGAGGCGGGAAAGTTCTGGGGACAATGAACCAGAAGTAAGTAGACCATGGTTTTTAGAAGGAACCACTCTAATTTGCACTGAGTGATTCAGGGAAACCATGGAAAATCAGAATTGCTATGGTCGGACGGGGATTGGAACTGGCATATTCCCGAATGCGAGGCCAGAGCGTTACCACCCACCCACCATGCACTATATTGCTATATGTTTCTGATCAGAGATTACAATCATTGGTTACGCCAGCACTATTTCCCCATACATTACCTGAAAAGCGTCTGCTATTTTTGCTACAGTGTGTTATTTTCGAGTATATTATGTGATTCGAGTCATTTCTGTGAATTTTCTCGTTGTGGCACACAACGGTCAGAGTTTTACCTGTGCATTTTTATGCTATCTGATTTGGCGTGGTGCGTGAATGGTGTCACTCAGGCCTCAAATTTGGGAGGACGTGGGTTCGAGAATGTGTAATTCTTTCCATGGTTTCCACAGATCAATCCAGGCGAATGCCGGAATGTACCTTTAGAATGATGCGGTAGAAATCCTTCCAATTCGTTGCCCTCAATCTTTTCGCGCCTCTAATGATCTCGACGCCGACTAGGCGTAATTAATCAAAATAAAAAAAAAATAAAATGAAGAAGAAGTTATTTGCAGACGAAAATCATTGTCGCTGTACAAGAACTATTTTCCCGCGACTATCTGAAGATGCTCTTGGAAACACGACTCCTATTTTCGATTATGATATCTAATTCTAGCACCATGTACAGTTACATTTACGAGACCCTTCTTTAGTTAAATATTTTCTGGACAGAGTTTGCCCTAGTGATTATCGCAGTATTATTTTTACATTTGTTATCCTAAGTAAACAAAGTATTGTTAGGGTTTTGCCTTTCAACAATTCCGCATGGATTCGCTTTGTTTTGTATCACTTTGTGAAAACCATAATGTGAGATCAAAGTTTAATTCAGATCATCTTTGGCTTGGGAAGTTATTAAATCCTCAAACCTGCAGTCAAGGTTAAGTCGTTAAGTGTACTACAACCACTCACGGCGTTCAGAATGCCATCGTACTACGACAATACGGTGTCTTTATACAGGTGCTGACATGCAAACCGCAGGGTCATGTGAACTATCTTGTAGGGTTCTACCTCCTCTATAGCTGCTACGTACCTCAGACTTGGGCAGAATGTCAGATGAGTGGCGTTCATAATGCCATATCCGCACATTTGGTACTTGTCGCACTGTATGAGCTGATGCAGTGCAGGTGGTCTAGCATATACTTACTGCACAGGCAAGTTTATAGTCTATCTAATTCGTGAAAGTGATTCAGAGATTTTGCAAGAATAGGATGAAATTCGCGTTTTTTTTTTTTTTTTTTTTTTTTTTTTTTTTTTTTTTTTTTTTTTTTTTTAAGCAGTATGAGTTTGTCACAACTTGATCTAGATGATGTCTGCATTCTATTGTCCGGCTGCAGGTAGTATCTGCTTCGGAGGTAGTAACAGCTGAACAGTACTCAATGAAGATATCTTTCTGGGTAGGTAAGTTCCAGGTATCGTGGTGCCTCAAGAACGGCTGCTACATTTCCGCTAAAGTTTGTGAGCAAAACGCCTACTGTTGCGCGACCCACCTTCAATAAACATAGATGCGTATTTTCCCGTCTCGGGTACTATAGATGAACTGCCAACACATATTTGAATCCATTTGCCGACAGGATAGCATATGCAGAATCAATTGAGCAGATTTTAGTAGTTCTACGTCCAGCTATCGATTTTTTGTACTATTATGGTTATTGATAATGAAACCAATAAATTTCAAATGTAATTAAAATCATGTACATGTTAACAAACATTTTTTTTAAGGATACGAATACCAAAATACAATTTCCGTTTAACTGATTCTAATAATTTACATATATCACTTCCTGTTCACTTGTTAAAGAAAAGGAGACAACTGAAACAGCTACCATTTTGAAATGAGTCAGTTTAATATCAGAGAGTGATATTAGTTTTGGTTTATCGTACTCGAAAAATTAAACAATGCACAGATAAAAATCAAATACGGCTAATGGTGTTGGAGGACCGTGTAGCAACATAAATTTTGCAATATTGTAACCCTTTATTCGTAGTAAATAATCTGAAGTCTGTTGGGAGAGATGAAGGGGAGTCATTTTACAGCCTGTGTCGTTTGGTCCTGCGCAGTTCATGGTTCCGCCCACCAGAGGCGCATCGATCGCCACTTACTGTTCGCTGGTGACGTCAGGGAAGTGCTCGAGGATCCACCTTCGAATCTCCGTTCCGATTTTTTACTATAAATTCAAGCATATTTCGGGTTACTTCTTTTACAATAGAAAGCGAACATACTTTTGTATCAATTACTAGTGAATTAGCTCTAAATATTCGATGCTGATGGTAAGAGAAGGGATGGATGCACTACAAAACCCTGTTAATACATAACGTGGTTTCACGATGGAATATACGTACATATCATCATGAAATTGTTGAGAAATCTTAAGGTAGTTCGACTATGATAATGTATTGGCAACTTATTCTATGTGGTAAAAATAATACGATACTTGAAGTCTGAATTATCGATATGGTACTTCTCTTCCATGGACATCAATCCTGTAGGTGCTTATACTCAGTATGTTCCAAACTAAAGCTACCCATACCTACTAGTTTATGTTTTTGCAGTTGGTAGATGTCGGTAATTGCATAATTGACTAATTGGAGATTAAAACATTATCAGCGTTAAATTTTTGAGACATCTCAGAGTAATTCAGTACATTTAATCACTGATATTACGTTCACAACGTTATGAATTTTCTTGATAAGCATAAACTGTGCAAACTTATTATGTTTCAGCAGTCACTATCAGAAATTCGTATTCATGAAGTCATAAACATGAGAAAGATGACTACAACTGGATAATAACAGAACTTAATTAAAATATATCGACCTAGCTATGCAGGGTAAAACATTTTCAAAGATTAGAAAAAGTTAAAACTACTGCTCTTTGAAGTCAGTCAGTATGCTGAAACGCAAAACATATCAGCCATAACTCCTCATACCATGGAGTATATTGTGTACTGTACATTTCAAACCGAGAAGTTCATCCAAAACAGTCGTCCAACTGTTATACTAAATCAATACGACATTCCAAAAAACTTGGATTTAATGTTGCAGAACATTCAACTTCAAGAAGAACACCTCGTGGTATATAACCTAAAGTTTTTCACCAGGAATAACGTGCTACGTAAATTAATTCAGTTACATTGTCACCACAAACAATTCGCCTTATTCCAAAGCACGAATTTCCTTTATAGTTGGGAACTTACTATCCATTATTTACCAACAAAGTTGACGTAGCAAACCAACATAAATGGAAGACTGAAGTGTACACCAACAGGTAGACTACATCACGTTACTGCACTACCTTGTGTCTGAAGAGCAACGGCAGTAAACAACGAAATGCTAAGGTCGAATGTCACACAGCTCATACTTTATAAGAAATATCGACTTTAATAAAACACTGCCAACAGGTTCTATGAAGTGGGTGCGACCTAATTTCTTCAGTGATCTCAGGAGAATAGCTTCGTTTCACATCAACACTTGATTAGATGAAGGAACCAGTAGGCTCCGCTTATAAACTTTAACGTTAAGTTTGTAACATATTTATGGTAGTGTAGGTATTTGTGCACCTCCGTAAAATCAATGCTACAAACGTTAGTAAACCTCATCATTCTATGATCTGAGTCCACTTGTCGCGTGATTTTCTGCATACACTGTCATTCCGGAAAGCACACGGTTATGCCTTAAAATACTCATTTGTCAGCCAGTTCACTGGGATATTTCTTTCTTGCTGTCAGTACATTTCATGTTAATGTAGAATGTGAAAGCTACCATTCACATGTGCTATATAAGTATCCAATTTCAGTAGTGGCACTGTACGTGCAAGTAAGATTTTATGAACTTTTGATGACTATAGAGTGTAACAGCAAACAACAGTTATTCATGTTACAACACAGAAAGCAACTGTTTACTCACTGCGTAAAGTTCTGTAGGAAAGGGAATCGCCCTAATAATTTATTAGGCACTCTAAAGGAAATAAAAAAAAACAGTGTGCCTATTGAACGAATTCTTGTTTGTATTTAATATGAAGTGACAGGAATAGAATAGCCATCGAACGCATTAAATGATTCACTGATCGGTGAAATTGTAGATGAATAAATGTTTATGCTTCCCAAGTAATTTTTTACTATACGTTTTTTGGTGAAATACGAGTACACATCACAACTACGCTAAACTGCAGCATTCAGCAGGTCAGCTGTTGCCTCAACGACAATTTGGTAGCTGCACCAGAAGTTGACTCGTCTAGACTTCGGATATGTTTAAGACTTTTCTGCCAACGCCAACAATCTTTTCATTGATGTTGTTACCATTAAAGTTTTGATTATACGTATGTTGCTTTTCCGAACTGAACTATCACTCAAAGTCTGACTGGTATCCTTAGCGAAGACAATTTCCAAAGAGACGTTGGTGGGTGAGCGGTTAACGCTCTCGCCTCGTATTCGGGAGAACGTGTGTTCGAATCACTGTCCGGGTATCCATATTTGAGTTTTCCATGGTTTCCCCAAATCACTTTAGGTGAATGCCGGGATGCTTCCTTCAAAAGGCCACGGCCGAATTCCTTCCCGTTCCTTGTCCCCGGTTTCACATACCGCCTCTAATGACCACGACGTTGACGAGGCGTTAAGCCATAAGTAATAAAAAAATGAGACGTTCTTTAAATGTTTCAAAAAGAGAGACACATTGGAAACATCGCTTTTAACCATTTGTGGATTTCTATATTCCCATGTCTAAGATCAGATTCCTCCTTAACACAGCAGCTATTTGTCATAATGCTTTAATTCGCTGCCGTCAACGACCAAAAAAAAAAAAAAAAAAAAAAAAAAAAAAAATCCTGCCACCGTTTGGGTCAGCGGATGCTAAAATAGTTCCTCATCATTCTCTATCTCTCTCTCTCTCTCCCTTGTTCTGCGAGGAGTACATATTCCGAAAATAAAATTACATGAAACACACTGACGCAATAGAATTTGACGAATTTTTAGACGCTCTTAAACTGTCCTTAGCAAGTTTTACTTTGTTCTTGAGAAGTATGCCGGAATGCTATGTGATTCGGGTTCCAGGAAGAGCATACGTTCCGTTTACGCGGTGAGATTGCCAGCTTAGGTGAAGACAAGACAGAGGAAAGATGAGAGATGAATATAATGACACATGATCCATAGTTGCAGGATTAATAAATCATTTACGAATAAACAGAGATCCCATGAAGATGTTTCCCTTTCTATTTATTTTAGATCCCAATCTAGCTTCTTCTTCAGAAGCATTATCGTTGTTTCCTATGGAACAGAAAGGAAAGATACTTTCAATTAACCTTCTGGAAAACAACAGATATAATAGTTGCGGAAATAAAAGTAGAGATTGCTCGTGAGGGTATATTTACAGAATGGTAATTGTTTTCCCTTACAGGCTGAAAGTGTCTGAAAGTTAAGATTTCAGAGGTATTGATCTACATTTTCTTTCAGGATTATGGTACGGGACTGCAGATGGAAAGATCAGCACAATGCGTCTCATCTTAGTTCTTTTTTATCCTTGAGCTTTACGCCTAGTCGCTATCAAGGTCATTAACATCAGAATGATTTGGAGCAAGAAAAGGAAACGAATTCGTCTTGAGTGATTTTGGGAAAACAATGGAAAACCGAGTTTATGTTGACAGGACAAATCGTAATGTCTGGTCGAGGTAAACCGTCAACCAATAAATTCGCTTTCTTCCCAGATGCTAGCATACCATTACGGGTATTCATATTCTTGGAAAAATCCCCAACTTCCTCCAGAACGAAGTCATCTTCTTTATAAAGTGACCATTGATTTTCTTTATGAAACCTGACAAACGATGCCTTCACCAGTAGACGATTCTTTCGTCTCCGCCAAAGGCATTATACTCGTAGCAACGAGAAGGAGGTATCACTATTTGCATGTGTACCGTGGAGATTTTACTTTGCTAAAATACTTTTCAAATGGTTAGTTTTTCAATACGTGAATTGGAAACTATCTCAGCATTTACCAACATGGCTACGGAAAACTGCCATGATACCGAGAATAGAACTAACGGTAGGCCACAACTGAGATTTAAACTTTTTAAAAATAATATTAGTCTGCTTTTATGTTTATTCTATATTTCGAATTGTTTCCAGGTAACACAAACACAACACGAAAACAACATTTAATTAAAACGCCCATATCCGAGGCAGTCTCGACATTCCGATCTCTACAAATCGAGGCCATAGCGCTAACACATACGCTAGCGTCACGTTGTTCCAGCATACGTGTATTTTTACATGGAAACCTATTACTTATAACCACGAAGATTACATGGTTCATTCATTTCTAAAGGAAAAATAATAATTGGGAGGTTTCTGTCCACTTCAAGAGGATCATTAAACATTACGACACCCAACATAAGGGGTTGTTATCCATCTACAAACCACTTAAGCTATGTGTTGTCGTATAGCCTATCTAACAATAAACTAGATAATAAATTTGGCATTGTATTGTTGAGCGGTATATGTCCAAAGCGTTCGGCCGACAAGTGACAAAATATCGGTTTGTCGCACATTCAGCCACTGCAGTTTAATTCCAAATTCGAGGCACGTATTGAGCTAACGTACTCTTCCGAATAAAGAAAATGTTTTAAAATCTCTGGGCCGGACCGGAACACAGAGGCTACACTGCGAACTTCGAGCACGAGCTCCTTATTCAAACTATTCGTAACGGCAAGTGTTTTGGACAGAAAATGGCGCACATCCCAGCATTCTCAAACGTAATTTCCAGGAAAACTGCCTTAATGCTGGTACAATGCTCACCGGAACTTATATTTCAATGTGAATTAATTGTATCTCCTCTTGTCCAACAAGGAATACTAACTAAAAAAAATAGTACACGCATGTTGTGTGTAGGTATGTGCTCGCAGGTACGGTCTCACATAACTGGGTGGTGGTGGGATGGTATTACTGCCCCTCTGTCACCACCCTCCTAAGTGGTGTTCGGTATCAAACAGTCAGGTGAGCAAGACGAATGCGTGGAACACGTGCGTAGGTCATTATGGGAGAACTGTCTGCCTCTTGCCATATTTATTGCCGGCCTGCCCCTGGCTGCAAGCCACCTGCAAGACACGGTAAGAGCTTCCGCCTCGACGTTTATATCCAGGCACGAAAAAAAAACCCTAATTTTTGGGTGACATCGTAATTATTTGTAGTGCGATTGCGTCGCATTCCAGGTTTCGCTACTTCAAGTCTGGCCTCTTGGATGTTTCCTGTGTTCGTTCTTGTTATTACGGTTGATTTTAAACACTTACTGAATGCCACATAATACAATGGTTAAAGAGGCAGAAAAAAAAGTGTAGCTGGCAGTGTAGCGGCAGTGTAGCTGACAGTGTGACTAAAAAAATAAACGACCTTAAAAAATAAAAATTCAACTGTCCATTCTTCATCTTGATAATTTTTTATAAATGGTTTTGAGGCCTCCTCGTTTCTGAAATAGTTTATTCATGTTACGTTCATCTGTGCAACTTTATTTGGTATGGAGGAGAAAGGAGAAGGGATGAGGACCACGTTAAACGTTTTTCTCTGAGGTAGCTGTTTCGTTAGATACAAGACATACCATAAACAAATATTCCTGTACAAATAAAACACCCAATTTTTTAAAGGAAATATAGTTCAACAATTCCGTGGTTCGGTTTCCACGTTAAACTGTAGGTCCCAGAGGAGAGGAACTGGCCGTCCTCCTCTGACACAATGGCTTAGTATGCCTCCTTCGGGAGGATCCAACCAACCTTCGTGTTGTGGACTGAGTTAAGTTTTATGTTCAACAATACAGAACATTATCCACATACATAAATATTTTTAACATTCATACATGTAACATGTTATTGGAAGGAGATTATTTCCTCAAACGTCTTACGCCACATACAGCATGAAATGACAGTAACATTAATAGCCTAAAGACCGCATTTAAAACCCAACTTGCTATCAATAGCATTTCAGTATAATTGGTTCTAGTGTCTCATCACAAAAAGCTTAGTCTAAAAGAGTGTTTTAAGACACGCGCAAAGATAAAAGAAAATAACATTTTGAGCCACTTATATGAAATTATTAATTTCTCAAACCAAGGGGGTCAGGAAACATTAGAGTTATGAGAAATTTCGTATCGGGAATCTCAGTTCTGGAGCTGTGAGATTATTATGTTTTAACGTTTGTATTTCTGTGTGTTATACGGGCCATGGACAATTGGGATGATGTAATTACTACGAAGCAGGATCAGTTTGAAATACTAGTGATGTCGAAGATTTTTCATCAAAAGCTGAGGTCCGTTCGCAGACACTCCAGTCTGCTGTCAAATGACTGCCAGGATATCTTCGCGGTGGTAAAGATGCCGGAAAACAGGGCTACCACCAATGAATGTTATAGCGCTGATAACATAAAAATTTAAGCAGGCTGATGAAAATTGTATTGCAACCACTATTCGTCGTTACTTTTAATTCACTTAGTTGATAATATGATGAAAGGAATGGCTGTGACTGGGAGGAATGACAAGTCTACGTAAATTTATTTAAACATTCTCAGATCTTTAATTAACAAAACAAATTTTGTAAAATATTAACACAAAACTGTGACAGTAATTCAATGTTGTGTAGTACCAGAGAGCAATTCAAGCGCAAACGGGTCAAACAAACAAGACATTCGCTGTGGTATTTGTTGGTAACTTATTTCTATCCCTAATTTTTTAACTACTGTACTACTTATTCTTATGCCATCCATCCAAGACATGGCTAATATATGCCTTATGCACCTCTAGCTCTGTCTTCACCCACCTGTGTATTCTAATGACTCTCAACTCAGTTCTTTTATCATATTAGTACTGATAGTATTCTGCTATAATTTCGACAAAAAAGTCTAACAGCCCTCCTCGCAGCTCCACCATCTCCTGTACTTGATACAAAAACTGTTGATCTCATGCCACACAACCATATTCAAGAAATGGTCTGGCCAGGTTTTGTTACCTGGTTAATCTGCAGTCTCCGATGTTTTAGATATGGAATTTTCTGTAAATAGGTTTTACTTAGCAAATCTTCTCGTGAAATCTTGTAATCCACAGAGAATTCGGTAATGATCTCGTGGAAATACTTTACATGGTTATGACTCGTAATTTGTAGCTGCTAGAACGAATGACGTGCAAACTGAAAGTACCAAATGTAACGCAACTCCTTTCATACATATTAACTTCATATACATTAAGTTTCATGAATCGGTGGGAAGGAGAAGGAGAGAAATTTGGTTATGGCCTTTTAAAGGAATCATCCTGCCACCCTGGCATTCATCCAGAGTAGTTTAGGGAAACCATGGAAATCAAAATCAAAGTTGCTGGATCAGGGATCAAAGCCGCGTCCTCCAAAATTCCAAACCAGAACAATCTCTAATCTCCGCCTCAACTATCGACTACATCACCTTGATATTAGTGCGGATTAAATACGAGAGTCCGCCTCTGCTACTCCGACACTATGCTTCACTGCGGTCTGAACGTTGACAACCTCTAACTTATAATGGTCTAACGTCCGTGGAGTTATGAGAAATCGTTGACTGGCTTTCAGTATTGTTTCACCATTAGTCACACCAGTTCATTCCCAAGACCCGTCTCTTTCCTGATAAAAATAATTCACGGGATAAGTGTATTAATAGAATTAAGTAATTCTAAAACACGAAATAAAAGATAAATATAAAGCAAGTACTCATTTACTTGGTATGTATGTTCCTACGATATGCTGTGGCCTGGTGGCTCAGTGGTTAAGGCATCTGACTGGAGATCTATGGTTCGAATCCCTGTCTCCGCGGAGATTTTCATAAGCCCTTAACACAATCTTCAGCTCTGGCACAGATTACTGTATAATGTGAAGTACGCCAGAACGATTCTATGGTTAGCATTCCACATTAAACTGTAGGTTCCCTCTAGGGCTAACAACCCTACATATAACACTGATTTGCACACATCTACAGAAAAATTCAATCCTAACAAGGGCTTAAATTAGTCCTAGTTGGCCCAAACGAACATATATTCTGCACTTGTTGGAGAGAGTGATGAGGGGATGTACGAGAGAAGTAAAGGAAACTGACAAAACTTTGGTCAAACCATTGCCCGAATATGGTAGTGTAGTATGGGACCCAGATTTTGTGTATCAAATACTGGAGTTGGATAGGGTGCAAAAAAGGGCTGCAAGATTTGTTTCTGGAAATTACCGCACAATGCAATCTTGATAAAAGAGCTGGAATGGGATTCATTAGAAGACAGGAGGAGGATGAAGAGAGTCATGGGAGGATACAAGTCGTGTATTGGTGATGCGGCGTGGAAAGATATTGGTGTAAGAATTAAAAAGAAATGCTTGGAAGGGAAAAGATGACTATGACCACAAGCTGGCACTTGATTTCAGGAACAAGTGTTTTGGAAGATTCTCATTTTGGGTAATGGTGTCAGGGATTGGAATAAGTTAGCAAGAGAAATGATGAATTATTTACCAATAACGTTGAAAGAAATTAAAACAAAAGTTTGCAGGGGGCTAATGTAGGTGGATGGAGGAAAGGGAGAAGATGGGAATGTAGGGAAATTGCTATCGGTGCGTGCGCTCCATCCCAATTTAATTTAATATTATTACATTACATACATACTGTCATATAATATCGAGAAATTCGTTGGAGTACTACGTCATGGCCCACTCACCACGTACGTTTAAGTGTAACTGTTTGCTTAAAAAACCTGGATTTTAATTTTATTATCTTGGCCTGGACTGTTATGTTAAGGGATATCTCAATGTTTCTGGCAACAAACGTTGTGTTTTTTTGTTTTTTTTTTGTAGAATTTATTGTCTCAGAAACCGTAATCATTACGATGACAGTGTCCGGTCGATATTAGGTACGTGTTATCCTACCTAGCCTCAATGTGCGCCGCAGCAGTCTCCCAGGTTATCTGTCTGCAGCCGAGATCTCATTTCAAAGGAGCTCCGACAGACGTCTGCGCTCAGCCTGTCTTCACACGATCTACCTTTGGCCAAAGATACGCGACCCAGTCAACCCGTCTGCTTCGTTACGTCAGCTTACTGGATGTTTTAACCGAAATAAAAATTTCTGAAGGAGCCACTGGCATGATATGTGGTACTTTCTGTAAGTGAATTTCGCACTCAGTAACCTAATCTAAATGAATCTGAGGATTTCCTTCCAGAGATGAACAGTACCTCTGGAAACGCTCTGATTATGGAACTGGAAATTTCGCGGACAAGATCTCCATTCGTAATATGTAACTATAAGGTTAATTAATTTTATTTTAATTGCGATGGAGCGCTTGCTCCGGTGGCAATTTGCCTACACACCCATTTTTAGCTCTAATCTCAGACAATCTCGCAAATTCCCGAGAATTCACGAAATCACTACGTCTCATAAACGCACGAGAAATTTAGAGAACTGACGAGATCATGACGCCACTTCTGGTTGCGTGAATTTCAAATGTTAAGGCGAAATATTCAAATACTGCTAATCACCAAATACAAATGACAGTATTCGCACGCTCTGACATCATTTTTTTAACGACAACCATCCAACATCTTTGAATACCATGTAGATATTTCACTCCACCCTCACTGTTGTTATTATTACGGTAGAGCACCGCAGTCAAGATTTGATTTCCGGTAATTTTATTATTATTGAACCGCAGACTATGCTCCTCTAATATCTCATACGCTTTGAAAATCCAATCCTTGGATAGTACAGTTTCCACATTAATAGTACCTACTAACAATGTGGCGAATAGCACCCTTAATAATGGGTACTATCATGGAGGAAGGAAATATATGGAGACGACGCAAGAGACCTTCACCACGCATTGAAGTGAAGCAGGGCGGAGGAGGAGTGGGGGGGGCATGGCCGGAGTGGAGGGGGCATGGCCGCTTCCATACAGACACGGGGAATATGTACAAAAACCTCAAGGGGACTCTAGGATAAAGGTCACGCCGCAATCTGGTGATGGATTATTATGTAACTCGATATGACAAATAAAAAATGAAGAATAAAATTTTTTGATATCCTGCTTAGTTTTCGAGATATTCTGTCCCAAATGTGAAATGGTTTTGGTTGAAATTCAGAAGAAAAAATTGGTCAAAGCCAAATTTGATGATGGATTCTTATTTAACAAGACGAGACAAATGAAAAATAAAGAATAAAATTTTTCGATATCTCACCTAGTTCTCGAGATATACTGTATCAAAAGTGAGGTGTCTTGAGTTGAAATGGAGAAGAAAAATTTCGCAAAAGTCAAATTTAATGATCGATTCTTATGTAACACGACGAGACAAATCGAAAATAAAGAATAAACTTTTTCGATATCTTGCTTAGTTTTCGGGATATACTGGAAACATCGCAAATGTTTGGAAGCGCAATATCGCCGCTGCCGCCACTGCGAAAGCGCGAGCCTGATTCACCAATTTAACGTCACTTCTCCTCCATATATTTCCTTCCTCCATGGGTACTATTAACGTGGCAAATTTACTACCTCTGTAATTCAAATAACGTGAACGTCAGCCTGCCGTCTCGTTTTATAATAAACTCTTTGTTTTACGCCTCGTGTAATTATAGTTTTTATTGAGGAAAATAAGCCAATGATTTTATTATGACAAATCAATCAGGGTTTCATCTCATGGTTGCTAAGGCACCGCACCCCATAGTTACTAGTTCAAGGATCTCAGAATTAGCAGTCGTAGCACTTACGTGCACTACTGTCTGTAACACGTCAAAGATCCCAACACCAGGTGAATAAACAGGATACTGAAGCGGTTACTCTCGGAAAAATTAGTACAGTCGGTGTTAGACCTGCTCCGAAGCGAGCAAATGTGACTAAACACGATTTCCACACATAACATACTCATCGGGTTCGGAATGCAATGAAATCTCTCTAAAACTACAAAGCGAAATTCATATTATGGAACTACTTGGATTTACAGATACTCAAGAAATTAATATAGGCAACTAGCGAAAATAAATGAATCATTACAAAAGTATTCCACATGCTGAAGGCTAGTCAAGGTTACACTGAAATCGGAAACTTTTCACTTTTCTACACAGTGATCTGATGATATACACAAAATAGCAAGATGGGAAAAAACTGCTGCGTGTAATTATCATCATATATATTATTTCAATAAGGTTTTTCTTTTGTCACAAGCCATATCTCCCTTCATACTTAGCCGAAATCAATGAATCAGGTGTCATTTTGAAGCTTATGGTCTCCGCTTTGGTTATATCATATTTTAAGAAAGCAATTTTTCGAAATTCGACTCTTAAAGGGCAAAATTTCATTATTTATAAAATGTTGTTTTTTGTTTTACGAGTCAATTATCTCCCTGAATACCTATCTGAAATTGTTTAATGAAGTATCATTTTAAAGATTAAGATATCCGATTTGGTGTTATCATATATAAAGACAGAAATTTTTCGTAATTCGACCCTTAAGGGGTAAAAGTGTCATACTTCTGCAACGCTTTTTTATTGTGTCACGAGCCATTTATCTCCCTTCATATCAAAACGAAATAGATAAATGAGTATCATATTAAAGATTAAGTTCTCCGCCGTGGTCACATTATATTTTAAGAAAGAAATTTTTCGTAATTCGACCCTTAAAGAGCAAAAATGTAAATATTTCTAAAATGCGTTTATTGTGTCTCGAGCCATCTATCTCCCTTGATATCTTACCGAAATCGATAAATGAAGTAGTATTATGAAGAGCAATGTCTCTGCTTTGGTTACATCATATATTAAGGAAGAATTTTTTTGCAATTCAACCCTTGAAGGGAAAAAGTATCAATGGTTCTTCAACGCATTTTTGTGTCACGAGCCATTTATCTCTGTTAATATAAAACCGAAATTGATAAATGAGGTATCATTCTAAAGATTAAGGTGTCCGCTTTGGTTACATCATATTTTAAGAATGGAATTTTTAACTCTTAAAGGGCAAAAATATCAGTATTTCTAAAATGAGTTCTTTGTGTCTTGAGTCATTTATCTCCCTTGATAATTAAACAAAATTGATAAACGAGGTATCATTTTAAGGACTGAGGTCTTCGGTTCCATTACACCATATTTAAAAAAAGGAATTTTTCAAAATTCGACCCTTAAAAGTATTAATATTTCGATAATGTATTTTTGTGTCACGAGCCATTTACCTCCCTTGGTACCTAATAGAAATCCATAAGTGAGGTATCATTCTGAATATTAAAGTATCTGCTTTTTTCGCATCATATTTTGAGAAAGAACTTTCTCCAAATTCAACCATTAAGGGGAAAAATATCATAATTTCAAAAACTTTTTTTTTACCTCGCTTGACGCCTAACCAAAATATAAATGATGTATGATTTTAAAGACCAAGGTGACCACTTTGGTCACACCATAGTTTATAAAAGGATTTTTTGGAATTCGACCCTTAAAGCGTAAAAGTATCAATATTATTTCTACAACGAGTTTTTTTATTTATTAGGAGCCATTTATCTCCTCCAATACTTAACTGAAATCGATAAATGACATATCATTTTAAAAATTAATTCCCCGAATTAGGTAAAACCATACATTAAGAAAGATTTTTTCGGAATTCGATCTTAAAATGGTCACGCGTGTGAGACAGTTCAGAGCCAAGTCCCTAGATTGCAGCAGCAGATATCACAGAGATGTCAATAAACTGTTTTTTATACAATAAGTAGCTTTTTGGATAATTTTTCAGTTATGGAAACATTTTTGTTTTGCTATACAAGTCCAATGTAAACATTTTATGCTCACAGCAACACATATCACAGAGTTGATATGTTGTGTGAATTTAATTAAATTTGGTTTTATTCTGTTAAAGACCCAGACAGTTTGTCGTACGTACAGTAAGTTTTAAATTTTCCTAACTGTTTCGTAATATGTTGTTAGTATTTCGATGGGTACTTATTACACTAAACAAATAAACATTTGCTACAAAAGTGTGGTTCTACTTTTCATTGTATTACAAACATTCAACCTCACTATTCATCATATTTTATTCGGGAAATTTTCTAACGGGTCGTCTAGTATATATTATTACTATAACTTTTTTTTTCACAAGCCTTCATCTCCCTTCATACTTAACCGAAATCAATGAATGGGGTGTCATTTCAAAGCTGATGGTCTCCACTTTAGTCACATCATATTTTAAGATAGGCATTTTTTGGAATACGACCATTAAAGGGGAAAAATGAAAATATTTCGAAAATACTGCTTTTTGTGTTTCGAGTCATTTATTTCACTGGATACCTATCTGAAATCGCTTAATGAAGTATCATTTTAAAGATCAAGGTCTCCGCTTTAGTAACATCATGTATTAAGACAGGAATTTGCTACAAAAGTACGGTTCCACTTTTCATTATATTACGAGCATTCAACCACTTACTCCCGAAATTTTGGCACGGGTCATCTATTCACTTTATCTGCTTTTTTTTTTTTTTTAAGTTTAATAATCCAGTAGGTGAGAAGGGAACAAAATGACATTTCACAGGTTCAGAGGGAATGTGATGTTATTTCAATGATTACAAAATAGCGTCAAATTTGCAAAGAACTTGACAGATCAGCCCATTTGTCGGTATGATGTAGCACCCGTTCTGGCTTGGATACATACACTGATTCGGTTGGAAAGGGTATCATAAAGCCGTTGTATCTTCTCTTGAAGCAAGGTGGCCTACAACTGTTGTAACTGGTAGCTGATATCCTGGTTAGTGGCACTGACGATCGAGCTGGTTCCACAGAAGTTCTATCGGGGACAGGTCTGGGCACCATTTGCAGACTGTTTATAGAAACAGGTGACAGGCGTGGACGAGCATTGTCATGTTGAAAAATGGCACCACGATAGTCGCATGAGAGTTAACACATGAGGACGCAGAATGACCGTGACGTACTGTTGTACCATTAAAGTTCCCTCAATCAGTACTAGCCGTGACCTGAAGTCACAACCCATGGTGACCCACACCATGACGCCGGCAGTAACATAACTGTGCCTCTTCAAAACATTGTAAGAATGGGTCCTCTACCTAAGTTTCCGCCATACTGGCCGACGATGGTCATCTGTGGTAGCGCAGAAACACGAGTAATCGCTAAACACAATACGCCACCATTCATTCCTTTCAACGTAGAGGGTTGAACCAGATAATAAATGACCCACCGGACGATAGGCTCGTAAAAATGTATAATAAAATAAAAGATATAAACAAATCTTCATTCTTTCCTGAATTCATTTCTGAACCTGCGAATAAGAAGGCTGCCATATCACAGAATCTAACTCGTTCTGTAATGGATGTTACAGTGCGAATGGTTCTTGTATTTGCATTTCTGTGTTGTATAAACAGTGCGAAGGGGATAGCGGAATAATTTACAACCGGTGCTCGAAAATGGAGAAGCCAACTAAAATCATCACAAACAAACTAGTCGAAACAGATTATTAATATTCCCAGTTTTTGTATCCATAATTGTCTGAATGCCCCTCTGCTGCTTAGTTTTCTAACAATGTTTGTGTCATCTGCTTGTGACAACTGCATCGGAATCATTTATTCCCTAACTGATGTGACAAATTTCTCTAAGCTTTTTAAGATGACAATTTTTTTTTTGTAGTGGACTATCAGTTAGTTTTTAATTAAACAAATTATTCAATAATACTGCAATGCCTCAACCGTAGTGATTTGATGTTTTCGTTAACCATCAAGATATGTATTAAGTTAAAATGGCTGACAAAATAATTCTTTCATGTGATGTTTTAAATAATTTTTGATATAGTTTTAGTTAATATAACTATACTTTCTTTTTTGCTGTCATCAGTTTGATAAAATCCTGCTGTTCTCCCTATCTTGCACTAACCTCTTCATCTCAACATACCTTTTACAACCGACGTAGACTTATTGAATTGTTATTGCGCTCATGTACAGTATGACACTTATTCAGCAGCCTGAACATCTGAGTTTGTTTTCAAAATATTCGTTACTGAAGAAGTTACACCGCACCTTACCAGTGTCTCTGACATAATTATGTCTTACGAGAGACGTTGTAGGAAGTTGTAGGTTTATGCAGTTGCGCCCTATAACAATTTTATAGTTGTTCGCGTCTGAGAAGTATATCTTCTTTTTAGTATAAGTTTGTATAGTCATGCATAGATGGTGATGATTATTTTATATTATATCAACCAGCATAATACGACTGATTTTACGAATTATAATTTATTTTTGTACTGACCCATAAGCTCTAACTGATTCAGAAACTTGAAATTATAAACAACTTCTGTTATTGAGGAAGTCAATTAATGCAAAATACAAGGCTAAATAAAGGAGACAATAGGGTCCAACATGGAAAAGCAAAAAGAAACTCTCATATCAGTGACGTATATATACTGAGAGAAACTTGGACTATGACAAAGCTAAAGGAAAGTACAAACGGAATCAGATAAGTGAAGTTTTTGAGAAGCATAATAAGAAAAACGAGGCCAGATAGATTGAGAATAGATGATGTCCGATTTGATATTGGAGTTAAAAGTCTGAATGACAAAAAAATCGCAACAGTAGAATACATTCATTTTCCACAGATTCAAATATGAGATGCTGAACGTGTGAAGTAGAAAGAAGTTATTTTACCACAAAATAATTTACACACCAAAGATGTACTTTCACTGAATAATATATACATTAATTATATCAGTTACATTTCATTTATACAAGATACTGGCGATTATTCTGTAGATTCCTTTTGAAAGAAATTTTGCTATTGAGTAGAAGGAGTTGTCACCAGAAGTAGTAATCTATGTTGTAGATTACGTAAGTATGAATTGGACGGCAATCTTGCAAGGTGTTAGTTAGTATGTAAACTGCTGGATGAGACTTACTTTGCTTTCTTATAATTACGAGAATACCAACCAGGACGGGCGAGCGGTACCGCCCGGATTTGGCATTCGGGAGGACGTGGGTTCAAGTCCCCATTCAACCATGCAGATTTCGGTTTTTCATGATTTATCGAAATCACTGCCAGCAAAAGGGATAACACAGAATTCATTGCGGTTCCTTATTTCAACGCTAACCTGGCTCTAATGATCTAGACATGGGTGAGGCGCAAATCCCGAAGGATAAAAAGGAAAAAAGAAATGAAACATAAAATACCTAATGGTCACAAAAAAAAGAAAAAAAATTGTAATTCACGATACTTATCTAAATTTGTTTCTCAAAGTAATCTTGGCTGTTCTTTAATGGCAATAAAACAAAACGCAAAGAACAGATCAAATCAGGGTTATTTCAATGGAGCCAAAACTAGTGAAATTTGTTAACTACAAAACTAAAAAAAAAATCATATAATTTATTGGAGGCCTGGTTGAACGAATTTGGGTGGTTTTAAAAAGGGTACTTCTGAGGTGATGTGCGCAGCCTTTGGAGAGGCTATTAATTTTTTTTTTTTCAGCATAATAAAGAAGATCTGTTAACATTATTTTTATAAATGATTCTAAATCGAACAGCAGATTCAACGAAAACCTACGATTACATTGTTTCTAAATCATTTGTACGAACAGTAACTGAGGAAAAAGAAAGATAAATGTGCATATTTCTGTCGTAATGTGTTGACGAATATTTCTTAACATTTTTATACAAATAATAAGAGGCCTCCGTAAAAACCCACATAGAGGTGCTGATAATATAAATTTTTTGGAAGTGCTAACACTGCGTAGAATCTTTTCAAAACATCTGTACAGATTCTCAGAGATATGCTGAAATTAGAACGATATGTTTCAGTTTACATTTTAACGTATTTATTTGTTTTCGTATTTCAGAAACATAGAGGAGGTTTTTGTTAAAAATTCGATTCTTTCTGCTGATTTTACTTCATAAGGAGGCAGTGGAGGTTTAGGTCCAGTGGAATACCCATTTTGTATGTGCAGCAAAATTATTTTTTGGTCCAGTCCACGTCACAACCTAACAACCTCAATTTGGAGACTGTATATCTCGCCAACTAAGCGAGATATAGAAAAATTTTATTCTTTATTTTCGATTTGTCTCGTCGTGTTACATAAGACTCTATCATCAAATTTGATTTTGGGGAAAGTTTCTTCTGAATTTAAATCCAAAATACCTCACTTTTGAAACAATATATCTCGAGAAATAAGCAGGATATAAAATATATATATATATTCTTCATTTTTGATCAGTGCCGTCGAGTTACATAATAATCCATCAACAAATTGCGGTGCTACGGTTGTCGTATGATTTCCTTGTGGTTTTTGTGCCTATTCCCCGTATTTCTACAGCCGACCAATATGGTGACTTCCCCACTTCTCTCTATCCGGTTTCACTCCAGTGCGTGGTGAAAGACCCTTGCATTGTCTCCACTATCTTCCTTCCTCCATGGTAGTTTGCTGTGTGTACAAAATCTTTGGTTATCGTAGCTAGTCGTGCCGACGAACATTATCGTTGGCAGTAACATCTCTGACCTTAGAGGAAGCGACCTGCTGTTGTAGACTCTTTGTAAAGATGGTGGTGCGCCGCGGGCGATGAAATGTTGGCACTGGCTAAAGCGGCTCGGCTGCACTTGCGTGCGAAGAAACGATGAAGATGTGTCAGGGGGCACCCAGCCGAACGATCTCAATCTTCAGCTGCAGCTGCTTCCAGCTGATCCGCGTAGCACCTTCTCCGGTAAATATTCAGATCCTCCTGTTTGTATTCTCTCCTGTCTAAACTGGAAATTGATTAGCTTACCCTTAAGTACACCACGCAAAATATAATCGCATGATCTACGATCAAGGAGGCGACATTTCTTCATATATCTTTAGTCTTACTGCTTCAGTGATACAACATTAATGAGTGTCAAAGTATGAGGAAACGTTCCTTATTGTCATATATGATTGGATGACTATTTACAACATCGACCAACCAAGAAATATAATTTGGCCAGATTTTTGGGAACAAAAGCTTTCTTCGAATTTTTAACCAATTTCAAAATTTACTTTATCATTCAAAAACCAAACATGGATCTTGTGAACACAGTGACACTGAAGAAAAACGATGTCAATCTGTTCGAATCCTGATAAAAATCCATCGCTATAACTATTTATATATGTTGCCACCTGCATATATTCCAAAATGTCACCACAAAAATTGTTACATCTGAATGTGCACGGCGTTATTAATAATTTTGTGCGTTTACTGTTTGAAACTTAGTCCAGCAAACATATCAAGCTAAAATTTTTGCTAACCGCTAATTGTTGTCTTTTTAGGGACGTGTGCTTATGTTAAAATGCCATCTGAACCAGAACATAAAGTCATGTTAAAGCCGCAGGCAGTTCTATAATTACCGTGGTGCCACAATCCAATGATAAATTCTTGTAGATTTTGACGAAAAAAATCTAAAAAGAAGAATAAGTTATTTTAGTATCTAGCTTGGATTTCGAGATATAGCATGTTAAAAATCAGTTATAGGCATAGTTCCTTGTGCTTTTGGCGACGTTTCTTCTGGTCCAGGCCGTATTTCAACCTAACAACAACCACTAGGGAGAAAATAAAACTTATAGTGCATTTTCACCTTGTAGATATGGTGATTTTTGGGAAATTTTTTTCTGGTCCAGGCCGGATCTCACACTAAAATCCTCACGTTTTAGATACAATATCTCGAGAACTAAGAGAAATATCAAAAACTTTTATTCTATATTTTCAATTTGTCTCGTCGAGTTACATATGAATTCATCATCAAATTGCGGTGACACGGTTATCGTAGAATCCACAAGCCGCAAAATCACTTAACTCTCTATGTATAATTCTACATCGAAAGAACGAAATAATCGATTAGACTCTGGTTTTAGGCGGACTGAATAACGTGGTGTAATGTATATCGATTGGTATTACTGCGTTACAGCCATCAGTGGCAAATTGTGTGAGAGTATAGTAGTGGCTGTTGCATATTGATCAATACGATTTATCAAAATTCTCCATTTGGTAGCTTTTCCGTAGGATTTTTATCAGAATTCAACACATTACTTCAATTTTTTTCATTAGTAATCCTTATCCAATTGTAGGCCTAATATGTTCAGAATTCGTTATTTATTTTCGCAGATATGTAATGGTATTTTTTTAATCAAGGTTTTAATAAATTGCCTTGCGTTGCTCCCATTCCAAAACCTCATTTACAATTTAATAAAGAGAGAAAATAAAAAGACTTTCAGAATTGAGGACTTACGGTTAACAAGTATATAGCTGTGTAAAACTGTAAGAAAGTAATTATTCTGATGTCAAGCATTTTACACTATCATGTATGACAGCAATCTTTTTCTAATAAAAAATCAAGACATCAAGGACTATTTTAACAAAACACGATATCACTAGACGTAGACAAAGGTGATATTTGTAATGCCTTGTGACAGCCTAATTCTTAGATGAAAACAAGAAATACAAAGTAATCTGTAAACTTTAAATTTATTGTTCGGCTAATTCCTTCATACCAATGACGATATAAATAAGGCTTCGATTTAATTATCTTTAAATCTAAGACCCTGAGTGAATTGCGAAATTAGAAACACCTGATTCTATCGACAGCATAATAGCGAATATTTGGGAAATATGCACAAGAATTAGAAATTTTTCACAGACCAGTAAGAAAAAGTTTGATACCGTTTCAACGTATTTACGAAAACGACGTGTTAAAGCCATCACATATTCTACTAACTGATTTAAAACTGAAGGATATAGTTACCAATTACTGTACCACAAATATTACTTAGAATTATGATGTTAATCTCTCAGGAAAGTTCAATCCTTAAATTTTCATTGCTTACCTCAATAGTGTAAGTCACGTAACAAAACATTTTAATAATTTTTTCAAATTGTGCTTATGAGGAAGGACGACACAATCACCACATATTTGTTATTGTCTGTCCATTCTTGTAAATAGTATTCGACTTTTATCACATGCTTAAGGTGAGTTAGTTATTTTTTTATTATTATTATTTAATTTAATTGCAATGGAGCACACGCTCCGGTGGCAATTTCCCTACACACCCAACTTCCCCCTATCCTACACTCACCTACATTTGCCCTCTACAAATTTTAACTTTAAATTCTTTTAACATTTTCGGTAGGTTATTCATCATTCCTCTTGGTAACTCATTCCAATCCCTGATACCCTTACCTAAAAAAGAAAATCTTCCCACACCCTTGTGCCTGAAATCGAGTGCCAGCTTGTGGTCATGGTCATCTTTTCCCTTCCACGAACTACTTTTCATACCTACTGCAATATCTTTCCATGCCTCATATGAACAAACTATAAGAACTATATGTCGGATATCTAAACTTATTAAGTCAACTTTCTCCTTTTACAAAAACACAAAGTTAATCGATTTTCTTACATATTTATATTCTGTGCAACTTGACATTTACGTACGACTTTTTCTACCAAAAACAAATCGTTGAAAAAAGAGTTCTTGCAATGCAGCTTTAGTTCTTTCAGAAATGTTCACTTTAAAATCCCCAATGCTTTGAACAACATGGTCACCTACAAGAATAATATCACTACCCTGAACAAAGACAGAACAAATTTTGTACTATCCTGATGCGAATAACTCTACATAAAATGTGGAATGCCAAAGAGCACTTATGGAATAAACAGCTACACATGTAAATAATGACATAGAAAACATGCTTTTCTAAGATAGGGACACAAAATTATACAAAAGTCACTGCATCAAAAAAATGGAGTGTTCAAAGATTCGCGACTTTAATCTTGTTGGTGGGAGGGGGAGAGGACGATTTTGACGCTTTCACGTCCACATTCTGCTAGGTCAATCGCTCGCGAAGAAAATAATACTATAAATCCTCAAACTAGTGAACTCAGCCGGAATTTTTAAGGCCTTTACATTGAGCGTCACTACTGCTAACTAACACTTTGTGTGTTTCATGTGATGTGTATTACGACTTACAGTGGTTTGGATACGGTGGCGGATCTAGGAATTTTCCAAGCCGGGGCCAAAACTGTGACAAAGCCGCCCCTTCCAACTTAAAGCGGTGCCCTTCGAACACGAAACATGATTTTTCCGTCCCCCTCAAGTTGCCGCCCGGAGCTAGCGCTTCACCCCTCCCCCCCCTCCCTCACTTTTAAGTGCCCACAGGATTACTGGACTGGGTTATGTGGCCACAATAATGGCATATTACATGACAAACTGAAATGGTGAATTAGGTAGGCGAGCTGTTCTTAGTAGGCCTAGTAGTCCGGATTTTCAGATCGCTGAGGTGGCATGGAGGGGGTAGAGCAGCTGATTCTGTTCAGTAACAGGCTTGGTAATAATTCTGTGAAAAACAAAAAGTTTTTAATGCAATAGCAAATAGGTGATGGTTATCGATACACAAAGGGCTTGCTTGTGATATGTTTCAGGGACGGAGATGGGTGTGGCCCGGCCTCGGAAGCCGGGGTCCCCCTTCACTGCCCGTCGCAGCTCTCCAGATACCGTGGCCCGTATGGTCATGGCTATTCGCCAGCTTGAGATGTATTCTGGAGACTCCTAGAGCCCTGCCGGACCAAGACGCACGCACCTCCCCGGCTGTGTATCAAAACCTGTGCCCTCGTCTTGCCCAAATTTAAAATTAGCCCGTTACAATTAAACAATCCTAGAATCTTATGTTACGTGTTAATTTTTTGCGTCGTTCATATAATCTAACTCGACTGATATGCAAAAATGTTGACTTTACATCATTGATGAGAGAATATAAAACTCATGAGGAATTTCTGCTTAGAAATTTCATTTTCGAGATCTGTAATGAGAATTTTCAAATTTTCGACGTGAGGTCAGTAGAATTGATTAAAGAAGATAATTCAACTAACTATAGATTTATGTGAAATTTGAAAGAAAAGTCTCCTTGTTTAAATTTTAACTTCAGATTCCTTGAAATAGGTGCATTCCTTCTGTATAGCTGCTTAAAAACTCGAGAGAGATTTGACAAACGCAGTAACATAAATTTAATAGCTGATGAAAACAATCTGAAGTTTTGTAACAATCGCACGAATGGTATGGCCTTTTCTCGATTTTGCAGATAAAACATACCCTTGATATTTCAACCACAAAGGATACGTAGATATGAGCATTCAAAACCCTGAGTTCCACTTTTTGTCTGAATCTTGCTATTTTTAATAGTTGGTTAAAATAACTCATTTGCCGTGTTATTCAATAGTATACAAAACCGTTGAAGATTTCGAGAAGTGGTCAACGAGAAGACTGATGATGGAGATGAACGAGGATTTGGTGTGAAAATTACCGGAAACTATGATCGGTAACTGATACGACAAAGGGACTGGGCTGGTAGTCGTTTGAACATATTAGACGGGTGAAGAGAGTGCTAGAAGTGTATTAGGTTTATCGGCGATGAATATTGGTGGAAGAATCAGGAGAAGTAGATGGAAGGGAAGAGATGACATTGAGCACGAGCTCGATCTTGATTTCTGGATTATGTAAGTTGGTAAATATTCTTTTGCAGTTTGGGAGAGTAAGGAACTGAGATAAGATTACCGAGGTAAAAGTCGAATAATTTACATGAATTAATCAAGAAAATTAATATTTTTAAAGGGCAAACTCAAAGAATTTAAGATTAAAGAAAAAATTAAATAGTCTATTACGGGTGTAGGAAAATTGCAGAGGGGCATATTCACCATCCCTATGAATTGGAGAAATGATGAAATATGAAGGAAATGTCACAAAAGAAACCAAAAGCAGAAATAGTATAGTTGGCCACAAATTTTGCTATTCAAGCTGGTTCATCACTCCTTTAGAGAGGTCACTAATGGATCACCACAGACGGGCGAAACCAATAAAATAACATATGGCATAAGCTCACCTACACTCAGCAGTTATAACAACAAAGAGTACGAAATTTCTGTTGTTACAGAAAGTTCAGGATGAAAGTCAGGACATAAGAACTTTGAAGCATTTCGTATTTCTGGATGGTCTCAGAGCTAGATCGGCAACTGTAGTGATGGGGGAAAATCGCTAGACCGCATCTATGGCCACAAGACTTCTATCACGCTTATTAGGTAACAAAAGGGTTGGAGTTTTATCTTCTTCAGTTCTCCCAGATTTAAAAAAGACTTGGAGTGGAAACGCCCTTATTTTCCCCATGCAAGCAAAAGCCGGAAATGTAACTACATAATTTAAATCAGTTGCTGGGCCCAATAGTAGCGTAAATTCACCTCAGATATGGAAAGAAGTCTAAGGTGCATTCTTAGAATGAATCCTTTGTTCGGTTACAAACCTTGTGAACAGAGGGTAACAGGCAAAAGAGATCCGAATAAACCAGCTGAAGGAGAGTTTGGCTCTGGAAGCGAGTCGCCGCGTCCAGTATGGTGCACCTTTAGTTGTATCAGACTGAGTGTAATGGGTGAGGACTAATTTGTTAGTGTGACAATCGGGAGTACCACAGTTCGATTCTCGGTGTGGCAATCCAAATTTAGTTTTTCCATTATTTCCCGAAACCACTTTAGGAAGACTACATTAGACATTCTTCGTAAAGATCATTTCCGGTTTCCTTCCTATTCCATATCAACGATTCTATGTAAAGCCAAAATAATTAAATATATGAGTATGTGACAAAATACAAAACCATCCAATTATAATTGGAATTATTTCTAGTCGATGACGGCAATATTCTAAGCGAGCTTAGAGTTGTAGTGAATACCAAACATCCGGTGATTTTATCCCATTTACCATGGGAAGCAATCTGAACGCTTCTCAATCACAACTGAGGAGAGGTTTGAGATGAATTCTTCTTCTGCTGCCGAGGACGTAAATTTCTTACGACATCAGGATTCGAACTCGATGAACTAGTGTCAATTTACTGCCTCGACCTCATACAGAGCAGGTAAGTGAAATACGCATCTCCCCTACTTTGCACGTGCTCAGGCAGGTGTTCACTGTTTCCCTGTTTTCCACATTTACTGAGCTCTTCACCCACCTGGTCTCTCCACGTGTGCAGCTGACACATCGTCGCGTCATTTTAACCCCTCGCCCTCTCTCTCACCATTCCTTTCACTCGACAGATCTCGACAAAGTTATCCAGAAAACACGCCATTAGCTCTTCTTAATAAAAGTTCGCCTTTCATTATCGTAAATATTATTTCTAAAAGGTATTTTACGAACAATCAAGGTCACCGGTGTGCGATAGTTCAAAGTCAAGCCACCAGGCTTCGCTGGCGTCGATAACGAGTGATCGTATTACCGCTAGACGGCAGCACCGAATATCAGAGATATTGTTTTCAAGAGTAAGAATTTTTCGGATATTTTGAGTTCTGTTAGAAAAAAAATTTCATCATTTCTAATTGTTTCGTAAGATGTTGTAAGTGTTTTGCTACGTACCTATTTCATTGCACTATTATTGTAGCCCATTTTTCCGCAGTTCCTTAGTTAATTAGATGTTGAGTAGATAACGTCAATGCCGTTGATTAGTTATAACGCCTACTGCATTGGCGTTATCTGCTCAACAGCTAATCTACGGTGAGGTCATTAGAGGCGGAATGGGAGTGGGTATAAAGGAACGGGAAAGAATTCGGTCATCGCCTTTTGAAGGAAGCATCCCGTCATTCGCCTGGAATGATTTGATGAAACCACGGAAATCCCAAATCTGGATGCCCGGACGGGGATTCGAAGTGGCGTCCTCCCGTATTCAACAATTGATTATGTACCTATTTCCGTTGACAAATAAACAATTACGAGAAATGAGCCGGTGCGCCTTTCATCCTACAGCAAGCCACCAACCTATTATTCGCAAAATATTTGGACGGGTCACCTAGTTTATTTAAAATTTAGGAAAGTGTTGTCAGAGATACTTTTTCCAAAAGTTGTTACGAATGTTCCATAAATACTACGCTATGGAGTAATTACTCTATTTCTTAATATCCTGGGAACCATTCAAAAGGTGTTGGGTTGTTGAAAGCTTTTCTTTCTCTGCGACGATATTTGTAAATAAATTTAAAAATAAATGTTTACTCAAGTACCAAATGAAAGATTGCCACAGAATTTCAGACTAACATCTGCAGTATTGAGGTGTCGATGTGACAGGGTGCTTCTTGAAACGTGGGCTCTAAGATGTAAATATTTGGTTCTTTTGCTTTACTACTTTTCTATGAAAACCGAACGGGAAGCAGACTGTTCTTCATTCTCACTATCATCTCCTCTTAAGTAAAATTATATATAAAAAAAGTTGAAAATACCGGCAATCGCGTCAATCAAGGTGTACCATAAATATTACCAAACTTAGTTACCTAGAAAATAAAATGGTTAGGAAAAGGGTTAAACATCTGTTGGGAAAGGTTGACCTCATAGGAAGTGAAAGATCGTTGTGTTTTTATGTTCAATATATCAGAATATCTTACATGATTGCAGAGGCAAGGCAGAGAAATGCATAATACGGATTTACAGGATTTAATCTCTCCGGACGTGGTGGTGTTGTTTGACGTAAATAGTCTTAAACTTCGTTGTAAGGTTACCTGGAAACATTAGGCTCAGTGCGACACGTAGTTGTTAGACGTTCCCAGAGTGGCATATTAAAGTTTATGATACACTGTGCGAAGTAAAGTAGTAGCTAGGATGTATCACGTTGATATTATTCTATCGCCCTTCTAGAGTATGATGCATGTTCATGTCAACTTCAATGTATTTTTAACACAACTTACTTCAGAACGTGGACTTCAAAAGGTCATAATGGTTACCATGGAGTTTGTTCGTGTATGATGTGGGAACTTTAGGAAAGGTACAGGAAGTATGTAAGAACGCAAACTTTTCCGGCGAATGCTTACAATAAAATCTTCGTCGGCGTAGCGATGGATTGTGTAGTAAAAACTCCATGATTATTTCGACAACTAGTTCTGCCGTCTTCTTCAAGTGTGAAACCATCTGTACTGGTCTGCTAGCCGATAGCGAATGACATCTGTAGCAGTCGGTCAACAGACCACACAGATGGTTTCTCACTTGAAGAAGACGGCAGAACTAGCCGTCGAAATATCGTGTTTTCACTACATAATCCGGCGGTACAACCGTGAAAATTTAATTACTGCAATTATGTTGAAAAACTAATTATTAATGATTAACTAACTCTATGAACTTTACTTTTTTTTTTCAAAGAACAAAGTAGACATATTTTCGTTCACATTCATACAGTTAAGTTTTCACACTGCAAATATAAGCAGGAACGACGCGTTTTCACAACAACAACAAAAAATCAAAAAAAATCGAGGCACTTATATTTTTTAAATATTGCGTGATACAACCGTTGCGCAGCTCCTCCAGTACAAATGGCAGCCTATGGAATTATTCCTTTTAATTGCTCGATAATTGTTGCCTCCTCCAGGAATCACGTCCAATTAATTGGTGACTTGATAATAATTCTTTGGCTATTTGTCTTTCTAAAGCCATTAACAGAAATACTTGAAGTTAGTAAGTTAAAGAAGTTAAAGGCAGAACAAAGATTCCATAAACAATTCAATGCTTAACTTAAGTCCGATGTCCTTTAAAGGTTATTAACATCCTAAACCACCCACTTCAGCAGTGTTGCCCGAAGATGGAACGGAGATAACAGGAAATACACAGCTAATATGCTAGGAATAACATATGAGTATGTCTTGCATGGCCAAGGTGATGTGCATAATGATAAAGAATAGAATAGAATAGAATGGTATCTCGAACGGAACAACATTCTTGATAGGCATACTATGGGTTTCCGAAAGGGTTACAGCACCATGGACAATATAAGTACCCTAGTAACGGACATTCAACTATCCTATGTTAGGAAAAATTATCTCATTGCAGCATTTCTGGACATTAAGGACGCCTACAACAATGTCCAAATCAATCTGCTACGGGACATCATGATCAACTATGGCTTCTCCAGTAATCTGAGTCGATGGTGCCACAACTATCTGCAATGCAGGATGAATCATATCTTCACCAGTGCAGGGGAAAAGATCTGCAGACAAGTCTGTCAGGGACTCCTGCAAGGAGACCCCATGAGCCCTGCTCTATTCAATAGGTACACAGCAAGAACATGCAAGAATTTAAGTGCCCTGGTCTCCTTTCTACAGTACGCAGATGATTTCGTCATGTACAGCTCCCACCCTAATAAGGAAAGAGCAAGGAAACTGCTTGAAGAAGAACTTAAGGATTTCAAGGAACAGCTATTAGAAAGAGGTCTCGAAATTTCGGCGGAAAAAAACGAAAATATGTGTCTTTACCCAAAGACATTACCAGGAAGATGACTTCACAATAACTTTAAATGGAAACCAGATAAAGATGGTTAAGGAAGTGAAATTTTTGGGCATGTGGTTGGACACCAAACTATCGTGGAAGAAACATATCGATGAAATTAAGTACTCGTCTTCGAAACGCCTGAACTGGCTGAACCAACGTGGGGTGCGGACCCAAGAATACTTGGAACCGTCTATCGTAATGTACTAAGGAGCAGAATAGAGTATGGTAGTTTCCTATACCAATAGGCATCGAAGTCAAGTTTGGTCAAACTGGACCGTATTCAAGCTGCAGCCCTACGAGTAGTTGGTGGTTTCCCTCAAAACTACTACCGTTGCTGCGATGGAGGTAGAAACAGCAACTCCTCCATTGGACTTAAGAAGAACATTACGTGACAGGACCCGACGCTAATCCCTATTTCTTCTTCAACGGTTTGCATGAAATATAAATCCAACAGCATTGATTGTTTCATTACTTGTTAACGTCGATAGCCGTCCCGATGT
This sequence comes from Vandiemenella viatica, assembly GCA_031002005.1. NCBI lineage: Eukaryota > Metazoa > Arthropoda > Insecta > Orthoptera > Morabidae > Vandiemenella > Vandiemenella viatica. The sequence continues at coordinate 78,626,229 of JARYHS010013631.1, forward strand.
ATTTATTATCTTCGTCGTTCGATACTCTGCCTAATTTGAAACGCTTAGACCATTCGCAACATTGCAAACGGCTCAACAAATCCTATTTATAATCCTGCCAAAGCAATTTCCACGTTTATTTTTTTTTATTGTTTAAGATAAATGCAAAATTTAACACTTCTCCAGAAAGTCCTTGTGAGGTACACAACATCACGTTTGTGTGATTTTACATTAATTAAGCTATTTTTTTATTTAATAAATTGTAATGGTGTGTATTAACTCGGAATTTTTAAGTTCAAAGGTCAAAGAATAACAAGATGAATAATGAGATCTCTGAAAAATAAAATAAAAGAGTGAATTGTTGAAGAGAAGATTTGAATGGAGAGGACGAGTTTTGGTTTTTTGGAATTAATAAGTTTGAAAGAAGAGATGAAACAGTTTGGCTGACTGGAGAAGCCACAAGAATCCTGGCGGGATTATTAATAGTAAAATATTAGCCTGAGGGCAAAAGGTTTTAGGGTTGTGGATAATGATAATGTTATATGACTTGAGAAAAGAGAATTGTTTGTTAAATAAAAAATATACAAGTGATGAGATAAGTAGAAAGTGTTTTGATTTGAGATTGAGATATATGTAGATATAGACAAATGAATTAATTTGAGTTTGTGTGATAAGAATTGGAATAATAATAATTTTGATTTTTCAGCGTGAGTATCATATTAAAACCAGCGCCGGACAAAGAGGGGTTAAGGAAATCTCTATATACTGTTCTGGTGCTGGAAATAAGAGGCAATAAAGTATATAAATATATTTAAAGTATTGTACAAAATAGAGACGTTACAAATAAGTACGTTACATCCTTCATCTTCACTGTCACACTAATTCACAGAGTGGTCGCTGCACAGGTATACTTAGAAGGCTGTAGTTCGATATTGATCAGAGCTCGTCAAATGCGGCAAGCGGCTTCTTGTAAAAAAAAAAAAAAAAAAAAAAAAAAAAAAAAAAAAAAAAAAAAAAAAAAAAAAAAAAAAAAAATAATAATAATAATAATAATAATAATAATAATAATAATACCGTTTGGCACTACTTTTTGCGTAAACTCGTTAACGTAACGGTTCGCACGTACTTTCAAAAGTTCGGGCTATTTTTTGAACAGACTTTGTACTTCACCTGCAGAAAACAAGCTTAGCTTACTCCACACACGCAGAAACAAACTTTCTTATAATGTATTGATTAAAGAAACATCTGGCTAGTAGAGGGATTCGAACCAAGGACAGCAGTAATTAGACACATTATTCTTACCTGACTACAAGTTCACTTTAAATACAATATATACGAGAGAGATTCAGATTTAACCTTTATTTACTCATATGTTAACACGAAACAACTGATTTACTTACTGTTATTTCTCTGCCTTGTTTTGAACGCAGTGGCATATTTTTTGCGGTGGACTACAACTTTTTCTTTTCTCTCTCTCTCTCTCGATGATTTCGAGAGTGCCACTCTCTCAATACAGTCATTTTTGAAAGAATTATCGTATATTTAGACGTTTATATAGGCATAAATCTCTTCACCAAACTACCATCGTTCCTCCCACCTGTTGAGAAAACGTTAATGTTGAATCCTCGTGATTCCACACCTGGTCCGATAGATCGGATATAGGTTATTCATGGTTTCCCGAAATCATTCCTGGCGAATGCAGGAATGTTTCCTTGACAATTGCCATAGTCGATTTCCTTCCCGTTCCTTGCTTACAATCCTCCCCGGCTTCAATGTGCTGTTGTCGACGATCGCAGAACCTTAACAAAAAATTAACCAAACTGCATTTTGATTAAATTTTTTACCGTTTATCTTTTTTTCTCCGATTCGGCCACCTATCTTTGGAGAGGGGAGGAGAGAGAAAGGATCCTGTCCGAAGTCTAACCGTGCCTGTTAGGCCCGCCGTACAAAACCTATTGGAAGAAAGTTTTGTGTTGCCATCTTCTGCGAAACGTGTAACTTTGTGTGTTCTGTATGATAAGCGTATTTTTTGTTTGTGAAATATGTAGTTTATGATTCGGAGATAGGGGACCGTCCTAGCATCAACCTAGAGGATTGCGGGAAACCGCCTAAATACCGTAATCAGGATGGTCAATACGCAGAAGCCTATGGTCGTGCACGGTCCCGTTGTACCTCCCTTATCCGTAGTTCCACGCTTTGACGATATCACCTTCTTTCGTACCTACGAAACATGATGCACTGCATCCGGTGGTTGATGAAAATTCAAACAGAATAGTTTTAATTCCCGAACATCAGGGAATGCTGTTAATCCACGCATTTTTTATTTTTTTAAAAAGAATGCATTTAATTAAAATCGTGATTTATTTGATTCACAGTTGTGAGACCAGATTGAATGGTACTATAGGAAAACCGTTGGAAAAGTTTACCTAAGTCGTGTTTATAATTTCAATGCGTGAGGTGCGTGTTTTATTTTGCTGGTGGTTTATGGTAGCGGTTGCTAATGACGCCGTAACCAGACACGTCGCCCGTCGGGTGGTCTGGCTCTATAATTAATTCAGCGGGGACCGGCCAGAGCTGCGACGCCCTGTGATTGAGCGCCAATTATTGTCATCATCCGACGGCCGTCACTAATTGGCTGACGTCACACGACACTGCGACGACTTTATGCACCCTCTGCCGGTACAATGTGATACAGACATCGCTTTTAACCGTCAAAACCGAGGGTGGACACTTTGTCGCTTGCCGGACAACACTGATCTATACATATAATAAAACTGTAAGCATGAAAGTCTTTATATTTAAGATTAAAGAAAAAATTAACTGGGGGCACTATTATTAAGCTACAGAGAAGGATATTAATAATGCTGTGATTTTAGGTCGAAGCACAGAATCAGACAATGGACTAACAAAAACACTTTATGGCAGATTGATATCCCCATACATTTTAAAGTGCGATTTGAATAGTAATTGGAAAACTTATTTCCAAAGTTTTGACAGTATATTTTTTCCTTATGGCTTTAAGCCTCACCGACGTTGGGGTCATTAGAGGTTTGAAAGGAGAACGGAATAAGGCCATGATCTTTATAGGAACTATCTCGGCATTTCGGGAAACCAAGGAAAACGTAAATCTGGAATCCCGGACGAGGCATCATCGTGTCCGCTCACCCACCAGGCACCGTAACCATATGGAAACATAGTAAAGTACTTTTCATAGAACAAACCAGTGACATAACAAAGGGAATTAAAACCAGATAAAAATACACCCAGAACAGAAACAAGTTTAACTTTAAAAATTTTGGTTTATTCTAAACACTGTACCAGTATATATATATATATATATGCAACAAATTTAATATAAAATTATGTGAATGCAGATGATTCTGCAATATCGAACAAGCAATCTGACTCTGCGCACGATCTTCGAACTGCCATATTGCAGACGGGGGACAATGAATCAGAAACGGGAGGGCCTAAATCGGAGAACGAGCTTAACGACACAATTAGAAATGAACAGACCAAAAAATTTGAAATTCATCCTGACGATATAATAAAAGAAATACGAAATCTGAGAAAACATAAAGGGGCTGGTGTAGATAATATTACTACAGATATCTTAAAGATAGCCGGAATTGTACCTTATGTTGATACATTGAAATATTGGATACTTGCTGCTTACCAGAGGACTGGAAAATTCCGATAGTAGTGCCGGTACATAAAGAAGGGGAGAAGATATGTAAATGCAAAGAATAGTCAGCTTATTAGATACACAAATAAAAAACTAAAGGTTGATTATGATTATAAGGTGGGGGAAGAATTGCTTGTTGAAGACTTGAACTGTAAATATCTTGGCATTACATTTGATAACAAGCTTAACTGGGCAGGACACATTGGACAGGTAGTAGGAAAAGGTTTCAAAATTCTGCACTTGCTGGAGAGACTGATGAGGGGATGTACGAGAGAAGTAATGGAATTGGGTTACAAAACATTGGTCAGACCATTGCTTGAATATTGTAGTCTAGTATGGGACCCTCATTTTGAGTATCAAATACAGGAGTTGGGAGGGTGCAAAAAAGGGCTGCTAGATTTGTTTCTGGAAATTATCGTAGAATGCGATCGCTGGAATTGGATTAGTTGCAAGACAGGAGAAGGGTGAAGAGGGTCATAGGAGTGTACAAGGCGTATATTGGTGATGAGGCATGGAAAGATATTGGTGTAAGAATTAAACGTAATGCATGGAAGGGACAAGATGACCATGATCACAAGCTGCTACTTGATTTCAGGTACAAGGGTATAGGAAGATTCTCATGTTTAGGTTGTTGGATTACCAATTTATAACACAAACAACAAAGTGATTAAAATCATTCTTTCTCACGTCTTTCATTGATCTTTAACTACATAAATGTTGTTATCTATAGTTTTTAATTACACATCTTAAGCTGTTCTATGAGTTTAAACTATTATTGTGCAATCGGGGCATTTTGTAAAGATTTTAATCAGTTATGGTAAAAGTTGTTAATTTAATCATTATTTTACCACAATTTCTCTGTATAAATTTAAGGTTTAGCCTTCTGGCTTCTCGCTAACAATAGTCTGAAGGTTTGAGTAGTATATTGCAAAAGATTTACTCGTCAGAAGAACAATGCTGATAACATGTGTCTGATTCAAAGTTAATAACGACTGGTTCAAAGTTAATAAGATCCGTTTCAAAGTAAATAATATTTCACCAAGGACGTACTTAGAAACAACCAAAGTATTATTTTCTTTGACTTCCAAATACATCTCCTAACGCAGGATTTCTCAAAGTGGATTACGCGAACCCATTGGTGTTCGCGAATTGAACATAGGGGTTTCGGGACAAGAGTACGTTATGGCGGCTGACTAGATATCTCGAGAATGCAAAAGGCTACATGGTGAATTGAGACAGAAAATAACCACAATTGCTCCTAAAAATCGACTCAGCTTGCGACAAGAAACAAGCCCAACCATCAGATTAATTAATAACATGTAGGTCTTTACTTTCTGTAGTTTCTCAGTTTTTTTTTTTTTTTTTTTTTTTTTTTTTTTTTTTTTTTTTTTTAAATATAAAAGCCAGTATTTTATAAAAAAAAAGTGGGGGATTCGCCATTGTTTCGAAATTTCATATGGCTACGTGGAGCTATAAATTTGAGAAATACTGAAGTAACGGAACCATGTCATGTTTAGTTTCCATGCCTCGCGGGTTGCTCTCCCATACTTAGTATTAAAGGCTGACGTTTGAGCCGTCTTGTTTCGGGTTTTTTCTAGGGCGGAACTGTATTTAGATGTGTTTCAAACACACTACTAAACACATTTCAACGTAGTTACACGCTGGAAGAAGGCCGAATCAGGTCGACCGCAAGACCGTTACTTAATAATTCGGCATCATCCAGGAATTCCATTGCGAAGACATGTGATATTCCTACGTTTGACTGTAATTTGAAAATTTAAGCATTAGTAACTGAACGACAGCACATAATGAGCGCATTCAAATTGTTTGGTGGTCCCCATTTATTTTTGGAGGAACCCACTCTTCCGAAAGACACTAGCGTGCAGCCAGGCTTAACGTCACAATCCGAGGGTCGATTCACCATCAACATTGTACCCTCACCGCATACACACAGCGGGGAGGTTTGGGATATAACCCAGGACTCGGGCACACAATCTGGCGATTAGGAATCGTGCACCACCTCTCTCCTACCAAATGGATCGGAGTAGTTTCCTTTTCCTTCCCCGATTAGCCTTCCTGTGAGTTGTTGTAGGTGTGAATGGCTGTGACAGTGTGTGTGCTGACTATAGAGTGTTGTTTGTGTTTTATGAAGTGAGAAATGAAGAATGGAATGTATGAAACCCCGTGCCCACCCATTCAAGCCTACTCTTCCGAAAGACATCCCACCGCGCGAGAGTAAATGCACATGACTTCCGGTACCATTTTTGTTTAAAGACTTCTGGTTACGTATAAATTATGAGGTATTGTTGGATATGCTGGTGAAAATCATGTAGGAATCATACTGAACGTTAAATTCGGCGTGATATAATTGGCAGTTAGGTGGCGTACAGATGAAATTTCCTACCCTTTACAGCATATATCTTTTTTTTATGTAGGGCCTATAGGGCATCAGACTATGCCCCACGTTGGTGGTGGTCCTATGTTTAAAGCCAATTAGGAGTCATTCGAGCTGTACAACATCATTCTTCTCTCGTGAGGGGACCGCTGTCACAGACACGTGACCGGCACTGGTGACACAATGGCTGGTTTAATGCGGCAGAATAGAGAGCGCAGAACATCATACGAGCACAACACACACACTCAAACGTGACAGTTCAACACCTCCTTGTTAATAATAATTTGTTTCTTCTTTCCTAAAAGGATATTTTTTTTAAGGGAGGGGGCAGTTAGTAAAATTACAAAACTAAAAAGTGTACCTATTAGCGCATAAAGTATAAAGTGGGGAAAGTATATAATCTCAAACGGTCGTGAAACAATTTCAGTACTGCGGTTATTATAAGGAATTCTGAAAGTCTGTTAACGAATCCATAAAACCGGATAGTGTACAAATCTTTTGAGCATCTCCTCCTAAAATACAGTAGTATGTAGAGGCCTGGATACGGGTTAGATGCCGAGAATGATCACGCGTTTTATGACCGCTTACTACTTACACTTTTATGGAGTGCGAGTATTTAAGAGGTTATCGCCCAGTTGAAACAGAAATAGTTTGGTGACCAAATTATTTTGCTTTCAGTTCCTCTGGTTAACATCATCTTCAACAATTTCCCGAGGCATGAAATTATTCCTGCGAGTGAATTAATAATATTGCCATGACAGGATAGATAGGGTCAAATATTAACAAATGGGTCCTTAATTTGCTTTGTGAAAACATGATGGATCGACGGCTGGCTCTGCCACTATCTTCATTTGCACTCGTCGACGGAATACATAGGATCTGAGTTCTTTCTTTTTTCCTTTTTACTAGGCCTCTGCGGCACGTCCGTCGGTCCGGTTCATTGAAACAGGGAGATAATTTGGGGCAAGGAGCTGGAAGGAATATGACCTTAGCCTTTTGAAGGAAACATACCAGCATTTGCTTGGAGTGATTTAAGGAAACCATGGAAATCAAAAATCTGGATTGCTAGACCGGGAATGGAACTCATGCCCTCTCCAATTCGAGGCTAGGACATAAAAGTCCACCCACTAAGTTCAGTTAATTAGATAACAACGCACTGCCTTTTATGGAGCACCACTTTTAATTGTCCAGCAAAAGCTCATCCGATTCCGGTAGACGCTACTACATCCGTACAATATAATTTGTAGCGTGAGAGAACCGCACCCCTACATGTGTCCAAATATAAACGAGTTTACCGACCATGGTGGATAAGTGGTAACGCTGGGACCTGGCTTTCGGGAGAACGCGAGTTCAAATACCCTTCAGACTATCTACATTTTGCGCCCCTATCCTTTTCCGACTTTAATAATGAGCCGTATAGCTCTAAAATATTCATTTGGAAACGAAGCGCCGTGCCCTGAGGAAAGTAATCTTCTCAAGTCCAAAAATCTACACATGGTGATGAACCCAACCAAATTGCATCTTGATGATACCATAGTTCTTTATATATATATATATATATAAAGATCTCAACAACGGGCGTGGGGTTTAGTATGACGAAAAGCATAAGAAACTAACATAAATGACCTTTCCTAGAAAGACAATAGAGAAAGTCGTCGTCTGTTCCACTTAGAAATCCGTGTCAGCCTAGTATTCCCGTTGTGGCTTGACTTACTACTTCATACTGCTTTCTGTAAGTTGTTTTTTATTTTTTAAGGAAACGTGTTAATTAAAAAATGTTTGTATTAAATGTAGTGAAGTACAATTAGTATACTTCAGTTACATAGTTAATAACAATTTTAATATAAGTAGGGTCTAATGTTAGCTACAGTTAATTTACTATTCTTTTAATTTTGGATGAGTTTTTATGTGATTAATTTTAACTGTTTGCAGTTTTAATCACTTTTCTCTGCAATTTCTTTTTAAAGTAATAAATTATTATTCAATACATGGCAAGGCAATTAGTATTCAGATTGTATTTATACTCTGAATCCTATACCGTCTAGCCATTATTTTACTGAAATATGTTTTCAGTTTTGTACAATTTGGTCGACTGTCTTTGAATACCTACTTATACGAAACTGTTATAATATTTATTGATATAAAATGTTTAAATACGGTCAATGTAGTATAATCACAGTATTAATATGTAGTTAAACTATGTGATAAAGATTTTAAAATTCTTTTATTAGTGTTAAAAACCTAATTCTATATTTTTTTATAGCAGCTAGCGGCCAGAATATTGGGCGAACAGAGGAACTTAAAGAAAGCTAAAATTATATATAATATATTTTACAAACCTGGAATCGATATAAGCAGTCAGAGATAATCGATTGCTTCAGTTGTAAACAAATGCGCAGTTTGTCCCTGGTTTGCGACATGGCCTGCGCAGAATGAACATTTTACTCTTGGTCCTGGCCGAATTTCAACCTAACCATGATCACTATGACAAAACGAACCTATTTAGGTTGATATGATCCCTGTACCTAATTTTTGTGTCATTTTTACAGTGCTTCTAACATTTCGCGGTTGCGGAGCATCCCATATTTCGGCATTTTTAATTTCATTCGTGGCGACCTTTCCGGAAAAGGAGAGTGCTAAACGGGAAGAGGACACTATAAGGAAACTGTTAATCCAAATTTCAACAGGTCAGTAACAGTTTTTCACTGGTGGAGAATGTCCCACCCCACCCAAAAAATATAGTAAGCATATTTAATACATGTTACAAATAGATTATTAAAATAAAAAATTAATTTGCGAACGTGTGTGTGCGCGTGAAATAGGATCGGAGGAAACGTTCTTACTTGAATTCCCCGCATTGAGATACTCTGTGGTCTTTGGTAAAACGAAAGACTCGGATAAAGTAGAGATTAATGTTTGAAGTTATGAAAGGAATACTTTGAAAAGGAATGTAGCGATTCTGCCAGATACTGTATGGTCATTTGATTATTTAAAATGTTAAACTTTGGTTAAGTGTCATTTTGATTTTTTTAATTTCAGTAATTTCATTAGAGAGAGAGAGAGAGAGAGACAAGAAAAAAGGAATACTTATTTGCGTGAAATTCAAAATGATAATAGACCAAATTTAAATAGCGAACACACAAAATGACGAAATTATTTTGATAGATACATATAAATGCGCATGTTGTCATAAAGCTAAAGCAGTTTTCCGGCCTTAAGTCAAAATGAATATTTTAAATCATTGTATGATGGAATTCAAATGAACCATCGATAAATACATTTCATCATTTGCTATGGTTAGATTAGAAGCTAAAATTTAGCATACAGTCACGCATGGAGTGTATCATTTTAATATTATAGGTAATGCAGAGAATTACTAGATTATTACTCTTTCATGAAAGAAACTAAACAACTTAATGAATTACGGTCGAATTTCGATCGCTGGGCGATCACTAGTACGTTATAAATATCCACCCATGCTGGCGAACCTTCAGGTACAGGCATAAAGAGTCAGTGCAAGGTTTTAACCCCTCGTTTCTTTCATGTTATTATTCCTGATTTTCGCTAATTTGCAGCTGACTTCAAGACATTAATGAAAAACGAATCTGTGAGGGTTACGCCGGAAGCAGATAGGACAGCACATTACGGTGTGCTGCTGTTACGTATATTACTACTGTTAGTGCCTACGGACGGCAAATAGGAATGCGGAGCTCTACCTCCACTAATTCTTCGGTAATACGGCTTGAAATCTGTGAAAACCCATTGCCTTTATCTGCCTATTGCAGCTGTAATGTACACCAGAGGGATTAAAAGGTGAATACCTTTCATACGGAGCCACGGGGTGCCAAAATTCAATTTTTGTTCATATCTCCACCATTTGATGAAATCCTCCAATCCTTCCTATGATGCCGTCATCTGTTGATCTTAGTATACTCCTTACGACGTTCATTCTTCATTACCTTCTTTAATTCTTTTTTTACAATTTTTCTTTTCAATCCTTCCCTTACAGAGTTTCATTTATAAATTAAATAATCGATCTAGCAAGCCTTACAATAAGTCACGGCATGTTATTTTTTAACTAGCCAAAAAAACCCGTCAAAAATGACGGGTTTAACGGACTGTGCTGGCAATTGATTTCATTTTTGTTGTTTACCTAGATAGAAATTTTATAAAATAAAGCTCACTATGCTGTAATTTCTCGTCCCTTGTGATGTAGCAAAAAGTTTCAGTTGTCAATTTGGTCCAGGTTGCATTTCAGCATAACTACAATCTTCGCCAATATAGCTGGTAGAAAATCAAAGCTTCATTCACACGCGAATTTATACATTCCCTGAATCGCATGTCAATGTCATGATGCATCTATACCAATCATGCATCATGCGATACAAACTTGATCCAAAATCTTCACAGTTTCTTACAACTTTCTTATTGTCTATGATGAAGATGGATGTTTTAACGCCTGGCACAGCTTACATTCGGCTGAAATAATGACCCCAGTGAAAACGAAGGATGCTAAAAATAAATCTTAACTTCTTACGTCATGTAATATTAGTTTCAATTGTGGTTTAGGTTGCATAGATCGCGAACAATTTGGAACTTCTTTCATTCAAACCAAGTAATCATGTCACTAAAAAAAAAGCAGCTAATAATCAATATGACAATTTAAACAAAATTCATACTTTTCTTTCAGTATTGTAGAAATTCCTTTCTTAGCAATTGTTGAAATAAATTGAATTGTTATAAAATAAATGCAATTCCTATTGCCTGGCGCTATTACAAAAGGTTTCTGTTGCTATCCTGAATTAATAATTTCAATAATAGGTACAGTTTAAATTATTTGAAAAAAAGCTAAATTATTCATGCCCTCTGCCGTAGCGTCAAATGCCAGTTGTAATTCTGATCCATTTTAAGTAACACTTTAACCAAATTTTTTTCTACATTGATGCTCGAAATACAAAGCTTTTATCTTAGAATATCTATGGACAAAGAATTTAAGGGATACTTGAATATATCAAAAGAATATTACGTAAATATAAGCATCTAATGATTGAAATATCGATTTTAACGCAATACATACTTTTATTTCAGTATTCTGTGAGTTAATTTATTCACTGTTGCTTGGAAATGATATTAAATAACGCGCACTCCCACAAATAATATCGTAAAGCGTGAACTCATAGGCAACGTCATAGCTTGACGTCACCGCGTGACATGACGTAGGTGCGACACCGCTACATCTTGTCTATTATACTAATAGATTTTTATGGATACTCCATTACAACTATTATTTTCAGAAGCTCTTGGTGTCTTACTTTATTTAGCAACAAATTTCCACAATTTCCTGCAAATACTTATTTTTTCTGGTATCAGCTGGCTGCAGACCCGTCCATACAGGTTCAGAATGAACTTCCTAAGAAGATATGAGTCGATGAATTTTTGATGTTGTAGTAAATAATAATAAAACCGAAAATATCCTTTCGAACAACAGGTTCATTGGTAATAATGTCTGTTGCATATAATTAATAGAAAAACTTCGATGTTCAACTTTGTAATACTTTATAACAGTTAATAATGAATGTTTAGCGGAAAAGGGGTTTAAATAAAAAAAAAATTGAAGTGTAAATACGCGGAGCAAAATTCTAATCCAGACACGACATCGTAATTTATAAATTAAATTTATTTTTAAAGACCGACGATATTAATTCTGTTATTTTACTTACTGTTAGACAATTCAATGGAAACATGATACCATTTGTAGCTGGAAGAGGATAAACAAAATGAAAACAAAAAAATTGATTGAAATTTTGCAAGGTTTCAAATCTTTTTGTATGGTGGCGAAATATGTGCAGCAAGAAAAAAGTATTTCTATTCAGAATTCGTCGATTAAGCGGCGTTATGTAACCTGCCTTGGACGTCGACTTAGCAGGGAGGTGGGTGAGCAGATCCACGTGTCCCCGAGGTCCTGCGGGATACAGGGAGAGTTATCTACAGCACCAGCTTGGCGTGTAACCAGAAACAGTCTGGGAACGGATTCCGCCAGCACTTCAACGCGGGCGACCGTAACTATCAGAAGACAATGAATTACCTACAAATCAAACCACCATAATGACTTCGGAGAGTTTTGGAATTATATTGGTCTTTGCTGTAGCATCTTCTTTCGCTTACAAAGGGGGAAATCCATATTCTAAGTATACTTCATAGAGTCAGGGCCGGCATTAGGGAGGGGCAAGCGGGGCAAAAGTAACCCGGGCCCGAGCATCCGAAAGGGGCCGTTCGTCCTGGGTGACTAATAAATACAAATAAACTTTAAAAAACTTTCTTAAAAAAGGAGTTTTTTTAATTTTTTTGCATATCAATTTTCTGATTTTATCAAAAAAACAAAGTTTAAAAAAAAAAAATTGCCGGAGGGAGGAGAGAGGGAGGGGGCCCTAAGAACCGGGCTTTATCCGGGGCCTGAGAATTCTATCGCCGACCCTGCATAGAGTAATACACTTCACGGTTATTAGAGTTAATATTACTAAAATAACGCCTTACAAACGCTAATATATAAAAAAATGCGTGATGGAATAATGGATGAGCTGGTAGCTGATAGTAGTAATTACGACAAACAATAAATAGAAACTAGAAAATGGAGACACCACTAACGGTTTCGTATTAATTTCATATCTGGCTTATAAAGCAGAAACACGAGATTTGTTTACTAAGCATACGTTGATAATGACTTTTTTTAATTAAGACTTTACACCTAGTTGGAGTCATTAGAACAGAGAGAGGATTCTTGACAAAGAAAGGGAATCAAATCTGTCTTTGTTTTATGAAGGAATCACTGTGGCAATCGCCCAGTGTGATTTCGGAAACCATGCAAAACCGAACTCTATATGACTGCTCCAAGGATTCAACTTACAACCTGCCGGGTTCCAGGATGGTCTTTAAAGTTAACCCCTCCCAAGACTTTTTAAATTCTGTTGTAAGAATATATTTTAGCCAGTAGACCTTCTGAGAAATATTAACTAAGGGATAAAATATAGATGGAGTAAGATGAGTACAAGTTTTGATATCAAGTAATACAATAAAAGAGTCTAAAAACCCATAGCCTATGCAACGATACATTGTGCACGTCTTTAGGTATTTCTAATGTCACTATGCAGAGGCCATAGACATTGAACTTTGGATCGAGTGCATCTGCGAAATAGGATGCTTTTTATGTCTATCAACGCGGCTAATGAACTAGTTGACTGAAAACGCAGTGTTTCTTTAATTTGGCAGCAAGGTACCAGATTATAGTTATGGTGTGAGTTCCCTCCCATTCATAGTCCCCATTAGTTTTTCTGTTCTAAGTGACCCACCGAGAGTGCTGGGTGAGCAGTAACGCATTCAGGAGGACACAGTTTCGAATCCCGGTCCGGTCATCCAGATTTAGGTGTTCCATGGTTTCCCCAAATCACTCCAGGCGAATGCACATGGCCAAGTTCCTTCCCGTTCCTTGCTCCCAGTCCTTTAATTCCTTTAATGATCTCGTCGCCGACGAGGCAAAAAGCCATTAAAAAATCTAACTTTCCACGAAGTCAACAGAACAAGGATGGAGTTTATAATTTCTTTCGTTGCACTTTTGTTATGGTCGTTACTAAGACGTGATTCAGACGAGCAAACTTCTAAGTAGATGTATTTTATCTAGAAATCATAGTTATTAACTAAATGAATGTAAATTTGCATGACGCATCAACGGTCTGGTTGCAATCTGAATTTTTACATTTGTCCTTCATTGTCATTTCCAAGTTTAATTCGCTAATTCTACGCTTATCAATGGAGTATAATGCGGTATGTAAAAAAGACCTTACAACTAAGCCAATGGATTTGTCGTTTTATGTGTGTGTGTCGGTCTGTCTGTTAAGTGAACGGCTTGTGCACAGTAGATCATTATAACTGGATAATTTTAGGTATGTAACAGGTAGCTGACCCTGCCAGCTTAGGGGCTGGCCTCACTTTTTAAAGGCCAGCGGTTCGAGTCCACCCTCGGGTGGGGGTAGCTTTAATTACATGTTGTGAAGAATCAAAAAAATACAGCTCGTTTTATGGTTCCCATTACCAAATGCTTCTTTAGTTTTTTGATGTAACTGGAGGAAAATCACCCATGGTCTTTATGGTGGAAACATCCCAACTTTTGTTTGGAGTTATTTCGCGACACGGTGAAAAACCGAAATTCGAATGAATGGCATAGCCATCGAACTCGCCTCCTCTAGAACGTCCGATCCAAAAATTAACTGCTCACCCACCAGACACGGATGATGATATAGATGCTACAGGACTACATAGGGACGGTGGATTGATGAAAAAGATGCATTAAATGGGTTCTCATGAAGCATATGGAGGTTGCATAAGTTAGTCACTGTTATTCCTTGTTTCTGAGTATCAGTTCTTTCTGACATGGCATTTGGGCGAATTGCGTTTGATTGTAGGTTCAGCCTTCCGGCTTTAAGTTTCCTATCGTTTTTACGGATCATTCCTTCATAAATGCCACGAGCTATTACCTCAACTTTCAATTTTGTAATTACCTCACCATCGACACAAGTAGTTCAAATGTCAGTTTGGTGGTTGGAGTGGCTGCTTTTTATTACTTTTGCCAAATCATTTGTTCACTGACATTGATCGTGATTAATCGAAGCATTGAATAGTTTCTATCGAAGTTCGATGACCTTTCTCAAGATTGAGGATCATTCCAGATAACGTGGCCCCTTTGAAATACCGAAAAAAATTTACTTTCCCTGCTTTTCCTCGTATAAAGAATAAATATTCCGAATCACTTCCGTTGTTTTTTTTATTATTTTTAAAATATGGCATTCGGCCTTTGCTACCATTTAATCATCTCCAATTTGTTTTTGTACCTACTGTTGTATTACGATATTGTGGACACTACTATGAGGACAACCCAAGACGAACACAACACTTAATTAAAATCATCCATGTCCGAGGCCGGAGTCGAACCGGCGGCCCTTGCAATGTGAGGCCAGTGTGTTAAGGCGTGTTCCCTCGATCCCTTGTAACGAAGGCGAGACGGGACGGGACTTCATTAGCCGAAGTGTAGGGATGACCGCGGGCCGCAGGTTAGTCCTAGCTTACCTCGCTGACACCTCCGCACCACGTTGCCTAGTGTCTTTTGGCACAGAGCACTTTACAGCAACAGAAGAGGTGCGCACCGCTGCTGCAAACCGATGTCAACAGCACACCGCTACACACGCCTGTGATGTTTTCCGACTCAGAGTGGGTAGCTGCGTCTCGTCTCCGCTAGCAAAGGCGGCCCTGTTCCCATGGCTTGTGGTTGAGTATTCGTCCCGTCCCGTCCCGTCTCGCCTTAGTTACAAGGGATCGTGGGAACGCGCCTTTAGACTCTACACTGCCAAGACCGCCCTTCCGTTGCCTTTAAGCTTCAGTCATACTCAATATATAGAAGTTATTCTCCACTTTAAAGCCCGTTTTCTTTAGCATACAATAAAAAAAATTGCAAAATTCTAGGCATATCCACAAGCAGCAGTTTAAATGTGACATCATAAAATACCTCCCAAGACGACAACCATAAGCAAATGCTGGATACTTACGTAGCAATCTCATAACTCTGCCTTCCAAACCAGACTCAAAGGTCCTTATGTTAGAAATCGAATGTTGTCAAGTGAGTCGGGAGGCGTTGACATGGGACCGAGATAGCATCCCGAGGCGTAGCTAATCCCCTGGGAACATGTGTAGGCTGCTCCTGTCGCCGCCCGGCGCATTGTACTCCAGCCGTCATTACAGGGTTCGGAGGGGGCGTTGGATTATTGTGTAATCCGGCCTTTGTGCGCGCTCACAAAGCGAGGCGAGAGCCAAATGCGCAATGTCGCGACACCCCACCTGCCGGCCGCCCTCAAAATCTACAATCCGCACTGTCCCGGTACCATTATCATTTATTTTTCTCAGTTGAAACAGCTACAATCGCGTATATTCAATTTTTATCTCTGCCTGTCCTATCAGTTCAACGTTAGAGCGCCCTTTTTAAAGTGTTACTCATTAATTTGGTTAATATACTTTAGCCTTGTCATTCGAATAAAATATACAATTGATAGAAGCGAACGCTCTTGTATGTAATTAATTCCCAAACGACTTATTTATTAGATCTTATGACAAAACGTAGCAGAATTGATTATTTTTGAGGGGGAATTCACAGGTCAACGATACGTACACACACACACACACACACACGTATATATATATATATATATATATATATATATATATATATATATATATATATATAAGATTCACATGATTATTTACCAGATATCTTTTTAAAAATATTTGCTAACTGCTCCTGTTTCTTCCATTTCTGTTTTCCCCGAAACAGTGATGAATGCGAAGTTGCGGGAAGAGAGAAATAGTGGTTCCCTTAAATTTTATTAAAAGCTAGTTGTTCATTTATTTATAAATCTATATTTAGACTGTGGTACCAGTAATCATACTCTGAATGAAAACCAAAAATTACTATCTAGTTCCCGATGCACGAAAAAATACTTTTTTCTTTCCTTTCGTATACTTCTTTTCTTCCTCTTACAAAGATGTGTATACATTAAAAAAAAATAAGTTGACCATCTTAGTGCTCTGTTTAGATTTCGGAATTTCAGGTGTGGAATTTTTGCAGTTAAACTAATTTTCACTTATCCCAAATCTTGATTTGTCATACCGAGCATGGTGGGTGAATGGTAACGCTATGACCCCGCATTCGGGAGGACAAGGGCTCGAATCCCCTTTTGGCCTTCTGGATTTGGGTGTCATACAGTTTCTCCAAATAACTCCACACGAATGCCGGGATGATTCCTTCAAATGGCCATTGCCAAATTCCTTCTCGTTCCTGGCCTCCAGTCCTTTTCCGCCTCTAATCATCTCGATGTCAACGAGGGTATTATTTAATAACAACTCTAGTTAAGAAATCGCGATGATATGAATTGCCAGAAACTGAAAGAAAAATATGTATTGTGTCACAATAAGTAGTTGCTTTTTGTTTGGATCTTCAGTCGATGTATTGTATATATTTTTTTTCCACACTCTGTCCAAAGATATATACTTCATTAGAACATAATTAAGATTATGAGCTTTATTTAATAACGATTGCAATTAGCTAAGCAACTTTGATGAAATATATCGTCAGAACACTGTAGTCAACCCGTTAATTTTAACGGGCATAAAAGCTATTTATATTAGATATAGATGCTTTCGCTATGTTCTCTGTAAGCAAGCTCAAAGAAATCATTTTTGACCGGCTTATAAGTTAGTCGTATGTTATTGTTCGTCGTAAATAAGAGGAACAGTCTAGTCGCAACCTTCGGAGAGCGAACTTCCTTGTTCTCGCGGAACGACTACGTACAGTTGTTGTTGTGTGGACGGACCAGGAAAACATACATATCGAGTCAAAGTGTACAGTGAAGTTATAGCAGTGACAGGTGAAATACAAGACATTATCTACATATAAATTAAATACTCCTCTCAGCGAGAGAGTAGAAGAATCATCGTAATCTTCGCTCAACGCCGCCTCTAGAGTGACCAGCATCGACCATGTTTGGGGGCCTATATGGCGAGGGAGGAACTCACAGCATAGAAGAAGCATCTACTAGTGATACAAATTTCAGACACAACCCAACAAGTATGGTATTACCAACTACACTGAATACAACCACCAGCCCATTAACAGAAGAGGATAACCCAGCTAGCATTACACCTACCCTACTTGGTCTGCAGTCGGACGATCCCATGGGAGACTTCCAGCTTTCGAACCTCAAGACGACGAAACGGCAGATACCTGAAGAAGAGGAAGGAAGGAGATCCACGCAGCAAGCAGAGAAACTAGCAAGACTATCAACAGACGTCGCAACACCACATCGTCCAGCAGCCTTCTACAGCACGGAGCCGACACCAACAAACGGCATCAATTTGCAGAACCAACAGCAGAACTCAATGGCCAACAGGTACGAGGCAAGTGATTGTGGTCCATACATAGTAATAGTAGAAGGAAAGGACAAGAATATTGGGCGTATTCACCCAATGGCAATAGGAAAACTCATGAGGGAGCAAGGTATCATGATTTCTCACAACTTAGTAAACATTTCCAGTGTCGGGCGCAATAGAATTAAAATAGAAACCAACAGCAAAGATTCTGCAAATAACCTAGTAACCTCGGAAATATTCGCTAGACATAACTTGGAGGCCTACATCCCTAGATCAATGATACAAAAACAAGGAGTTGTGAGAAATGTAGATACCCTGCTTAGTGAAGCAGAAATTCTTTCGGTAATAGAAAGTGAATTCCAAGTATTGAATATCAGGCGGTTCACGAAAAAAATAGATAAATTAGGGAAACAAGAAACTATACCATTACCGGTATGCGTTTTAACATTTAGAGCGCAAGTCCTTCCCCAATTTGTTTACATTCACGGCGTTAGATGTAGGGTAGAACCTTACATACCCGCCGTCATCCAATGTTACAAATGTTTACGTTTCGGACACGGCAGTAATCAGTGCCGTAGTCAGGTCCGATGCAGCTTTTGCTCAGCGGACCACAACATTGATGCATGCCCTAAGACCGCTCCACCATGTTGTGCCAACTGCACAGGACAACACCTAGCAACTGATCGGGTATGCCCCAACTACCAGAAAGCTAAAATAATTAAACAACACATGATATACAACAACGTCAGTTTTAGAGAAGCATCAGCTGCACTGGAAAATAGAGCCTACGCCCAGACAGCAGCAAACCCCAGCCCTAGATTCAAGAGCAATACTGAATTCCCTCCCCTACCAACTATATCTCACGCCCCAATTATCCAGAACTCCAGCACCAGTTACCGGGAAGGAACCTATCTAGCGCTTCAACCTAATTCACAACAATCCGCACAACAAACGGAGAAAACATTGTATAGTCGAACAAAAGAATCGCAGCCATATGCCAACACAGCAAATTTAAGCACTAAGGGAAACGAAGTGAGAATTCCCCAAAAAATTGTTCTGGAGAAGTAACGGACCATACCAACCTATAACCCACAACCCGTACTACCCACCTCTCCCACATAGTACCTTAGAAGCACCACATAACTATCATCAAACAGGGAGACACCAACTCCCAAATACTGAAATCCCACTGATAGAAAAACTGATGACTTTCATAATATCTATCACTGAGCTAGTCAGAACCAACGGCACGGTGGACCCTGTACAAGTAATCAACTCACTCCAGCAAATTATTAATTCCTCCACTCCATGAACCCTACAGCTAATTCAAGGCACCACAATCTCCCCCCTTACACAACTCAACTTAACCTCCTTCAATGGAACGGAAGGTCCGTGTACTCAAATAGGGAAAGCTTGATCATCGAGCTACGTAATAGTAAAATCGATATTGCACTATTATCTGAAACTTGGTTCCAACCACAGAAAGAAATCAACTTTAAGCATTACCAGACATATCGAAACGACCGCCCAGACGGAAAAGGAGGAGTCGCAATCTTGATTAGACATCACATACCACACGAACCGGTAAAGTTAGTTCCCACCAACTCCCCATTCCAAGCTATTTCTATTCGATTACGCCTTAAAAACCTCGAATGCACAATTATATCTTTATACTGCCCCCCGCGAAGTAGAATAAGTCGAAACGACTGGGACCATCTCTTTAAACAAATACACCCCCCATATATTATAGCGGGCGATTTCAACGCCCACAGCAGGAGCTGGGGCTGCCAACAGGACGACCCCTTTGGCTTGGACATATTAGAAAGAATAGAAGACCAAAATCTCGTCATAATGAACAATGGATCCCCTACGCTAATCCCAAGAGTAGGACGGAATCCATCAGCCGTGGACTTAACACTCTGCTCTCCATCTATTGCATCCGTAACTACGTGGCAAACATTAACCGACAGTTTAGGATCGGACCACCTACCTATCAAAATCACGATAGGTTGCAACACCAACTTCGATTGGAAGGGACACCCCACGAAACACTGGAACACCAGCCAAGCAAATTGGGCTCTATATAAAAAATACTTAGAGGAAGAAGTTAGGAACATCCCCACGGATATCTCGGCCAGGGAGGCATACAAACAGTTGATGCAAGCCATCACAACAGCTGCAGACAAATCAATACCGCTTAAAAAACGACGTAAACACACAAGTAACCTCCAGCAATTTGGTGGAATATGGAGTGCTCTAAAGCAGTGGCCAAAAGGAGGTTAGCACTCAGAAATTATCGCAAGGAACCGACAGTAGAAAGATTCTTAACCTACAAAAGAACATGCGCATACACCAAACGAATACTGCGAACTCAGAAACGACTCAGTTGGATGCAATACTGTGAGGAACTGGGGAAAGATACAAACACTAGCACCATTTGGCAACAAATAAGGAACTTGAAGAACAGGAAAACGTTCACTTCAAGCAGTAAGTTAGACAGCTCATGTATAGAAGCCATAGCGGAAAGAATTGCCCCCGATAGTGTTAACCATAAAAACTTTAGATATTCTCCGAACGCAGAACAACATTCCGAACATGAACTGTGCTCTCCATTCACAATTAAAGAAGTGGAACGAAATATTAAACAGTGCACCTGACACGACACCAGGCAAAGATAGAATACATTACTCGATGTTGCATAATCTGCCTTCCAATGCCCTACAGCTCCTAACTAAAATCTTCAACGAAATATGGATGAAGCAACCGAGTCCCATAGAGTGGAGAACTCAGATAATTATACCAATACTAAAACCCAACAAAGATCCCAAGCAACCAGGATCGTATAGACCTATTTCCCTGATGTCGTGTGTATCCAAAACATTAGAACGCATCGTAAAAAACAGATTAGAATATTGGATGGAAAAAAACAACTTACTAGCAACATCACAATTTGGTTTCAGGAAAGGAAAAAGTACACTCGACAACATATCATTAATTACTACAGATATCAATATTGCATTCGCACGGAAATTTTACTTAGGGGCAATATTCTTAGATATCACTTCAGCTTATGACAACGTTGTTATCAACATTCTGATGCAAAAGCTCTCCATCTTGGGAATCCCACATGAGTTTGTAGCAGGGATACACTCGCTCATATCGGAAAGAGTTATATACATTTCAAACTCAGGGGAACTGGTAGGCCCCCGTTGGGTCTACAATGGACTCCCACAAGGAGCGATATTAAGTCCTCTCCTTTATCTGATATACACTCACGACTTAGAAAAAATCTTTTCCCCAAGTATTCTAATCCTCCAATTTGCGGACGACATCGTTATATACACTATGAGCTCATTAATAGAAGATGTCTTCGAACAGTTGTATGAAGCGATACAGACATTCATCAAGTGGGCCCACCGGAACGGACTAGACATATCTACTGAGAAATCATCCGTAGTCATATTCTCCAAACGCAACATTCCAGATATGGCCAGGATACAACTAGGTCCCTTTTCATTCCCAGTACATAAACAGAGCCGATTCCTAGGAATGATATTGGATTCCCGTCTAACTTGGAGAGACCATATTCAACATATAATAGCCAAATCAGACCAACGACTTAATATCCTAAGAGCAGTGGCCGGAGCGAGATGGGGATCCCACCCCAACGCACTTCTGCTCCTATATAAATCAATGATTAGATCTATCATAGACTATGGCAGCGTCTTTTACGCCAACGCCACAAAAGACGCATTGCGGAAATTAGATTCCCTGCAGTATCGCTGCCTCAGAACATGTTTAGGAGCATTCAAATCTACACCAACCAACGCCTTACTAGTGGAAGCAGGCGAAATGCCACTCAACATAAGAAGACAACTACTTACAGAGAAGTTTATAATCGAAAAACTGAGTAGCACCACACACCCACTAAAGGAACGGTTAGACAACCTCAAACACTGTAAAAAAGGAAATAAACAGACTGGCGCGCTAAGCAACATTCTTCTACTTAATATGTACAAAACGTGGGAAGAAAGGAGCGTTAACATAACGAAGTTTTCTACACACCCGATATTCCAAGCTCCTTACCAGCTCCGATGTCTAGACACAAAAGTAATGTATTTGGAACACACGCCGGGAACCAACGCCAACTACGCCCTGAACGCCCTGCTCGATAGCCAATACCCAAATTCACTCCATATATACACAGATGGATAAAAAATAACTCAGGAGAACGAGTCGGCAGTGCATTATATTGCCCCAAAACGCAGTACAAAGCCCTATACTCCTTACCACCGCAAACTACAATATATGTGGCAGAAGCGGACGCGATATTAGAAGCTGTAAGATACGGCCGGACCAGAAGATCTAAGAAGGTAGTCATAATAGCCGACTCCTTGAGCGTCATCAGAAGCATAGCAGAACCAAGGTGGAATTATAGGATGGCACCACTACTGATAGAAATACTAAAAGAAATACACACAAGCAACAACATAGGCATCACAACAAGCTTAGTATGGGTTCCCTCGCATAACGGGATTAAGTTCAATGAAACTGCGGACAGACTAGCCAAGGAAGCTATCGCATACGGACAAAGAAAAGAACTACTACTACCCCCATCAGCATTTATACAAGATATTAAACAGCGAGCAAGAAATAGATGGCAAACAGATTGGAACAATACGATGCACCATAAAGGATCCTTTTACGGACATATCCAACCACATATTCCTTCCAAACCCTGGTTCTACAGCTGGAAAATCAACAGACGCCACTTAATTAATATAATCAGAAGCAGATTCCACCACGGAAACTTTCCCAGCCACTTGAACCGGATAGGACTAAGAGATACCCCCAGATGTGACTGTGCCGATCGAGCAATAGGGGACATCAACCACCTGCTATTCTCCTGCAAAAAATACACCAACACCCAAAACAAAATGCTGAAGGAACTCACAAGGTGCAACTATCCCCTTCCCAACTAATTTAGCCATCCTGCTCTCTTCCAACAACCACTCAATATACAGAACCATAATGTCCTTTTTTAAAGAAGGAAATATTCAAATATAAGACAAAGCTGATAAGCCAATCCTAGACCAACAGCCATAAACTAAGTAGATACACTAACCCTTCACAAATACTCCACATTATCTAGAACTTACACACTAAAGCAACACCCAATGAGAATAGTTACAAATACAAGTACGCAACATTATTCTCACCAAAGGATCCAAATAGATCAGGCAACCACAGAAACCATTTCATGAACTTTCAATTGTGGTGGAAATATACAAAAAGCTGCCCCTGTCTTTTGGCTTTTGGCGACTACTCACACTGTTCAATTGAAAAGGTAATAACGTGAAAGATTTTATAAAGAAATTGTAACCCATTTCTCATGGGACTTATGAACCATTGTAAAATAAAGGATAAGAATTGTAACTTAACTAAACATTAAAAATAAACCATTGTAAAATTTAATGTAAAGAATTGTAACTTAACTAAACATTAAACATAAACCATTGTAAAATTTAATGTAAAGAACCTGGCAGTATGGCCGACCAGGCCGAAAGCCAACACAAATAAATAAAAAAAAAAAAAATAAATAAGAGGAAGACATCTCAGTTAAGTTAGTGACCTATGACAAAATTTAGTCAAGTTTGCTGTGGTGTGTTAGCGTCTGCCACAGTGAACAGTCAACAACCCGTACCTTATTGTGTGAACAGGGACCACACATCTGTCAACAAGCATTCTACCTGCCGGCAGGTGTTCCACTGTAAGCATCAAATAAGGATCAACGGGAAATTAATGTAATGCTGTGAGTTTCTTGGGAAGAATACCCCTTGTATAAATCAATTAGACGCAAAAGTACTTATTACACTTGTGAAAGCAATCAAAATAGCTGGAAATGACTGGTCGCTTTTCTTCTTGCGATTTGTAGGCACCTTTTCATCAGTTTCAGCATTGTGTGTACTGTATATGCCAGCTTTTTTCTTCCAGAACCTATATAAAGGGGCACTGCTAGTCTATGAAACTAATGATGTAACTGATGTGGTATACGGTTAAGGACATATTACTGAGCTTTTGTATTTGGTTATGATAAAATCTGGAGCATATAAATGCAATTTTATGGGTGATGAATCATTTCTGTTTCAGATTTACCCCATTACGTTTAAGAAAGTTAAAACAGATTTGGTTGATCGCAGCATTTATTATCAATTAATGATTCTACCCAGATTCCATTCCAGGTTCCGTATGAAATAAAAGGCTAATGGTTGGCGTAGTTATCTTCCAAGAAGTTTATCTGGATTCGATTTCCGGATGAGGTTTTCCAATTTGCACATGCATATATTTAAGCCAAAAGATAAAGATAAACGCAGTTAAATAAACACGTTATTAGAGGTTTTATCAGCCAAATTTTTATTTCAGAAACATCAGAACATCCTTCACCTACTACACTCACTTGCCTGAGCCAAATAGTAGATACCAATTCAGTGCTACTTGTTGTTGTTGTTGCTGTTGTAGTTGTGGTTTTAGGGCGCGTCGACAGCGAGGTCATTAGCGCCCTCCCAACACTCATAATAGCCATACTTTTAGCGATTGTGAGAGCCAAATTTTAATTCTTACAGGTTATAGGTCACACTAAGTTCAGAGTTACCATGCAACAATGTTTGTGTGTAAACCACGCTTAATTCTAGTGTATAAAAAAACTGTGTCTCCTATTAAAAGTAGTTTTATTGGAGTGAGCAAAGTATGATAAATACTGCCTTTGAATAATTCCTTTCCAGAATTCCATCAGTCTTTCACATAAAATAAAACCTAATAGGTAAAAAGAAGACAGCGGTAATTGTGTAGGGAAATTGCCACCGGAGCCTGTGCTCCATTACAATTAAATTAAATTAAATTCCTTCCAGCCAGTTGATCTGAGTTCGTTTCCATCGTATGAAATTTTCCAGATTTGTCCTGTGGAAAATCAGGATGCTAACTGGCTGCATGACTAAGCAATTTAAAAATATTACACCCAAAGGAAGAAGCAAGCGAAGCATAGAGAAATAACTTTCTTAGAATTATTTTAGCGAAATTTTGATTTAAGAGGCAGCTGATAATGTTTTCGTGTGTAAGCCAATTACTTCATCCAAACTATTAATGCCAAGTAAAATTAGATATACATCCAACACTCGTGATACACATACTCTAATAAAAGGAATATTTCTTGGTTTAATTTTTAGTGAATCTCGAAGACAAATTTTGACCATTACAAGTTGCAAGCCACACAGAAAGAGCGGAAGCTATTCAAAATTGAAATTTATCAAGCTACATTGTTATTGTGTAAACGAAACGTAACTGCAGTTTATAGATGAATGTAATTAATGCTATTGTTACCATCGTAAAGCTAGGAGATAGTCATTGCAATGCAATATTTCAAAGATACATACCAAACACTGGAGTCTCCATCTCTATGCTGTCATCCCATGCTTGTATCACTAATTAGCGTAGCACTCGTGAAGCTGAGTTCGTGCCGATATTGCTAAATTCAAAAACAGAGTTTTTTTTAATGGCTTTTGGCTTCGAGTCCATACAGCCAACTCAAGTATATATCGAATCATCCAGTGATAACTTCACAATGTATTATTTTCCAAGTGGCTCTAAACACAACACGATAGACATGACATACAGACAACACATACATTTAACACCCATGCCCTCGGCCAGACTCGAACCGGCGACCTTCGGCAAGTGGAGCTAACACTCTAGCCCCTACGCTACCGAGGCCGGACGAAAACGAGCTCGTATTCAAAATACACTCCTGGCGAGAGTGGGATTCGAACCAACGCGTACTGATCACATTAGATTAGTCGTCTAGTGGCTTAACCACTTTTTTTGGTTCCTCTTCAACTTTCACCGGTCCATTTCCTCACCTTATATCGTCTACTTCGGTCCCATTTTCGTATCAAGCTTGAGGTATCGTGACAAATGTTGAAGTACTTTGTGAAGTAGGGATTGGAGGTTTCATTCTTCGTTGTGAAAAAAGGTAAAAAATAGAAATAAAACAACACAAATAGTAGTGAAAATAATGAAATAAGCTTTAGATGAAGTGTAGTAAAAATGTACATTTCTTCCATTCGCCGTCTTCTCTTGCCAATGTGGGTAAAAACAATTATGATCATAAAACAAATAGATGTTTTCAAGTTTTCGTCAATATGGCATTACTACCAACAGGAATTGACAAAATTTTCCTTACTTTTTTTTGTCTCATTGGCCTCTGTAGACTCTTTCCTGATTTCTGGTATATGTGTAGTGATATGTATGATATAGACGTGGGCATTTCTTTTCCTTTTTGAGTGTTATCTCTTGTAACGAACGCGTCTTGTGACCGCTAGTTACATTAATAAACTATATGTTCATTATTTAAAATGTGGAATATTTTAGTGGGCATTTGGGCGCAGTGTACAAGTGTGGAGCGGCAGATCTGAGGAATGCCAGCAGGCCGGTTCCTAGAATTAGCGAGGGGAGAATAGTGTGTGCCTAATGGAGGGGAGATTCGTGCGTGCCAGGTAGACAAACAGGGTGATCGGCGAAAGTTTTCTGTTTTGCATGTGGCACGACGAACGAGGGAAGGAATATTCGATGCCGGCGGCCAGCACGTTCGGACGATGTGATTTCTGGACTGTCTATTCGTGAGTGGGACTGTTGCTGCTACCTGGATCCGGACACCCACTATTTTGTTTGAGCAGATGAGCTCAGGCAAAGGACGACATCTGAGGAACTGTGCTACACTGGTCCATAGCAGAGAAGACCGTCATCCAATGTGTGGCGACAGACATGTACATTCGGTAATTATACATCGCCAATGAAGGACACTGTGCTAGCTAGACTTTCAAGTTCATAGCATTGCCCAGCTACGACCCTGCAGATAAGAGCTCTCATAGCCCGGAGCAAACATTTCATTCAGAAGTGAACAGTCAAAATGTTGACTTCGTTTACTGTTTAATTTTGTGTATTTTATATAAAATACCCTGGCGCCCACAAAAGGACAACTGATTATTTTTAACTAATTTTGTTATATATGTCATGTGATTAATTGAAATAAAACCATTTGCGATTTCTCGTATAAAGTATTCACGCAAGTTCTACCTTTCATGATAATAAAATAAAATAATAAAATTTAATCATAATTTTATATCAGGTAATGAGGTCAGAACGTTACAATGGCGAACCAAGTGGGGCTTTCGATTATTAATTGCAAAAATTAATTATGCTATGAACGAAAGACAGCACTATGTCCTTGGCAACTTTCTTATTTTGTAGATAGAAAGTAGTTTGTATTAGTTTGCGTAGTTAATGCATGGATAAAATTTGTTTTGTACTTGTTGATCTGCAATAAGATCTGATAAATTTATTTTGTGCATTGCGTGCGCTAAATAATAATTATCTTGTGTGACATGGGAATGTGCAATGGGTTTGTCCAAACACACTCAAATTCTGTTGTATTACGGCGTTGATAATTGTTGTGATGCTTTCTTTATGGCAATTGCAAGTAGTTGCGAAATATTTGTGTGGATTTCGAGTCATATGTCCAGGGTAACGATATCCTTTCATATTTAAACCATTTTTCCGCGAAGGTATTTGATGAGTAAATTCTTCTTGATAATTTTCCATTGAAATTATAGAATGTGCTGTGGAATGTTCTTTGGGTTCGATTTTATTGTGCAATTGGGGATTTTCTTGAGGCATTTTATTTGCAGATTAGTGTAAAGTCTCTCTGATGGTATGTTTTGCAATCCTTGATTCTTTTCTTTGTTGTTGTGTATTGGAATATTCTTTGTGTGTCAACGAAATAGTTGAAAATAGCGTGAAGTTTTAAAGTAATGCGCTTGAGATCCAGTACCATTATTAACATGTCGAAAGAAATCGTGGTAGGGTCAAATTTATCACAGGAGCCAGTACCCACTGATTCAAATACGGATCATATCGGGGAATACAATAATGTCGCAGAAATAGCGTATTCCACCCAATCGCCCGTTGAATTAAGGCAGGAAAATTTGGAAAATTTTCAGAATACCTCCAACATGAGTGCAAAAAAGGTATCGGTGATTCCTGCATTGCAGACTCAGCAACACCAGATGAACGATATAGCGGCTTTATTAATGGAGAAATTTTCTCAATTATCTGCTCAATTTACAACACAATTTCAAGAATCCAATGAAAAATTGTCTGAACTCTCAGTGCAAATGTCTAGTAAAATCGAGAGTCTTGAAAGAAAACAAGAAATGGCTCACAAAAGAATTGAAGGGCAATTTGCTACTTTTCGCGGAGAAATTGGCCGAGAAATAAATGATTTTAAAAAGGATCACTCTTTTAAGCAAAGTCCAGACGGAGTTAAAGTCTTCTTGCAATGTACTTGAGACGACTAACAATGAAATTTTCCGTAAAGTAGAAGCGAATAAAAGTTCAATTGAACAAATGCGCACAGAAAACAGTGAAAGTTTAGGTCAGTCAGATTTCTGAGTTTGCTCATTCAATAAAAGATGGTGTTGAAGAAAATTTAGGTAAAATAAGATCCGAAGTTGGAGACCTTAAGATTTCCGTGTGAGAAATGGAGGAAAGTCAAAAGAATCTAGAAACATCACAGCGTAACCTTGCTGCCGAAACGGAGGTAAAATTACGTAATTTGGAAAGTAAAATAACCGAAAGGAATAACTCTGCTAGCAACAATGGACAATGTCAAGCTAGTTGTGCTCAGCTGTTTTCGGGAAATATCGAGTTAAAGCTGCCTAGTTTTGGTTCCAAGGGGGGGATAAACCCGAAAGCTTACCTCGATGACCTTGAAAGATACTTTCAAATTAAAGCTGTTCCGGAGTCGGCAAAACTTTTAATCATTAGCTAGTCATTTTTTTAAGAAGATCGTTCATGGTTACAAGTAGCGTGTACTCCAGATATGTCGTACACATAATTTAAGGAATTTTTTTAAGTACTTTCTGGTCAGCAAAAATTCAAAACCAAGCTAGGATGCGATTTTACCAAGGAAAGTACGTTCCTAAGCCTGGTGATTCAATGGAAAGGTATGTGGAACGGTTAGTCGTAAAAAGTCGATATTTTGACACAGTGATGCCGGACGCGGAGTTCATTGATGTAATAAGCTCACATTTCAGCCCGGGGGTTCAAGAACACATCTCGCCTGTATATGTAAAGAATATCACTGATTTATTAGAAACACTGCGGAATCTAGATGCCATAGGACAACGAGCGATCCGTGAACAGTGCGCGGAAAATGTGCAGGACAATCGCTCTAATTCTCATGGATACTTCCGGCCAAATAATCAGAATAACGGGCGAAGTTTCAATAACAGTAGTAACCCTAAGGGAGGTAAAAATTGGAAGCAAACCAAATCTGGCGATAAGAAACCGTGGAAGACTGATGGTCAGCGGGATGGTCACGGGCAAACACGCGGGGGTTCGCCGGAGGTGAATGCTATTCTAACCGTCGATCCCGACAATAACATTCAGAACGAAAGTGAATATGAATTGAGAGTTGGTGCCGCACGCGAAACATCGAAGGCTGACCAATTAAAACAATGAGGTTTCGCCGGGGATGCTGAGGCCTCTCCACAGTTTTGCCTCAGTAATTTAACATATAGGCGAAATGGCAGTGTGGAGAATGAGGAGAATGATGCGGATATAGCAAGACCAAAGCATAATCAAACTTTCACTGTAGGGCAACGAGTATTATTACGCACCAGTCCACAATCATACAACAATAAGAAACTTTTGCAAAGTTTATTATAATATACCAAGTGAGTTTTTTATCTTGAGACAACTAAATATCTCGAAAACTACAAATCCGATCAAAAAAAGTGGGTAATAAAAATTGTTCGTCTCGACGGGGGACATCCGATGATACCAAATTTGACTCCCCACCCCCACCCCCTAGGGGTGGGGGAAGGGGGAGAAAAAAAACTTAAATAGGAACCCCC
The DNA here is from genome assembly GCA_031002005.1 of Vandiemenella viatica. Lineage (NCBI taxonomy): Eukaryota > Metazoa > Arthropoda > Insecta > Orthoptera > Morabidae > Vandiemenella > Vandiemenella viatica. The sequence continues at coordinate 78,656,224 of JARYHS010013631.1, forward strand.
ATTTTTTATTGCAGATTCTGATTCCCCGGAAAAAACTACCCCTATTTGACCCCCAATTCGAGTCATTTTGGTCGATAGATGGCGCTGCATTTCTCAGAGTTTTCTCATTACTTGATGTACTTCCATTGCGTTCACATCGTCGCTCATTTCTCAGAGTTTTCTCATTACTTGATGTACTTTCATAGCGTTCATAACATCTCTGATTTATTTACTTCGTTCTGTTGCACGTGTCAATGAGAATGCAGGCTATAACGTTGCAAGAAAAAATTGAAATGGTCTACATTTATGGAGAATGTCGCAAGAATATCGATAATGCTGTTGATCTTTATGCTCATCGTTTTCCAGACCAGCCTCGATCGCGCGCTTCTTTTTACCGTATTATCCAACAGTTCACTCAGGAGGGAAGTGTGCACACAAACAAACGAAAGCGGCGAAGGACGATAGCTGGAGAAAATAACGAAGTTGCAGTTTTAGCTGCAGTGGCTTATAACCCTCACATTAGTACTCGACAAATAAGTCGTGAATCAGGAATTTCTCAGACTACTGTTTGTCAGATTTTGCATCGTAGAAAATACCATCCGTTCCATGTTTCGTTGCATCAAGAACTTCACGGCAATGATTTCGATAATCGATTGACATTTTGCCGATGGTCGCTACAGAAAATACAAGAAGAACCCCATTTCTTTGCTCGAGTACTGTTTTCGGATGAATCCACTTTTACTAACCACGGCACCATTAATCGACACAACATGCATTATTGGAGTGTGGAAAACCCGCATTGGTTACGCCAAGTTGAACATCAGCGTCCGTGGAATGTAAATGTTTGGTGTGGGATAATTGGGGACAAACTTATTGGTCCACATTTTATCCATGGACATTTCAATGGGGAGAAATATCAACAACTCTTAGAGGACGTACTGCCAACATTGCTTGAAGACGTACCCTTAGACGTGCGACAAACAATGTGGTTTCAACATGACGGTTGTCCAGCACATTTTGCTGTAAGATCGCGGGAAGTGTTAGATCGTCTGTACAATCGTCGATGGATCGGAAGAGGAGGTCCAGTGCCGTGGCCTGCAAGATCACCAGATCTCACTTCGCCTGATTTTTTTTTATGGGGATACTTGAAGAATGAAGTTTACAGTGAAGTGCCAACAACGCCTGAAAACATGATTGAACGAATTACCAACGCTTGTCAAAAAATCACGCCGGATATGCTTCTTAGTTGCGTCGAATCATTCCAAGAGCGGGTAAATAAATGCATCGATGTCGGTGGTGATATTTTCGAGCACTTGCTTTAGAATTGTTGTTAGAAACAAACACGTGAGAGGCGAGGGGACTCACCAAAAACAAGCACCCCGATGGTGAGAGGCGAGGGGACTCACCAAAAACAAGCACCCCGATGGTGAGAGGCGAGGGGACTCACCAAAAACAAGCACCCCGATGGTGAGAGGCGAGGGGACTCACCAAAAACAAGCACCCCGATGGTGAGAGGCGAGGGGACTCACCAAAAACAAGCACCCCGATGGTGAGAGGCGAGGGGACTCACCAAAAACAAGCACCCCGATGGTGAGAGGCGAGGGGACTCACCTAAATCTAGCACCCCAAAGGGAACAGAAAATTACTACGTCCACGTCATTGTTCCTGGGTAACGCAAAAAGTAATGTTTGACTTTCGCTATCTGCTAAAGAATTTGCATCAGTGCATTTTGAAATAATGTCCATTCCCATCCCTCAAGTTTGGAGGTGGGTGGTGTTATTGAATAGTTTTTGAAAAATATCAATCACATTAACTTGTATTTTGCTGATCTGATGTGTATTTCACGAGATATCCTCATTTTTAAATGAATTTTTGCTTATTTTGATTTTTGTCGATTGCAGCGCCATCTATCGACCAAAATGACTCGAATTGGGGGTGAAATAGGGGTAGTTTTTTCCGGGGAATCAGAATCTGCAATAAAAAATGGGGGTTCCTATTTAAGTTTTTTTTCTCCCCCTTCCCCCACCCCTAGGGGGTGGGGGTGGGGAGTCAAATTTGGTATCATCGGATGTCCCCCGTCGAGACGAACAATTTTTATTACCCACTTTTTTTGATCGGATTTGTAGTTTTCGAGATATTTAGTTGTCTCAAGATAAAAAACTCACTTGGTATATATTCCATGCATGGTGAAAAGGATAATCTCAGTTAACAATCACTTATTCACTAATGGAACCAATGACTTTAACCCCATAAATCACGAAACTTTAAAGAGTATCCTGATGATCATAAAGTTTTGGTACAGCCGCGCGAGGATCATTTGGTGCAACTTGTTTCTCTTGATAGTGACGATGGGCATATATGTGCCGGAAAAGGATAAAAACTTTCCTAGATTATATTTTGGGAGTTGATTTCTGGCAGACAGAAGGATTCCAATACGTTGGGGTACATTTACAGATAAATTTCTGGAACTTCACAGATGATGTGTGGCATATCAATTCACCAAGTAGCCAAGGGAAAAGGATCTCCGAGGTACTAGGTAGAAAATATTTTTTTTTGTTTTGTTCATAAGGAATTACGCGAATCAGCATTCCATGAACAAAATTCTTTTATGCCATGGAGCAAATGTACTTATAACGTTGTCTTGGGAAATCGGGAAGTATACTGGGACGGCATCCGCGTACACTTGATCGAGATCATGTTAATTTAAAAATCACGCTAGGTCTGTAACAAGCAGAGATAAAAGGGGATGTAATTGTCATTTTATACTAAAAGGATGGTGGCGGAAATCCATTACAAATACTTTGCTTCGCGGTAAGAAAATATTTGGAACAATCTTGCAATGCTTTGGACAACCCTGCACTTCATAGATGATGACTTCACTGCTTAAAAGTTTTATTATTATTATTCAGATAAGGATATGTTCTCTACCAGTTTTATTCATTCATTATATATTGAGATTATGTTTGTGTTATCCTATGTGTTGAATATCTATGATGATCACAACTTATGATGTATTGCGTTATATTTATTAAGAATGGTGTCGAATTTAAATTTTCAATTTGATATAAAATGTTATTGTGTTAGAACATCTATATCACTACAATAATTTGTTACTTATAAGGTTACATTTGAAATGATTATATTATGTATTTAAGGCTTGCACAAATCTACCCACAATCAGGGATGGGAGTAAGAAAAGTCTATGTACAAAGTAGCCAAGGGACATATGTTCGGTTGAATATTCATGTCGGTGGAACTTGTGATGGAATAGGATAGAATAGGTTACCAGATTTATAATTACTGTTAAATTAAAGTACGAGGAAGGAAAATTTGTATATTTCTTATTGTGAAAATTTAAATAAGACTAGTTTATTTAAATTTGCCGAACCATGGGGAATATGTAACGAACGCGTCTTGTGACCGCTAGTTACATTAATAAACTATATGTTCATTATTTAAAATGTGGAATATTTTAGTGGGCATTTGGGCGCAGTGTACAAGTGTGGAGCGGCAGAGCTGAGGATGCCAGCAGGCCGGTTCCTAGAATTAGCGAGGGGAGAATAGTGTATGCCTAATGGAGGGGAGATTTGTGCGTGCCAGGTAGACAAACAGGGTGATCGGCGAAAGTTTTCTGTTTTGCAAGTGGCACGACGAACGAGGGAAGGAATATTCGATGCCGGCCGGCCAGCACGTTCGGACGATGTGATTTCTGGACTGTCTATTCGTGAGTGGGACTGTTGCTGCTACCTGGATCCGGACACCCACTATTTTGTTTGAGCAGATGAGCTCAGGCAAAGGACGACATCTGAGGAACTGTGCTACACTGGTCCATAGCAGAGAAGACCGTCATCCAATGTGTGGCGACAGACATGTACATTCGGTAATTATACATCGCCAATGAAGGACACTGTGCTAGCTAGACTTTCAAGTTCATAGCATTGCCCAGCTACGACCCTGCAGATAAGAGCTCTCATAGCCCGGAGCAAACATTTCATTCAGAAGTGAAGTCAAAATGTTGACTTCGTTTACTGTTTAATTTTTGTGTATTTTATATAAAATACCCTGGCGCCCACAAAAGGACAACTGATTATTTTTAACTAATTTTGTTATATATGTCATGTGATTAATTGAAATAAAACCATTTGTGATTTCTCGCATAAAGTATTCACGCAAGTTCTACCTTTCATGATAATAAAATAATAAAATTAATCATAATTTTAAATCAGGTAATGAGGTCAGAACGTTACACTCTGAACTGGAAACAAGATATTTACAGATGGGTACAGGTTTGGCACTGATCCGTGTATTAACGCTGGCATTTTCTTCATCCTACTCCAGATTTTTGGTTCTTCATAATTCTATAGTCGCTGTTCTATTGCGTTTTGTAAGCCGAAGCTTACGCACAGCGATTAGTTGCAGAGATGAGTTTTGATTAGCCTGTTGTTCGTGCTTACTGCTCTGTTCAACATTCTGTACCATACTTCCCGAACACTTTATCGAAGCCTTTGGTCCTATACGTTCTCCCACATGGTTTTCCAGTCCGTTTTCTTATACTTTTTTTTTGTACTGTCGGTGTATTTGTGTTTTGGCTGATGAGTTATTGCCCTTACTTTGTGTATGTAGCTGTAACCAACTTGGAATTATCGAATATGGATTAGTCATGAATTTAGATAACTGATATCAATGGGAACCTCACTGGTGCAAGGTTTTGTGGCTGCCATAATATGTTCGTAAAACTGAGATGTGTCACTTTTCCACATTTTTTATGTTCTTTTCATGATCATGGAGGCACACTTTGTATATACATCAGCCAGTTTTAATATTCCTTTTTCAAAGGATGACTTCAGTGTGTCGTATGTTCTGTTCCTCGTTCAGGTCACAGAACTACGATTTTTGATTTCATGTATATGTCGGATTTGGAATATGGGGCTAGCTACTAGAGGGCGCCACAGACGCAGCGAGCAGCGCCACAGTGACATCTACGAGGGGCTATGTAAAGGCGGCGCACAGCACATCGCTCCAAAGCTGCCACGGCGCCCAGGAGAGCCCAGCAGGAGACCAGCTCCAGCAAGCCACCCTACAACGACAGACCGGCGACAACGCGCGGGCTCCATACGCGGGCCGCACCGCGTCGCCAAGACCAGCCCACGACGGCACGATTCTCAGACGATCGAAGTTCCGTGTTGACATCCGTCGAGCGAAGATGAGCAACAAGGAAAGTTCTCGCCGCACTGCCGTGCCAGGCGGGTCGAGTGCCCCAGGGCACCCGGCTTTGCCGGAGGCAGCAGTGGCCCCGTTGACGACCCGGCTTACGGACTTGGACCACGCATCGGCTCCACAAGATACTCAAGGACTGGACCAGCAAATCAATGCGAATACTATCGCTGAATCTAATATGGACTGGTATCTTCAGATGAGGACGCAGATATGGCCGCAGAGCAGAACCAGTCTACCACATCAAGGAAAAGAACGGCAGTGACAAACGACAAGGAGGGGCGGAGAAAGAAGAGAGCCACTTCCACCTCCTGCAAGGCTATGAAGAACATCTACATGAAGACTGCACGAACGAAAAGAGTAGTGGATGCGGATGGCTTTGTTGAACCACGACGCACCGCTCCCGCAGCATGACTGAGCACTACTGCCCCCGCAGTTCCAACCTGCAACCAATTTGCCTCTCTCCAAACGGAGGAACAACCAGAAAGCAGTAGCGTCACATACAGGCCTCCACCACTGATACTGAATTATAAGGACAGCTATATGAAACTGTACCAGCAATTGAAGACCATATGTGGCGGTGGGTTCACAGTTAAAACAGCAGGTAGACCTGTACAAGATCCAGACAAAGACAGCAGCTGAACATAATGCGGTCACAGGATACGCAACCTTGAACCAGATTTCCTTCTACACCTTTCCCTCAGCGGAGGAAAAGTTTCTAAAAGTTGTCATCAGGGGGATGCCCTTTAGTATCTCACCAGAAGAAGTTAAAGAGGAACTGGCAGAACAAGGCTATGCCACAAGAACCGTGGTGAGGCTCCGTTCCCCCAAGACCAACCAAGAGGTCCCACTGGTCCTGGTTGTACTCACCAACTCCGTGGAAAACAGGGGTATTTTCAAAATGACTGCACTCTGTGCCCTCAGAGTTACAGTTGAAAAGCTGCGTAGCAAGAGGGGCCCTCCCCAATGTTTTAATTGCCAGGGAGTAGGGCATGTCGCCAGGAACTGCTCAATGCCTGCCAAGTGTGTGAAGTGTGCTGGGGAACACTCCTCAAAAGACTGCGGTATTAAGAAAGGTGATACTCCACCTAAGTGTGTGAACTGTGGCGGCAGCACGTAGCAAGTTACAGGAAATGTTCTGCCTTCGGTAGATTTGAGGAAAGGTAAAAAGCCAATAACTCCTTGTACCTCGCTGCCATTAGGAAACAACAGAGGCAGAAGATGAAACAAGATAAAGTATCAAATGCCAGCCAAGCTACTAAGGACTCAACGAGTGTCACCTATGCGGAAATAGCCACCAATCAGCCTGCAGGAGTCACACAGAATGATACAAACAACTCATGTAACCTCCCGCCTGGGAACGCACCTCCTGTAAATGACAGGAGGAAAACTGATTGGCGCGGAAAACGACCACCGGATCAAACAAGCAAGGGCGCATCTAAAAACCGCCCGCAGAACACAGAAAGTCAGAATGATGATTCAATGCTTAGTATGGTGCAATCATTACTGCAAGCTGTCATCACTATGATCCAAGACATTCCGTGGCAAATTTCTGCTGCAGTTCAGTCAGCGCTTGAGGCTGTCCACAAGGATACAACAAACTTGCACGATGGCCATAACTGAAGACATTTCAATCTGCTCGTGGAATGCCAACGGCCTGTGGCGGCAGTTGGGAGAATTTAGATACTTTCTAAGAGAGGAGGGCATTGACGCCTGCTTAGTCAATGAAACCCACCTAAAGCCTGGCATTAAGGCAGCTGTACCAAATTATTCATGCTACAGTAATGACCGCCTGACTGCAGGGGGTGGCACAGCCGTCTACTTAAGGAACACGATCAGACACTACCCGATAGTCCTACCAGAGCTAGCAACTATTGAAGCAACGGGAGTTGCTATCGAGACCTCTCTTGGCAAACTAGTACTCATTGCCATCTACAGACCTCCCAGGGGACTCTTAGCGGAGGATGATGTAGCTGCGCTCCTTCGGCTGCGAGGAAACATCTTTATGGCAGGGGACTTCAACGCCAAGCACACGGCTTGGAATTCCAGAGCTACGAACACCAGTGGACGTCGGCTCCTCCGCGTCAGCGAAGCTCATGATGCAGCAGTGTGGGGTCCAACTGACCTACCATCTTCAATCATGGCTTGCCAGATGTGCTGGACCATAGCCATCACAAAAGGACTCCACCACAATTATTGGTGTAACAACCAAAACTGCGTTGTCTTCTGACCATGTCCCTGTCAATTCTACCTGGCCACAGACATCTTGGCACGTGGAGAGCGACGAACCACAACCTGAGACGCACTGACTGGGACATGTTCAAGGAACAACTTACCAGACGTGTCCAAGAGGCACTGACGCCGACAACTTCAGGACCGGATGTCGCCATGGCTAACCTAGCCACGTGGATTAACGAGGCTGTTGAAGCAGCTACACCTGCTTCAGAAAGCCGCCAGCCTGCTCTAAACAACTTCCACCTGACATCAAGGAGGCAATCACTCTTAAGAACAGAGCTACAAGGAGTGGCAGGTCACCAGGGACCCCGCAGCGAATAGAACTATAAACAGGATGCGGCGAGAAATAAAAGCAGCCCTCGAGCAACACCGTATACGTGAATGATCCGCCATGGTTGCGTCCCCCAATACAGAAGGCGGTTCTGCGTGGAGGCAACCAAGGGCTAATGCGCAGAAAGGACAGGATTCCGCCTCTAATGATAGGGAATCAAGTAGTCTGCGAGCCTGTGGCTAAAGCAGATTCACTGGCAGATGTTTTCGAAGCCAACTTCCGGCCCATCGAAGCACCCCAAGATGCTGTACATATACAATTTTGTAGAAGACCGACTGCAGCGATTCCTAGTAGCCGAACAGCAGGCAGACGACGCAATAGACGTAATCACGGAAGAAGAAGTGCTAACAGCACTCTCACACGTCAATGTTAAGAAAGCGGCTGGGCACGATGGGATCGGGGGTGCCATACTGAGACACATGCCTCCTGCTGCTGTAACTTTCATCACAGTGGCCTTCAACGAAATCATGGCGAGAGGCCAATTCCCACAAGTTTGGAAACACGCTGAGATAGTGCCGGTCCCTAAATCAGGCAAGGACAAGAGGTCTCCCAGATCCTACAGACCTATTAGCCTACTGCCCACAATTTCCAAGATCTTTGAGAGACTTTACCTCAAAAGGTTTCGTAGGGTATTGGAAAATGAACAAATCCTGCCCGACGAACAATTTGGCTTTAGAAGGAACCACTCAGCACCGCAACAACTTCTTAGAGTGGTGGAATCTGCCATGGGAGCCATGGACAAAAGGGGAGTATTTTGGTGCGGCCGCTCTTTGATGTGTCACGTGCCTTTGATTCATTTTGGCACGCTGGCCTTCTATACAAGCTGTTGGTGCAAGGGGTAACCATGACACACGTGAGACTCCTCAAGAGCTACCTCTCTGATAGGACCTTCCGTGTGATACTAGACGACGCAGTCTCCTCCGTGAAGACCATCAGATCTGGGGTGCCACAGGGATCAGTGCTGGGCCCTGTCTTATACAACATCTTATACCTCGGACCTCCCGAGGACAGAACAAGTCGATTCTGCCCAATATGCTGACGACACTGCTGTCTTCACCAAAGCATCAGGGCCACGCATGTGAGGACCAAGCTTCAGCGGGCGTGCAACAACATAGATCACTGGGCGACCAAATGGCGATAGCATTCAATGCCACAAGAGCCAAGCTCTCATAGTCAGCAGAAGGACCATTCCTCACCTGCAACCCCTCAACCTGTTCGGAGAAAACATCGAGTGGACTCCTACTGCCAAATACTTAGGCGTCACTATGGACAGGAGACTGACGTGGAAAACACACGTCAGGAACCTCCGCAACAAGGCTATGGGTAGAATGACAGTTTTATACCCCATTCTGAACCCCTCATCATCACTGCCATCGCATCTTGGGATTCGCCTCTACATCGCATTAATAAGGCCAATAATAGATTATGCTGCAGTAGTTTGGGGTAGTGCTGCTGACACACACCTCAATCTACTGCAAACTATACAAAATCGAGCCATTAGATATGCTTACAAAATGCCGCGGGAAACTCCAACAGTCCACCTACACGAAATCAGTGGACTACCGCGCCTCAAAGACAGATTCCGCAAATTAGCTGCAAAATTCTACAAGGAATGCAGAGAATCAGACAACCCGCTTATTGCCAACCTGGGTAACACAGTCCATCTAAACAACAACTTAAGATGGCCTGACAAACTGCTCCGTGAGTTATAAGCTCCCGCAAAGACACGCCAGGATAAGACTAATCCGCCAATGACAATACCGATGAGGACACAATATTAAAATGGAAGGAGATGCATTTTTCATGTAAAAACTTCCCCAAACTCTGGGATAAAAGCACCAGGAAATTTAGTCCATGCGATACGATTCTCAGACGGCCCCCCGAGAATTGACCACTCGGCTGGATCATCATGTCAGCGGCTGTTACAGATGCCGACTTGTCGGCAGTCGACACAGCAGCTGGTGATGATATCTTCATTGAGGGAAATCGCGAGCGAGATGGACAAGTATGCCGTTTCGACCTGAAGCGCTTTACGCCTAACATCGACAAGGTGCAGTTCAGGAACTTCCTGCAGAAGCATGGTGGTTCTTCCTTCACTCTGTGGGTTATCAATGCGGCACGAAATACGGCTGGACGATTCCAGATAACTACATGGACTGCAATACGGCCCTGGCCCTTCAGGAGATGAAGATCCAGACGTGAAGCTGATCACGACGATGCTGCGGCAAAAGGGCTCAAGCGCCCGGATGCCCTAGCATCAATTCCACTGGTTCTCAGGGAGGGTTTCTGCGTGAAGAAACTCTTCCGAAAAACAAATGGAAGAAGAAAGAGGCTGCGCAGAAAGCAACAATCGGCGGCAACAGAGGACTGGCAGGTGGCGGGAGGCAAAACTGTTGCTTCTACATCCACAACGCTGCAGACTCCAGGGACAGAGGCACCAGGCTTCAAAATCCCAAAGCCTCCAGCGCAAACCAGCCCTCCAAGGGACGACGCTGCGGCAGACCAAGCAGCTCCAGCGTCACCCACGCCTGAAGAGGAAGAGGAAGAGCCAGCACCAACCACCGAAAAGGGTCCTGTCAACCCGTAGTGGCGGCTTATAAGGGAAACTGGGGCAGCCTGTATGTACAGCTGCTGCTGGCTACAGAGTTGCCTCTGTTCTCTGGCCTGTCGAGGGAGGCCTGCAGGTCCTAGCCTCATGCCCCGCTGACCTGATGAGGGCCACCAGTCTGCTGAGTGAGCAGGGTATTGGCTGCGACATGGTGCAGCCCATCCCGCCGAGCCAGCCGCGCCTGTGGCCGTTCCAGCACAGCCGAGAGAGAGGGCTAGGAAAGCTGCCAAGAAGAGGCCTTCTCTGCCCGAGCTCCGGCAGTGTTTTAACTGCCAGCTCCTGGACACGAGGCGAAGGAGTGCAAAAACCGGCGCAGATGCACCAGATGTGGGGCTGACCATCGTGCTGCCGAATTTACCATAGCCAGGAAGAGGCTGTCTGCTGCAACTGCGGACTAAATCATGCAGCCTGCTTCTCTGGCTGTGAAAAGAAGAAGCAGCTCAGGGCGAAGTATCGCCCAAAAGCTGCCACGGCGCCCAAGAGAGCCCAGCAGGAGACACGCTCCAGCAAGCCACCCCACAGCGACAGACCGGCGACAGCGCGCGGTCTCCATACGGACCGGACCGCGTCGCCAAGACCAGCCCACGACGGCTCCTGGGTTCAGTCGGCAGCCAGCCGGCCGCCGAGAAGGTCGACCTGCCGACCACTGCCACTGCCGTACCGGACCCAGCGACCAGCTCCCGGTGGTGGTTACGCTGATCACCGCCCTGATGCCACGTCAAGACCCAGAAATCATCAGACAACCAACAACTGACAACTTAAACATAAAGCCACTTCAAAAAAAAGCAAAACAAACATCAGTCATAGGGTTTTTCCCTGGTACTGCAACAACTGAATGGCGTAAGCCATACCGATCGCTGACGAGGTTCAGTAGTTCAGTTCCGAGTTGATCATCGTAACGTGTAGATGTGCGACGAGGAATACGCTAGCCGCTCTTCCGCGCCAGGCGGGCCGAGTGCCCCAACGCACTCGGCTTTGACGGCGGCAGCAGCGGCCACGTTGACGACCCGGCTAACGGAAACGGATTTGAATAGAACCGCTCCGCAAGATGGTACGACGACCCGGCAACCGAACTCGGATTCGATTATGGATACAATAGAGTCCTTGCACACAACGCAAACGACGACCGGCCTGCCCACGGACTTGAATCCCGCGCAACTA